>JAFIDM010000002.1:32570103-32595025 GCA_023159025.1 Thereuonema tuberculata
GTTTTCATGTTTATTACTATTTTGTATTTTTGGTTATTCCGAAGAATATTTTATTGTTCATTTCGGATGAAGAAGGAATGGTGTCAATATTATCATCCGGAAAATTCGCACAGTTTTTTAAAGTTATTTGTTTAATATAGTAAGATCAAAAGAAAGAAGTTGATAGAAGAATTTGAAAATTAGGTTATCTCTAACTTTCATCACGGTCCCTCATTCATTTCAGGAAAAATGTTAGAAATAACTGAATTTCTCATTTATTCTGATGATAATGCGATCAATACCGCACAATACATATAAAACAAATTTTTTATCGCGCATGGTAGATTTCATTGGATGAGTGGGACAGACGGAGTATCAAGCAATGGGATGAGTACAAAATAAAGAGGAAGCTAAAACAAATAATAAAAAATAAAAATAAAAAAAATCATGATGATTGTTGAAAAACGAATAGAACATAAAATAAATAAATAAATAAAACAGTAGGGATGTCGAAATGAAATAAAGATATGCAACCTCTTGATAAAATACAACATTGGATAAAACAAGTAAGTAAATAATTAACAAAATAAAAAAAATACGCATTATTGAAAACAAGGAACTAAATATAAAAATAAGAAAATGAAGTCTTATGGAAATATAGCACGGGATAACAAGATTAAATAAATAAATAAATAAATAAATAAATAAATAAATAAAAACAGAGGGGATATCCTAATGAATAAATAAATAAATACAATAAAGATATACATGCTCTAATTGGCTATCTTGTTAATTCTTTTATGGTTAAATTGATTCTTTCTATTCCTTTCTTGTTCTATAGTCTGAGGCAGAGAGCCGTTTACTATGGGCTTCTCGAAACATGTCTTTTTTTTTAATTTAATTTAATTTAATATGTTTAATATTAATATTTAAAATATTAATAATATTAAAAATATTAATATTTTAATATTTAATTTTATATGTATAGTGCGGTATTCATCGCATTATCATTATTATTGCCCGCACATTAAATATCTTCATCATTCTCATTAATTTATATGAAAAAGGAGCAAAGATAAGAAATATGATACTTTGATATCAAAGAGACAACAGTAAAGACCTTGTAGACAACCATTTACTTCACCCAAAAACATAACATTGCTAATGGGCAAATTCTGTTCAGCGACTCCTTTATAAAGCGAATTCAGAGTAAAAATGCTCAAAACAGAAAATAAAACATGAATACGAAACAGAACATAAAGAACATAACATTAACGACAAATGCAAGCACAACAATTTTAAAAGAAAGTAAAATACCAATCGAAATTATTAGAATAATATAACTGCCTACGAATACTGAATACAACGTTGTGATTTATTTAAATGACGAATTGTCTTTCTTTTTTTCAGAAAGCGCCTCGTTTTTGTCCAGCACCCTGAACATCAAGTTGCATACGTCGACAGTCTAACATTTCCCAAGAAATTACTTTACTTAGACTGTCGAGGTATGCAAATTTGTTGTACAGGATGCTGTATTAGAGTTGCATTTCTTGCCAAAGGTACCGGTAAGGGATATATGGATAATACTGTATACTTATACTTGAATTAAACTATACATGATTTATGCTACATTTGTTGAATGGATGAAACTATTGTAAAACTTCGAGGATAAAACTTATTTTATAATTACACTGGTAAACAAAAATTCTTTTTTTTTTTTTTTTTCATTGCCGAGAATTTTTCAACATATTTGGGGTATTTGAGTCATGCTGAATCCAAAACTGATATTAGTTTTGCCAAATATACTCTAGTTCAAGAGATAATGCATACCCCTCAATTTTTGATTGTACCCCTATACAACCTGTGGCTGAATCAACAAGGCGATCTGTGCCACACTGCGAATACATTCACATACCAATGTTTACCTCACTGCCTGACCTTCCATTGTCAGATGTTGAAGAAATGCAGGATGTAGAGTGTACCATAGGTGGTAGCATTGGAAGTGAAAATGAAGGAAGCTTTTCAACCCCTCAGCAGTTCTCTCAAAACTCAATGATTTAATAGGAGAACTCAATCTGTCAAAGCAAGCATCTGAACTTTTAACACTCCAGGCTAAAAGAAAAGAACTGTCTAAAGCCGAAAGTTAAAATAACGGCTGATAGGACAATAGAGCAGGAGTGTCTTCCTTACTTCAGCCCAGATGAAGAAATGTATACTGCAATACCATTCCTGGAGTTATTCTCCAAATGAGGCAACCGGAGTTTTGATCAGGAGTTTGGCGGCGTTTTGTAGACAGCGCTACCAGAAGCTAAAATGTGATTTAATGCACAATGGTAACCACAATGCATCTCTTCCAATTGCTCACTCAACAAAACATTGAGAATAATATAAAATATCAAAAAGTTGTTGCAGAAGCTTTCTATTTTTAGCATCAATGCTTAATTGTGTTGATCTAAAGATAGTTAACTTATTATTTGGGTAGCAAAGTGGATACACAATGTCCCTTTGTTTCATTTGCTTAAGGAATAGCAGGGCAAAGCAAGATTATTGGGAAAAAGTGACGTGTCCTTCAAGACAAAAAGATGGCTGTAGGTGCAACTGACATCATAACGACCCATTGGCTGAGAGAGAAAAAATCATTCTCCCACCACTCCATCTGAAGCTTGAACTGATGAAGCAATTTTTAAATGACAAAGATTGAGATTGCTTCAAGTATATTCGTAGAACGTTTCTAGGACTGAGTTCTGAAAAACTTCTGAAAAAAGTTTTCTAAAAAACTCTTTGATTGTCCTGAAATTCGTCAATTCATTAACGATTCACCAAATTTATGACTGATTTTATGCCTGATGCAGTTATGTCTTAGTTGTCAAGAACTTTGTGGTTAACCACAAAGCAGACAATTATGAAGAATTGGTACAAAACATGCTCGCTAACTTGAACAATTTGGATACAAATATGAGGTACACTTTCTTCATAGCCACTTAGAGAGATTTCCCGAAAATCGTGGTGATTTCAGTGAGGAACAAGACGAGAGGTTCCATCAGGATATCAAGGTGATGGAGGAAGGTATCAAGGCAGACACACGATGGCAGACTACTGCTGGGGTCTACAACGTGATTCTCCTGATGACCCACATAAGAGAAAATCGAAACAAAGAACGTTTTTCTATGCATTCGCAATGAATAACTGAATCATCTTACTTTTTTGTCTTATTGTACTGAATACAACACCAATAGATATTTCATATGTTTACTTCTGTGTGATTTTATACAGTTTCAATTTGATTTGTGGATAGGGTATGCCACACCATTATATTTTTTGCATATCTTATGTTTTTCAATGGGGTCTCTGTTATCTCAAAAAGTAGAGCCAATCTAGAAAACCGTAGCCATATTCGTAAGCAGCACCACAAAGTCAGCCTAAAACCGCTGAAATATTGTCGGGAAGTAAATCACTGAGATTTATTTGAGAATTTGAAAAGCCCTTTTACTTCAGTACTTAGTGCTGTATAATTGTTCCTATTGGTTAATTAATTTTGTACTTACATGAATAACATAGTCATTATACATAACTTCAAAATAAAAGTGATTTATAAAACTTGCTTAAATATACAACTCGTACATTTCTTGATTTAAATGAATGAAATTATATAGCTCTGTAGGAAAAATGCATCCCAATAATTAAACTAAAATTAAGAATCTTATTAATAAACAGCACTATTTTTTAGCTCGGCCTCTCTTAAATTAACAACTGCAATGTCCTTTGCTGCTAACTGCAAAATTCGAAATCGTCTTTTCGAATGGATTAATCCTAATCTTGGAACCGGGAATTTAAGTAACATTTAGAACTTTCTGTCTGTATTATTGTTCGGAAACTCGTCAATTTCCTCTAATTAAATAGACTAACAATTATTCAGAACTCGTACCGCTCCGTTAAACGTAATTAAGGTTTGGAACTTAACCTTCCTAGGGTATCATCAGTTTGATTCGCCCAGTACTCAAAGCTTAGTGGGATCGAAACAGCATATACAAAGGACGAGCATAAACAAAATAATGGCCCTTCAACTAAAAGAACATCAAAATACAAATTAAGAATAAAAAATGGCAGTAATTCTGCGGGATTAATTTACTTGCCCTTTTTATTCTTAATTTGTATTTTGATGTTTTTTTCAATTGAGGGGTCATTATTTTATTTTCGCCTATCCTTTATATAGGTTTCTTTGATCCCACTGAGCTTTGAGTAGGCGAATCAAACTGATGAGACTGAGAATGGTTGAAACAGTCTGTGTTTGATTCCCGAAAATTCCAAAAATAGCTGAATGGGTCTTTAATTCTTGTGAGTTTTTATCTTTATTATTTCTTTTTAATATCCTTACGCATGTTAAATTTCTCCATTATGAATAATTTGTAGCAATTGCTAGAATCTGTTAATTAGCTATTTTGAGTACATAATACTCAAAACACTTACTATCATACTTACTCTCAAAAAGATATCAAAGATATGAGGTATAAATTTCGGAATAAACTTGATCCGCACGGCTACATCTGTTCCTACGGTTCTCGAATCAGACACTAAAATAACCAAAAGATTACAATAAATAAGAAAGTTTAACAGAAAGTCGAAAATGATAATTTAAAAATAACCTGTAATATTAATTCATTCAAATTCAAACTTTTAAGAATCTTATCTATATAATTGTAATTAAAATTTTAATTTTTTGACTTTTTTCAAAATATTAAATTATTAAATAAATATAAAATTTATTATTGCCAAAAGAATGCGAAAACAGATGATGTGTGTTATAAGATAAATAGAAGTGAAGAAATCTATCAAACTTTTATTTATGATTCCATTGTATTTTCGTAAACAAAAAAAAAAACAAAAAAACCTTAACCTATATATATATATATATATATATATATATATATATATGTATATAAGCAACTTTTAAACTTCTGTGATATGATAAAACAACAACAAAATATCTCTTATTTAACATTTTAAACATGATATTTCGTCTCTTCTAGGCGAAGAGACTTCTACAGATATGATCAAACCTTCACCATTGTATTCAGGATCAAAAAGCAGGTGACCTATTAAAAAAAAATCAGACTTCTAGAACCACTCCCTGGCCCCCAAGGCGTTTTCTTTGTTTTAAAGGCATCTTTAAAAGAAAAAAAAACGCCTTGGGGGATCAGTGAGTAGTCCTTCGACGTCTAATTTTTTTGGACGTGATCACCTACATTTTGATGCTGAACACAACAGTTAGGGTTTCATTCTAATATCTCTAACCGTCTGGCCACTACAGAGTGTGACATCCAGCAAGCATAAAAGCAATAGCGGTCTCCTATGTTAGGGACCCCTAGTTTACAGCTTGCCTGTAAAAAATAGGGGCCGAAAACTTCACCATTGTGTTCAGCATCAAAAAGTAGGTGACCACGTCCAAAAAATCAGACCTCTAGGACCACTCCCAGACCGGAAGTTGGGGGATCAAAAGTGGTTGCTTCCGATAAAATTTTTGTTTATAAAATTGTGCATATTATGGGGCCGCTTTGCTTTTGACACTGTCTAAAAGCATTAATTTCCTTTAATTTCCTATTGAAACTATAAAGAACTAAAATGGCAGTTTTTGGCGATAATTTTTGATAGTACTATAAGAAATAAAAAGAAATTTTAAAAGAAATCAATACAAAGACGAAAGAGTATATGGTTACCACAGTTTCTCTTGGTCAAAACAATATGTACGGATGGGAATTGCTTCAACATTTATACGTAGTTACACTTGTAGCATCGTGTAGAAAATTTTGTATTTTAAACTTTCATAATAGTCAAACAAAAATTCAACAAGTCTTCATGAAATTGTTGTCTTGAAAATTAGTATTAATTGATTCTCTTTATTTAATACTTAAAATCCAAAAAAAATCGTATCATTAAATTGTAACATGAATTGTTAATTTGAATACATAATAGAGTGAATGTATAATGTTGAGGTCTAAATAACCTGATGATAATGGATACTTAACTTATCCATTAAAGTTAAATATATTATGGTAGCAGATTGCAAATAAGCTTATGCAACTAATTTTTTCTCTATAACAATGTCTTTGCTAACAAATAGCATGTTAAACTTGGATTTAATTAAAAACTTCTCAAATGCAAAAGAACTGCTAAATTACTTTTATATTTAATAAACAGCTAAAAAACAATAATGAATCGGAGAGCAAATAACTAGTATTAGAATGTTTAAAAGATTCGTTTAACAGGCCATACAGGTTCTTCGGAACATTGGAGGAAATGAATGCAACAATTCTCGTTTTGAGAGTTGAAGTTAGAATGATAGTACATTACATTTCTTAAAGCCCAGAAAATAACCCGATTCCTATTTGAGATTGGAGTTAAACCTCGAACTCATCATGAGAAAAGAAATAAAAAAAAATATCCTCCAATGCGGAATTACACAAAACTCCTTCAGCTCGAATACGACAGCCTGCACTACTTGATTACCAGACCCATGAATGAAGTAGTAGATGTTAAATAAATACAAGAATATTTCTTAGCTGTAGCTGTATCATGAAAGATGTTTCTTTAAGTTTTTATTAACTGTTATTCCGAACGTTTTATTTTTCATTAAATTTAGTTATTAGATGAATTTAAATTTATTAAATAGTTTATGAGAAAGCTTTAGAAAATGTAAATAAAATAAACATATTTTCTCAGTATTAATTATAAATTAATATGTGAATAAAATTTTGTAAAATGGAATTAATTTTTTCTAATTTTTTTGTCTATTTCTACTATTAATAAGGCTATAATAGTTACTGCTATAATAATTTCCATAATAAAACAACTCTCACATTTAAATTTTAACTGAAAATATTTATTTATTACTTACAGTCTACTCTTACGCATGTCCCACCAGCTGTTATGACTTCTGTTTTGGTTGGAATAATGCATGAATGGTCTCCTCTTCTTGCACTGCACTAATAAGATTCAACACAAAAAAAAAAAAAAATGGCTAATAACATTTAGCTTGTTATAAGTTTGTAGTGAGTTTTTTTTTATAAAAAGGAAAGCTTAAGAAAGTTTTACAGTTAAAAATATATATATTTTTAAATATCATAAATCTTATCTTCAAATCACTTCTGTCTTGAATTAATTTACTGTAGTTGCTTTGCTCTTCTATTTTGTTTACAAATCTACTCTATGTATTCGTACATTTAACAATCGGCACGAATTTTATTCACTACCTTTTCTATTAATAATTTAAGATGTAGCATTAATGTTTGACCAAATAAATAAAAAAGTAACAAAATTTATTAACAATATTGATGCATAAAACTATAAATACATATTACTGCAGGAAATGTATACCAATATATATACCATATATATAGAGTTATAAAGAAAGAGAGAGAGAGAAAGAGAGAAAGGAACTTTCTATTGTAGAATAAGTCTAGAACTGAAAATTTAAAAACTTATTATTTCGGAATAAATAGAAATCAACAGTTCCATTTTGAGGTAATTCCAGGTAATTTTGGAACCTATTGCTTCAGTTAAACAGCAATTCGACCTAAACTTTTTTCTCACTGTCAAGGACAGTAATCGAAAATCAAAGTAATTGTGTCGTAAAGACAGTTGTCATTTTAGCATAAATATTTTCTTTAAATAATGAATCTTGATATTCTGTAATTTGTCGAAATAAAATAAATAAAAATGCCAATATATTTTCTTGCTCAATAAAGTTATTATGTATTGACGGTTAATACACAACTCTTATCAGCGATAGTTAGCTGAAAGTAAAAACAACTAATGAAATATTGAAAAAATGCTTATATTTAAAGTTCTAGTTGTCTCTATTTTTAAAATTTATAGAATTTTTCTGTTTTGAAGTTTATTTTGAAGAAAAAATTAATTATTATTTAATAATGTGGGGGGGGTCCGCTTTTCCAAAGGTTTAACCACTGGACTGCTCTTAGGAGAAACCCGGGATCAACGCCCGGCGGTGAGGTGGTCAGGGATTTTTCCAAGGTTATTTGTCCTCCAGACGGACCCTAAGGTTCACCCTACCCTCTGTTAAGTGGATACTGATTTTTTTTTTTTTTTTAGAGGTCAAATGCGGGTGAGCGTTGAGTTGACCTTCCGACCTCAACGAGTCGCTTTGCTCGAGAATTGAGCCATTGATCTAGAAAGTGGGGCAAATCCGTATTAAGTTATTGTTGAATAATATTAATGGTTGGGATTTGAACTGATTTCAAATATTAACAAGCAATAAAAGCCTTATTTTATATTTTTTACGGTCTTTTTTTCTTAAAATTTCATTTGCAATAATTATAATAACAAAAATTTTAAGTTAATTTCTATGGAAAATTAGCTGTAACTCTTTTTTAACAAAATCAACGTCTCAATTATTGGGAGCCTAAATCTCGCCCGCACCTCAGGCCCTGCATCACCTGTTTTGGTAGAGTTTAACCTTTTTTAATGATGTATCTTTTAGCTATCCTAGATTAATTATTTTTATAAAAACACTTCTATTTAATAATGAACATCAACGCAAAGCATTTCGTTATCCATTTCCTTATGTTATTGTAAATGACAATCACATTACTAAGTACACTAAATGAACTCGTATGCATATTAATCTTTCGTTTTTACGTAAGCATTACTTTATATTCATTTGAAGACAAATTAGTCAAAAAAATAATTATCGCAATTGTATTTTACTGCAGTAACATAAAATTCGAAAAATATTCGTTTCCGTATTATTGCAATTTCGACACTTTTTTTTTTAGAATATCTGTACTTCATCAGCAAAATGAATGTATTCAGCATCGATCTAGAATAGAACGGCATATATAATGTTATGATCATAATCAAACCTCAATACCTTTTACTTTTTATGCCGATAATTTACTATTACAACTAATTAATAAAACACAAAATACTTATGACAAAATATAGTAATAAAAAATTAAAACTCACTCGAATTTTAATGTCGAAGTCATCTACAGTGAAATTATAAGAATTCCAAATGTCTTCCATAGATATATAAGGAGGATGGAAGGTGTCAATGGCGGTCATCTCTTCGATACTGTTGCATTTTACATCAGTGAAATTAACTAATGCGCAGTACTTTTGTTTAAGCCGAGAGATATGTTCACCACTGTTTTTAAATATGTTAGTAGGACAAAAAGATACAGATGGATTCCGACCACCAACGATCTTTTTTAGTTCAATGGATACTGCTGGATCATCAGCGAAGTAGTTAGAAAAACATCTTCCGCACTGATAGATCATATAGATACCACATATTGAAAAAAACAGGATCCATATCAATTTACTCCAGAGTGGATATTTGCTATTAGTTATTCTGTCATAGCCGGGAATACTAACAGATGGTATTTTCTGTGTGACTTCAGTAGGGCTCACATTCTTAGGAGGAACTTTTAGAATATTTCCTATCTTAATGACACAGTTTGTTTGACAGATTTTCTTAATATTCCACTTCATTTTTAACTGTGAAATAAAAACAAAATGGATTAGAGAGATTAAAAACAAGAGAATAAAACAATAATAGATTAAAACAAGCAATATATAATGCATATAAATTAATGTGCGTACAACAACATAGGAAAGAAAAATAAGAATAAAAAGCACAAAACTAAGAGTTCGCTGATCTGTTTTTGGAAATTGCGATACCGGGAACCCAAGATGGACGATTTCTGGTTTCCTGACCTTCATCAGTTGGGTCCGCCCAGTATCTTACATTTTCAGTGAACTCGAGAAACATATAAATACAACAAAAGTAAACATCAAAACAGCCCTCCAATTAAAAAGACATCAAAGCCTAAATAAAGAATAAAAAGGGCCAATGAATTAATCCCCGCTAGGACCCGTTTAGCATATAAGAGATTAATTATAAAACAAGAAATATACAATGCATAAAATTAACGTGCGTACAACAACATAAGAAAGAAAAATAAGAATAAAACGCACAAAACTAAGAGTTCGCTGATCTGTTTTTGGAAATGTTGTATTGTTGTACTTGCACTTTTGTTCTATTTACATGTTTCTCGAGTGAAATATTTTTTATTTATGACCGGAATTTATGACTAGAACCACGCCCACACTATCTGTGAAGTCGAAATGTGAAAGTTAAAAACAAAACAAAAACGAAAAAGATGTGAGTTTCGCAATATATCGTCCTTTATCATTGATTTTTTATTTTAGTTCAATGAACTAGGCCATCCCCCTGTCTCCCCTGATAAGTATTAGATAATCCAAGAAGAATCGATTCCAAGCGGTTATGGCAAAAAGTGATATTTTATTCCTTTTTGAATGAACTCATTATTTGATAGCGCGCGCCATTGTTGACGGAGAGAAACTAAAAAAATGAACACTGAAATTTAATTTTTAATCTTGTAGGCTAAAATTAATGAGTTATTTTCTATTTTCTCTGGCTCTTGTCTCATTATGCCACACACACACACACACACACACACACACACACACACACACACAAAGGGAATGATAAGAAACAATAATTTGTAGTCCCTGTGGCCTAATGGATAAGGTTGCCGGTTCGATTCCGTCGCGAACGTTTCAATGTAGTATATTTTATCATGGGAAATTAACAATTGCGCCGGACATACGTACAGAGAAATAAAAGATTTTAGTAATGTAGATTGTATGACTTGTATTAATGTAATACATTCCAGTCTTTCTGCAGACATCAGAGTTATTTCACTGAGTTATAAGGAAATCGCTGTGAATCACACTTGACAACGAGGGGAAGGAGTTTATGTAAATAATCCAAAGGTAACTTCACCAAATTTCCTGGTAACAAACAAAACATAAACTTGAGCTATGAAACAGCACTATTTCATCATATGCACAAATATTAGCCAAAATGGAATTATCGTACAATTGAAGCTATCACAAAAAAAAGCACTAGACTTAGGATAGTATAAAAAACGTGCAGTCGGTACATTTATTTTTGGAAATTTTGATGATCGCATTATCGCAATGTAGCAGAGCGATTCCAAACTCATTAGATATTATAAAGATGAAGATGAAAATGAAGGTTTGATTTACATCAGATTGTAGCTAAAAGAATTCTACGTAGCACAATCCAAAGTAATTAAGAGCCAATGTTTTTGAGTAATTCTTAAATTACTGTAAAGATAGCAGCGTAATATAGGTCAAATTAATAGATCAACGTAGGATTACAATACCTTCTTAGAATATATTATACGCATTTTCTCCTACGTAAAGAATTTTTATTAATTAATGAAAACAGCTGTCAACTTAAAAGACCAAACACATACACTCACTATAAATGGACATATTTACAAACTACAGTAATACATTACTAATTTACAATATTTAAAGAAATTAAAAAAAAACAGCTTTTCCTTTGTGAAACCCCATTAATGACTAACTTTATTTATTTTGTGTAATTATAGGATTCTTACTACATGTGTTTGCATTAATTAAGGAAAAAAAAATAGAAAAATCGTTTTTACATGATAAAAAGGAGTTAGAAACGCATGAAATTTGGATGTATGCCTTAGAAATTGAAGCAAATCAGACTATCGTAGGAAAATGAATGATAATCTCATCGTTGATTATATTTGCAGTTTGTGATCGGACTCTTTTGAAAGAAGTTGATATAACTGTAATAATGTAGTGGTTCAAACATCACTTGGATAATTGTCGGTAAAGTAAGAAAGAAGTTGCAAGATGCCTTAATTTTAGTCCTTCTGTGATGGAGACTGTGGAATCAACATCATCGTAATCTATAATCAGGAACCAGAAAATATTGTAAGAAAGCCTTTGGGTTCTAAGTTAATGGGCATTATCATCTTGCAGGACGAATGTATCTCTATTGCGCTTACTTATAAATGAACATTTAGTTCCTTGACATCATCTCAATATCGGTTAATATTCATAATTAATTATTCCCCAGTTAGATTCACTAACTGGCTAGCGGTCCCAGACGTACGAAAAGTGGCATCTGCGTTGTGTGATTTACATTAGGCGTTTTTAGTGTGCTTATCCCGTACTACCAGTCAGGAGAGGGAACGTTTGAAATTGGTACGACATCATCTCATTTGGACTGAAAAGCACTGGACTCATTACTATTATTGGACGAGTCCAGAAATTCTTTGCAGATAAATTTTGTGTCATATGTTGATATTGAGGTAATAGGGGACATGCTATCATCCCTACTATTCCTTAAAAGGATACTTATGGTGGAGGTAGGCCATGCGGTTGGGTTGTCGCTATGACATCGGCCTCTCACCTCTTGAGTACCGGTGTTCGGTTTTCATGTGGGTTTCGTGATGGTGGACGATCCACACTGGCCAGATTTTCTCGGGTTTCTCCCGTTTACCCTGCACTTCTCCCACCATACTTTCTCAGTCTTTCTCTTCATCTGTCCTTATTTCCGTGGGATAGTACAATTGACCTCCGGTCGCAATTCTTCGCCTCTCTGCCACCCACACTCACTAATACCATAACATATTATAACATATGCTGGAGGTATAGCGATGTTTTGAGTGGCACCTTAGATGGGCATACACCGGTATGTGCTTCAATAATTCATTATGAATATTAGCCGATATTGAGATGATGTCAAGGACCTAAATGTTCATTGTTAACCAGCAAGATAATAATGCCCGTCCACAGCGAGGTAGGCTGAAAGATTTTCATTGGAAGATCTTCTTCTGCATTGTCCATATGTATAGGTCAACCTGGTCTCGCGACTTTAATCCTCTTGAGGGATGCTGTCGAAGACGTATTATTGCCGTAGAAGACTAGGAGAGGGTTTGGAAGAGCTCTTAAAGAACAATACCGTTGATATCATTTGAGCTTAAGAATGAATTTAAATAAGCTAATATACTTGGTTAAAAAAATTTCAACCAAGTATGTTAGCTTTTTTCATTCGTAACTGTATTCAAACAAGTTAAAATTTTATCCTCACCATTTGAGCTTCTAGACTCAATCATTAACATTTTGATTTTGTGAGATCTTCATTTCTATTTGGGTTTTCCATATCTCATATTCAGATAAATTTGACTAATATGGAGATCTTATTTTTAATGTGGTTGCGTACATGTTCATTGGAGAAGGAAAAAAATTCCATAAATAAAGGAAATCAGTATAAATTACGGAAATTTATTTTGACTCAACAATTATTTGTGTGCTTTTTTGTAATTTCTTTTAAACATTTTTAGCGACCCATTTGGGAGCTATTCTGATAGCGAACAAAATCGGTAGCTATTGTGTTTGTCCTCTCCGTAGGTGTTTGTCCATCCCAAACAACTCCCGAATGGAAGGTTGGACTGACAAATGGGTTTCACCATCGTGTTCAGAGGCCCAAACGCTATAGGAAATGAATATTTTCGGAATCCAACGCTCCCCGTCCCAAGTTCAAGATATTTGGCATTGTTTTCATTAGATTACCGCTATTAGCTTAAATGTTAGAAATGCAATCATATCATTTCAGTGGTCAGCTATAGCTTGATTGCTAAGTTCTCGCACTTATATGCTGAATGCTGTCGGTTTGAATCCGTACGTATACGGATTTTCTTTTCTTGTTTTGTTTTTTTTCTTCTTAATCTTTTTTTTCTCAATGTCCGCTTGAAATTTTTTTTTCTTATTTTCCTAACTTTTTTTATTTTTTTCCATACAATAATGTACTTTTTTTTATTACTTTTTTAAAAAATTTTTAGTATTATTGGTTGTCCTTAAATTTATGATTTAGGACAAAATTTTATTAACTTTTTTTTATAAATTCTCCATTTAAAATTTCTATAAAATATGATTTTTAATTTTACCAATAAATCTCTGTTCACCAAAATTTTTAAATAAAAGGTATTTCAATTGTTACAATCCAAAACTGTACATATCCTAAATCCTAGTTTTAAATATTAACACTAATTTTATTTTTTAAATAAGATAACTACAGTTGTTTTAATTTTTTAAATATAAGTATCTGTGCGTGAAAATCGGCCTGAGCATTAAACTAATAAATCGGTGGAAGATTCTGAACCTGAAACAAATAACTTACTTGAGCTTCCTTGGAGAGATGAACAAGAGAGTCAAATACATGTAATGTCCCTGACGACTTCTATACAAAACCGGTGATCGTTACAGTTTGAAATGATATAA
Source organism: Thereuonema tuberculata (assembly GCA_023159025.1). Taxonomy (NCBI): domain Eukaryota; kingdom Metazoa; phylum Arthropoda; class Chilopoda; order Scutigeromorpha; family Scutigeridae; genus Thereuonema; species Thereuonema tuberculata. Next base: position 32,584,255 of record JAFIDM010000002.1, read on the forward strand.
TTTGCTACACGTGAAACTAATTGAGTCACGCACAGTTATGACTCAATTATGAAGGGATAATTAACTTTTCAGATCTATGTTGAGCATTAAATTCTATTGATTCCCTTTCGAATACTAATGTTACCGAAGTGATGCAAGAATTTATCTAACAATAGAAAAATGTAACGTTGTTAGACAATATTCCAATGTAACTAAATAGAATTAACTATTTTAAAATCATATCACTTACTTGTCTAAAACATTTCAATATTAAAAACAAAAAGCTTTGATAATAGAAATTGTTCTTATATAATATAAAATTTATTCAGTTTGGTCCTACCCTCCTAGCTTTTAGTCTATCTGTCAATCGCCTTCATAAGGAATGGAAATTGTAGACTATTTTACTCAAGGCATATCATGTAGAAACACTGTTCATTGTATTCATGAAAATAGTTAAACAAAAATGAGGAAATAAACTATTTTCGATTATTATTTGAGTTTAAGTTTAAACTTACTATAAGGGAATCTATATCGTTTATTTAGAATTTTGTAGATGTAAATCAAAAATGAAACACAAATTTCAATGATCTGATTACACTGGTATTTGTAAACTAATTTAAAGAGTTGATTTGCATAATAGACAAAACAATAAAACATGAATTCTCTTCAAGGGTAAGTTTTGCGTAATTTTACACATAACTAGAAATTAATATGGAATTTAAGGAATTTATTTGTAATATTTTAATGGTAGTGGAATCTTTTTGGAACAACTAACATCTTTTATCATTGTAAAACCATTAAAGTTTCTAAAAAGACGATCGTTTCTCTATAAGAAAATAGTTTCCAAATATTTACTCCAATACAGTCGGTTCTCATGTGGATTTCGTGATGGTGGACGATCCGCGCTGGGCTGGTTTTCTCGGGGTTCAATATCGTTAAGAAACCGAAGCCTCGCTAAGCCTAGTCCATTGTTTGAAACTCCCGGCAATAAAAAAGAGCAGCCGGCATCGAAACATAAATCGATTCGGACTAAAAACTAACGTTTTATGAAATCAAAAATAAATAATAAAAAAATATTCTTAATATTGAAAAACCAGCAAAAATAATAAACAGAAAACATTTTAGGCGAGGGCAAATAGAATGTAAATATCGGAAGTAACTTACAACTACATTTCAGACGTGACCAAGCAATAGCTAGTGCAGAATGGAAATGATAATGATTGGTTAACTGAGATCACTTCACAGAAAAAGTGAACAGAATACAGTTATAAAAAATTTTATTAACAAAATAGCAACATGTTTCGACCTCATCTTTCAGTCTTTCTCGAAAAACTGAAATTTGTAGACTGGAATTAGTATTTCGGTTAATCTTATGAAGCTGTGCATTAGTCTTATCCAAGTGGTATTGGAATAAACTGTGAATAGATCGAGTATCATTGTAGCAAGCAGATTGTGAATTATCAAAGTCACTTTTCCCGGTTCCGAGAATACGTGAATCCTAAAGTCAATCTGATGGTCAGTTTGTAATACAGGCACCGCTGTTGCATAATTGAAATCCTTCTTTTGAATTGCTCTTACATGTTCTTTTACTCCGGTTTCTAACAAATGTTTAGTCTCTTCCATGTAGAAGCATGTGTTTGTCATGCTTTACAACGAATATACTATTAGAATACTCCAAAGATTGGATTTTTGTTTGCCGATGTTGTACACAATTACTTTGGGATGAGCTGAATTTGGATGTGACTCTAATGTCATATTTTTTTAATATTCTTTGTACAGTCGGAAATATAGTTGCATGAATTGATATTGAAAGATATCCAAACTTAGTAGTACTTTTGATATTATTTATTTTATAACCACTGAAGATAAGAGCTTAGCAAATCAATGAATGCAGTCGGGTATCCATTTGATAACAAATTATTAATAATGTTATTTATTTCCGTAGAAAACAATTGTTCGGACGCACAAAAATCATACTTGCATTGGTTGATTTATCGTAAACTGCTGTTTTGCAATTATCGTGCTCTCTAACAATCGTAACTTCAAGGAATGCCAATGGCTGATCCTTTTCTTCTTCTAATTGAACTTTTATCATGATGAAATTTTATATCATCATGAACCATCTGAAATATATCCTTTATGTCTTATTTAATGGAATAGTCCGCCACAAACATCAGATTATCTATATATCTCAAATATAATATTTGTTGAGTTGCTTGCAATATGTAAATTACTGATTGCAACCTACCTAACATACAGAGTATCATTACAATTTCCGCTATTTTAGCAGAGGAACACAAACCCATGAAAAAGCATTTGGATTGAATAAAGGTTTTCTCAGGAATTTCACCTATAGAAACTGTCATTACAGTATTCTTCTTATAAATATGAAATAGTTGTTACATTTGACAAAAATAGATACCTACCTTTCTTTCTTAATAAATGCTACATCTTGTGTTTTGAAAGGCAACTAAACATCAGATTCTAGTTACACAAGGAACACCAACTTAATGGAAAGTTAGATAAATCTTTGAAATTCTGATACGTAGGAAATGCAAGCAGACATCTAGCATGACAGAAAGCCATTCTGAAATTAATAGGACTTTTTGATGAAGGTTTGGTTGGAGAACTGTAACTTTATCGATCTAATTTTTTTCCTAGGTTTTTCATTTTGAAGCTTATCAATACAGATTACTGGTCTTTCTTCAGTATTTGTCACTTGTTTTTACAATTAATTTCTTGAATGATTGATGGATTTCCTGTTTATGATTATTCAAAAAAAAAGGTTTCTATTAACTTTCAAAACCATTCATTTGTTTTGAAGGGACAAACGAAAATTTTTCATACATCATTGTGAAACACGAAACTGAAATAATTTTTTCTTTATGGGATGTCATGCTAGTATTTACGAGTTTTTTCCATGCAAAAACCACGTCCTCGCTGCTTTCAATGACTAGCAGTATAATTCAATTTATCAAAATGATATATGGAACTACTTCAAAAACCCTCCCATAACACACGTGACAAACAAAAACAAAACAAAGGTAATTGGCTTTTTTTTTAATTTCTCTTGAATAAAAAGAAAAAAACAAAACAATGTTTATCGGTCAAAGAACTTTTAAGAAATCTGCAGGTTTACAAGAAAATATTGTTGTTTTTTTTTGAAAGAAAGAAATTTTACAATTATTTTCTTTTGGTTTAAATCTTTACTAAACATTGCTTTCTAAATTTTAAAGTCATTATAGTATGATATCGGCAACTAATGAATTACCGTTGTGGATCTCACAAACGGAAACAGTTTAGAAATAATTCTCCTTGATAATAAAACAACCTTATAATCATTGCAATATCAAAGTATCTATAAGAGTTGACAAAATTAAATTCACATCAACAAAATTTTATTCAACTTAATTTCTCAAATATGATAATTACTTTGAATTATTTTTAATTGTCTCGAAGACAAAATTATTTCACCTCGTTATAGAGATTTTTAACACTTTATTTGGAATTTTTATTCTAAGGAAATTAATCACATTATTTCTGTAGCAGTAATACATGATACATCTTAATAAAAATAAACAAGTGAAAATTTTTATTTTATATTCAGAAAAATATTCATTGGTTTTTTTTAAATCAGTTATTAATAATAAAGAAATTTCTGAACCAATAAAAATTCCACATATTAGTCTATTTCGTTGTATAATCGTAAGTAAAATGCTTATGACTAAATAATTAACTTCTTGGGACAGATTGGATAATATTATAAACTAAAAAAAATACTTATGAAGTGTGTGCAGAAATCATAGACAATTTCTACACAAAATGGTGAACAGATAGCAATTGCGATACCTATCCTCTTTGATAGTCCTATTTTAACTTTGCATTGGACATTCGTTATGAGAAAGAAAGGAAAACAAAGAATAATTTCTCGAAATCTAAAGTCCAAAACATAGAATTCCGGCCCCGGATATAATTAGGAATTAATGGATGACGATTAATGTAGGGAATGCAAAAATGTTTATTGTAATTATTAAAAATACTTTAACATAGAAGATTTAATTCTTTATTGAAGACACTAAAACAAAACTTTTCAAAAGGTTATTATTGGATGAATACAAAATTAGAAATACGTAGAGTATTATGTTCTCATTCCTTGTGGTCACTTTTTATGGTAAAATTAATTTCTAGATTCTGTGGTTAATTTCTTTTTATTTTATTTCATAAAAAACAAAAATTCAGAAGAATGAAAGTGGACTATTTATAATTATTTTTTTTAGAAAAATATAAAATCATGGGCCATTCCGTGTTATGTGTGTGACATTTGGAAAACATTTTTTTTTCTAATTAATCAAGGATTTTTCAATATATTTCTTATTTAAAAATCCAAACAAAAGTTCTTTAAAATAATATACACCTTACCATATTCTTTTATGCAGAAACCTATCAGTTTGCTATAATAGTTATTTTTTAAATAGCTTTTAAAAAAACGTTACGTATGTGACTTAGAAAAAAAGCAAATTTTGAGTAGAGACATTTAATGATATATTTCTGTGAGTTTCATTGCCACACATTTAAATTAAAAAATATGGAAATAATTTATTTCCCACACCATCTAAAATCACAGTTAAAATTTAAATTTGATAAATAATTGAATAAATGAAAATTAAAAATCTGCATTATGTATGTGACACCCTGATCGTTACTTGTGTGACCATGTGAATTCAAAGTAAAAGTTTGCTTTTAAAAATGCATGAGGATAAAAATGTATTAAAATATTACATGATATTTAAGCATTTATACAATAAGTCAATCAATAATTATTTTTATGAATGTTTATTTAACATTTCAAATCAGCTTTAAGTTTGTTTAAATCAATTCTTATCTGAACAGAGTTACTTATAAAATTTAAACTTTCATAGTCAAGAAAAAATTATATTTCTTCAAATTTAAACTGTCCCCATGAACCAACTACAATAGGTGGAGAAAGTTTTTTTATGACTTTTTCAATTGGATACCGGAGAACATCAGGTTTTTTGGGCCATTTCCAATAACTTCCTGAAGGAATCATCACCTTCACTTCTACATCTGTAATAAAAATATTTGAGATTTTCCCTGTATAAACATTTGTATTATAAGTAACTGCATACCAGTCACCAATATTAAAATTTGAAATGTTAAGTTTTTGATCATTTAACTTGCAGCTTATGGTAGTGGTACAATTTACTTCAATATCAGGAATCACATTTGAACAGTTTGTTTTCCATAGTTGAAGTTTTTTATTTTGGATATTGCATTTTATCACATATATCATATATTTTATCACAATACCAACTATGTCTTCAACATTAATCCCATGGATTAGATGAACTCATAGTAGACTCAATATCTACTTGGCTCATATGGAGAACTGTAGTGTTTGTCATTAAACTGGATGCAACATTAGCAAAATCTACTGACTTTTGTACATCTGTAGTTTCAGATTTGCTCATAACTTTCATTCGAACCAAGGATTTTACTCTTCCTTCCCACTCCATCTACTACACCTATTTCCACTGAAAATTTTCGTGAAATTTTTCTGAAAGTATACAAAGCAATCTTGAAATATATTTATTTTTTAACACAGATGATGATCCATCACTGTAAATAATTTCATTTACTGACTTTATTTACAGTAATAATTATTATTGTTATATCATATTATCTCATTAAAAATGCATATACAGACCTTTATCTTTAGTATCGGAACAAATGAGAAAAGTAGGGCATTTGTTTTTGAAAAATATTGCTGCTGTAAATAATTGAAATAATATTCTCACCTATTACGTCAGCTATTAATAAAGTTTTAACATTTTTAATACTTTTAGTGTTTTAAAATTATATTTTTCCCAATTAATTTGACTGTATAATCTATATTTTATATAGTTTTCTAATCTTAACCAAAATTATTATTCAATTTAAAGATTAAAAAGATTTTTAAACAATTGTATATAGTTTTTTTTTTCATTATTTTCATTATTTTTTTTCCTATTGACATTATAAATGTTATTCATAATTATTTTATAAATACCTTTTTTTTTAATATTAAGTATGTTAAATTTGTTCCTAATTTTTTTTTCTTACAAAATTTTTTCAAAATTTATTTCAAAATCTGTCACAACATAACAAAATGTTACGTGTGTGACATATTTTGAAAGTTGTACAATTTTTTCATTTTAATAGGTTTTTATATAACTTTACAAAAGTCATCTTAATATTTAGTTAAAAGAGAAAAATATGTTTTGTTAAAATTTTGACTAAATTAGAAGTTATAAAAACTTTTTAGATTCAAATGTTACGTGTCTGACAATAGTTTTATCATGCCTCTTCAAAAGTTTTCTAAACTATTAAATTTTTTACAAAATATATAATTCTAACTCTATTCACAGTCTTGAGTATTTCATAAATTGATTTCTATCATTTAAAATAAGTAAAGAATGCAAAATATTTTTTAAATTCAGAAATCATCAGTGTATTTTAATTTCATCATTCTGCAATTTTTTATGTACTTATATATTAAAAGGTATTTTTTTAATGAAATTTTAGTTTAATAACAAAAATTTTTGCATCATGAGAAAGAGCACAGTTTTTCCTACAAATAAAATTCATTAACATTTTTCTATGTTAAAAAACATTTTTTTGCTCTCTGCACGGAATGGCCCTCAAAGAGAATTAACGAGAAACACGCACAAATTAAAATTATTAGTATATTTAAAACATATAATTGCAATACATGATTAATTTCAACTGCTGCATGCAGTCCTTATCAAATGTCTAGAATCATTAAAAATTTCACAATAGATATAAAAAAAGGGTTGGATCGTCATCCAAGAAGGAGCCAAACGTGAGCAATGACCGAAAATATGACATTGTTGTCTCTTAATCTCCCATAAATTCCATCGGCAATATCCTTCCACATAAAATAGTCAAAGCCAATCATGGTTGAAAAGATGGTTGCAACGTCATTTACGATATTAAATGCATAGACCACCCATGTATTTACATCGGCGAGACACGAAGATCCCTCGGAAGCCTACAAAAAATGGGCAACGTAGGTATGTAATGATCTCAACATCGTAAAAGCTGATATTAACATTACTACCATTAGTTTGGTTTCGGGTTTCACCAATAAGAGTCCAGGAATCGCTAACCTAGGAGATCTTCATCTTGATCAAACCATCATTCTTATTCTAAGTGCGGTTCTGTTTCCAGTCTTTCTGCTATTTACAGTATCTACGATTAAAAACACATGGAAGAAAAAAGAGCCGGTTTCTTTATATAATTTTTTTCTTAAGAAATAAAAATCTTTTAAATTAACTTTTTATTACACAGGGTGTTTCAGAAATGATAAACAAAGCGAAGAGATACCGGTTCCAAAGATCATTTTGAGTCGACACTGTTCTATGACATTTTGTTGTACTGGCCGTAGTTTTACAGTTAGGAAATGAATGCTTTGGAAATGAAAGACAACTAAACATCAGATTCTAGTTATAAGAGGTACACCAACTTAATGGAGAATTAAGACAACTCTTTGCCTATTAGGTAGAACGTCTGATATGTAGGAAATGCAAGCAGGCATCTAGCCTGACAGAAAGGATTAGCCATTCTGAAATTAATAAGACTTTTTGAAGAAGGCTTGGTTGAAAAACTGTAACTTTATCGACCTAAATATTTTTTTCTTGGTTTTTCGTTTTGAAGCCTATCAATACAGATTACTGGTCTTTCTTCACTATTTGTCACTTGTTTTTACAATTAATTTCTTGAATGATTGATGGTTTTTCTGTTTATGATTATTCAAAAAGATTTTCAAAACCATTCATTTGTTTGGAAGGGACAAACGAAAATTTTTCATATATCATTATGAAACACGAAACTGAAATAATTTTTTCTTTATGGGATGTCATGCTAGTATTTAAGTGTTTTTTCCATGCAAAACCACACCCTCGCTGCTTTCAATGACTAGCAGTATAATTCAAAAAAAATATAGAATTGAATTGCTGGCTTTATGATTTCGTAGTTTTTTTCGGGAACATATTAATGATTTTTATCTGTAGTTATTTTCACTATCATTATTCAAGAAATAATGGTACAAATATTCAAATAGATGTCAGTAATTTGATGATTTCAGCGTTTCCTATATAAAAAAATAATCTAAATTGGAATTTATCAAAATTATATATGGAACTATTTTAAAAACCCTTCCAAAAAACACGTGGAAAAAGAAAAAAAAAAACAAAGGTCATTGGGTTTTTTCCATATTTCTCTTAAATAAAGTAAGTTTTTATCTAGACATGATTGATGCTCGTCCAACAACAGAAAATTCAACTTTATGGATAACAAGGAACTTTAGAATATGAAATATAGAATAAAACAAATACAAAAATCATCTATGGAACGAGAAGAACTAATTTTGTCATCGAATCAATTAAAAATCATTCAATTTAATTATGATATTTTTGTATATACGAAACGCTGACATAATCAAATTGCTCTCATCTATTAATTGCATTACTTCAGTAGCAGTAATACAGTATATATATTTCCTACGGTTTTTTCCCACTTCGCGTCCACCTCCAAATCTAAACTAAAAAAAACACGTAATCTATATTACTAAAATCTTTTATTTCTCTGTCTGTCTGTGTGTCTGTCTGTCCGGCGCAATTTTCTGTGCGAATGGAAAATAGAAATAATTTTTACAATGAAATTTCCGCGTCGGGAATTGAACCTGCAACTTTCTGATCCGAAGTCGGATGTGTTATCCATTAGGCCATAGGGACTACAACTCTTTTTATATTGTTTTTTGACTTATATCTCCGCAATTGTTGTGTTGTTGTTGTGCCCCAATGTTAGTGCAACAATGGAAAACGGTTTTTCATTTTTTACTGTCACGAGGAAATCGACAAATTCAAAATGAGCATTATTGAACTTCAAAATAATGCGTTAACTGCTTTCTTTGGAATCGAGTTTTGTTAGATTATCTTAAATTTTATTTTCGTCGCCCGGAGTATCGTGTATAAGCTATGATCTTCATTTAACATCTATATCAACCAACGTCCATCTAAATAAATCTCTTCTTGAAATATCTATAACGAACAATCTGTAAACGGGAGATGGCCTAGTACACAATAAAATTAAAGAATAGAAATTCATGTGCCAGTCTCCGCTGGCCACGAATTTTCTTAGCGCATCAGTTAAGATAAAAGCGCCTAAAAAGTGCTGAAATAAATTAAAAGGTGGACCGTGATTTGACCTAGGGGTTTTATAGTGATTCCTCTCCACTGAAGATCGGCAATTTACCGTGAAACAGCTGTTTGGAGATGTCACTACTGCACTTACAAACACTAGGTTCATCTTTTAATGTGTTTAAGAATTTTTAGGCGCTCTTTATTTAACTGATGCACGTAGAAATCACAGAGGCCAGCGGAGACTGGCACATGAATTTCTAATCTTTTATTTTTATCGTGTATTTCTTGTTTTTTTTTTTGTTTATTTTTAGAGGTTCCATTCTTTTCCCTTCCTATCCTTATATTAACCTCCGTAATTGGATCTAGGGGTTTATAGTGACTACTCTCCACTGATGATTGGCAACTGACCGTGAAACAACTGTTTGGAGATGTCACTACTGCACTTATAAACACTAGGTCCACCTTTTAATGTGTTTAAGCCCTTTTTCGGCGCTTTTTTCTAAATTGATGCCCATAGAAAATTCATTGCGGCCAGCGGAGATTGGCACATGAATTTTTAATCTTTAATTTTATTGTGTATTTCTTGTTTTATAGTTTAGATTTGGAGGTCACATTCTTTTCCCTTCCTATCATTATACTTACCTAGGTGATTGTACCTAGGGGTTTTATATTGGCTACTCTCTACTGAAGATCGGCAATAGACCGTGAAACAGCTGTTTGGAGATGTCACTTTTGCACTTATAAACACCAGGTTCACCTTTCAATGCGTTCAAACAGATGTCTTTTTTAATTGTAACGCCTGGCAGTTGTTACATAATCTCTTTCGCTCTTACCTTCTATTTTTATCGTATTATAGATATTGAATATTTTAGTAATATTTTCTCATTTCTTTATTTTCCCAAACTTCATCTCACCGTCTCTTTGTCTCTCAAAATCAGTTGTCTGCCAGATGTTTCTCCATCTGGCGTCCATCTTGCCTTCCCTTTGTCTTCCTTTTATTGCTTCTTTTGTATCCTTCTGTTGTCTTCTCTCCACCTTGCAGCCGGCTAACAGATGTCCCTCCTGTGTGACGTCACTCCAAGTGAACAGGACTCTGCAGGAATGTAAAACAATACACAGTGTGGGCCGGAGTGGTGCTTCGGAAGGTAGGTGAAACTCACTCCGATGAAAGGCGGCGGACAGCCATATTTCCGCCGCTTTTCGAATGCCCACCGCCCTAGAATGATAAGCAGACTCTTAAGTTGATAAAAGACGTTCGTCTCCATCCCCAAGGAGCTGCTTAGCCCTATGCACGTGACTCAAGGATTCTGTTGCGCCTGAAAAGATGAGCGTTCTTCTAGATCCTCGGGATTCGTGTAGCTAAAGGTATTGCGGGAGAGTAGAGACCTACAAATCATCAAGATAGCAAACCCGATGGACTCTGGTCGCGTCTGTGAACGTTCCTCCAATCCACGGGTCAGCACCATCGAGAGAATCCGCTGCAAAGGTGAGACCGGTGATACTACTCATTCTACCTGCACTCGGCAGGGGTGCCCTTCGAGTGAGCAAGAGTAGAGACTGAGCTTCGGGAC
>JAFIDM010000002.1:32600025-32613374 GCA_023159025.1 Thereuonema tuberculata
CACAAAGCGTACTAGAGTCACCCTCACAAAAGCTATACTGGGACCGTGTTCTTAATAAGTGAGTGTTTGTGTGCTAGCTGTTGATGAACGATCGACGCTACCTGATAGTGTCGCTGGAGGTAGTCACTTTGGGACAGAAGGGGACAGCCAGATATTATGTGATCGATCGTCTCATATGTAGTGTGGCATTTCCTACATCTATCGTCGTGTGTGTTTGCGTAATGTAGAATGTGTTTCTTGTAGTTGAGTGTGGGGATGACTTGGTCCTGTATCGCCGATCATGAACCCTTCGGTCTCCCCCAAAATCTCGCCACTTGTCAGCCATCTGTTCGACGCTTCCATGTCGACATGAGGCAGGCTGAGTTCGTGGTGATGCCTGCCATGGAGTTCCTTACGAGCCCAAGATTCACACAGCTGCTGAGAGTGGGTGTTATTTTTATTATTTTTATTATTATTATTATTATTATTATTATCTAGATAAGCTGATGGAGGATATATCAAAAATAAAAGACTCATTGGACTTCTTATCTAAAAATTATGATGTTTTTCTCAACAAAATGCAGTGTTATTGAAACTAACAAAACACAGAATAAAATCATTTCTGACTTAAAACAAGAGCTAAAAGAAAGTAAGGATCACATAAGGTATCTTGAAAAGCAAACAGACAACTTAGAAAAATATTCAAGAAGAAATAACATAGAAATTTTGAATGTTAAAGAGAATAGGGAAGAAAATCTGTATGAAATTGTGAGTAAAGTTGCATCAACAATAAATGTGCCATTTGAGAAACAAGATTTGGAAGCAGTTCATAGATTGCCAACATACAACACAAGAAAAACTAAACCTATAATTGTAAAGTTCAAAAACTTGTAGACAAAGAATGAATGGATGGAGAAAAAGAAGAGAAACAAAATTGTAAGATATTATCAGCAATGGAGATGATAGTCTTATTTTCATACATGACAATCTAACAAAAAATCAGAATTTTTTGTTGTGGAAAACAAAATTAAAAGCTAAAGAAAAATTGTATAAGTTTCTATGGATTAAGAATTGTACAATTTTGGTGAGAAAAGGTGAAACTTCAAATGTAATAAAAAATTTTCATATAGATGACTTAGAAAATTTTGTGTAAGGAAATGGCTAATGATATACTGTACAATGATATTACAAAATATCTGTACTATAATGATGCTTCTGAATTGGGAAATTTGGAGGAATGAAAAGATATAATTAATAATAAGGATTTGAAAGATAGTAATCTCAATATTATACATCTTTATATAAGATCAGTTAGAAAAAATTGGGATTTATTTGTTGGAAAATTAATTCATTACTAGAATTAATTGATGTTATCATCTTGACAGAAGTAAATGTATTTGAAAATGAAGTAGAATTGTATAATATTAACTATTGGAATATGTATTATAAATTAAGAAATGAATAAAAAGGTGGAGGAATTATTATTTATATTAAATTTAACATTAAGTTTGAAAGAGTTCATATAATTTCAATTAATTTTGAAAATTTAAGTCTTATATTAAAAAAAGATATGTGGAAAATTAATATAAATATTTTTGCTATCTATAGACCTCCAAAACAAAAAATTAAGTTATTCATAAATGAAATGGAAGAACATTTTCAAATACATAATATGTTTTTTGGAAATAATTGTGTGATAATTGGAGATATGAATATAGATTTATTTAAATTTAATGAAAGTAATAATGTAAAATTATATTTAGAAACTTTAGCTAATCAAGGATATAAAAATTGTTTATATGGCATTACAAGATATAGAAAAACTTCTACAAAAACTGCAAAACTAATATTGATCATATCTTTCTGAATGATTTACATAGAATTTATAAAAGTTTTATTAAAAAAGAAAACATTTTAGATCACTTTTTAACATCTTTGAGTATAAATTTAGATAGCATACATAATATAAACAGTACCTATAAAAAATTAAAATATGTAAGAAAAAAATATAAAAACATTAATTACTGTTTATTAGAAAAGAATTTACAGGGTTTATTAGAAAGAATTAATAATACAGAAATTGAAGATCCAAATGTTCTATATAATAATATTTGAAGTGAATTTAATAAATCCAAAAGATGTATAACTTATTACACAAATGAATCAGTAATTTTTAATTATTATTCAGGAGTTTCTTTCAACACTATGATAGACAGAATAAAGGTGATCGAATACATAAAGAATGGATAACTAAAGAATTAATTGAAGAAATAAAAACATGAGACAAATTATTTAAAAAATATAAAAATAATAAAAGCAATGAGCAATATTATAATAATTATAAGAATTTAAGAAATATACTAACATCAAAAATAATAAAAGCAAAAAATAATTATTATTTTAATAAATTTAAAAATGATGTAAATAACCAAAAAATTGTTGGGAAAAAATAAATGCTTTATTAGAAAGAAAAAAAGGTAATGAACATAAAACTGAAAAAGAAAATGAAATAAATAGGTTTGGGCAAGAAATAGAAGATAAAAACAAATTTAAAACACTTGCAGAAAAATTTTGTAATTATTATCATAAAATAAGTAATAATTTTAATATAAATTATAAAGAGAATTTATTACAAGATTTAAATAATTCATATTTAATAAATACAATTGTAATTGATGTACCAAATGATGATGAGATAATAAATATAATAAATGGGATGAAAAATAAAAAATCAATTGGACATGATCAAATATCCATTTCTGATATCAAAGAGAAAAAGGAAATTTTTACTAAATTGATAGCATTAATGATGCAATTAATTTTCAATACAGAAATTTATCCAAATAATTTAATAATATCAAAAATTGTTCCAATATTCAAAAATAATGCTTTTAATGATTGTAAAAATTATATACCTATTGCTGTGTCATCAACTATAAATAAAATAATAGAAAAATTTTTTACTAAAAAATTACAAGAATTTTTAAAAATATTTAATGAAATTAATGAAAATCAATATGCTTATCAACAAACTAAAAGTACAACTAAATTATTAGAAAAATTTTGCGAGCATATTATTAAAAATTTAAATAAAAATCATTTTGTACCATTAATAACTAATGACTTGAGTATAGCTTTTGATCTGATAGATCATAATTTGCTTTTGATTAAATTGAAAAAATATGGAATAAGAGGTAAAATATTTAATATTATGAAAAATTATTTAGAAAATAGAAAGATTTATGTGCAAATAAATAAAATATTAAGTAAAAGGAAAACAATTAATATTGGAGTGCCACAATGATCCAATTTAGGGCCAATTTTATTTATAATTTTTTTAAATGTTTTTTTTTATGTTTTAAAAGATTGTTATATATATGTATATGCTGATGATATAATAATAAATACATGAGGTTTAAATTTGGAGATTGTGAATAAAACTTTACAGGATAATTTTATTATTTTACAAAAATGGCTTCATGATAATCAACTTGTTGTTAATAATGAAAAAACAAAAGAAAAATAGTAAATAAAAAAATTACATTCATAATACATTCACATGACTGTTTACATGGAAATAGTACAAAATGTATTTCTTATACTGAAGTTGATATAATAAATAATTTTAAATATTTAGGTGTAAGTATAAATGATTTTTTTACATGGGATAACTACATAAATATTTTATATAAAAAATTAAATATAACCATATATATATTTTATTATATAAAAAATATTCTTCCACTTAAGATAAAATTTTAATTTATTTTGCAATTTTTGATTCTTTATTAAATTATGGAGTTAATATATGGGCAAATGTAGGAAATATACATTTGGAAAATTTTAAAAATTTACAAACCAAAATTTTAAAGTTGATATTTCCTAAAAACATTTGGAATAATATTAATAAAAGGAAACAAATATTACTAAAATATAATATGTTATATCCTAAACAAAAATTTATATATAATATAATAATAAAGAATTTTTATAGTGTTGTTAAATTAAAAGATGAAAGTATCAAAGAAAATTATAATTTGAGAAATAAAAATAGAATAAAACTTGATTATCCTTATATCTATAATGAATATGGAATATAATGAATATATATGAAATTTAAATTCTAAAATTGAGAAAACCTTTAATGATGTTAATTGGAATTTTTTCAAAGATTGTAAAAGAATTTCCATTGTAAAAAATAATGTAAAAAGTTGGATATTAGATAATATTAATTAATAATTTGTTAATTTTATGTTATGCTAAATTGTTTTTCATTGATATTTTTGTTTCAAATTGTTTGAGGATAAGTTGATTTTGTAATTTTTATAAAATTTATTGAAATGTAATTTTTTTTAATTTAATTATTATGAAATAAAATAAATACAGCACCTGTTGATAGGAATTTATATTCCTAACGGGACTGAAATGTAATTTAAAATAACTAAGAAAAAAAAATATTATTATTATTACTTTTTATTGACATTGATGCCTGTTTTGACTCTAATTTTTTTAACACTACCTGAAGTGCTGCTGTAAATGTTCCTTATGTTATGACCTTATGTCAATGACCAATGACCAGATGAGGTCGAACGACCAATCCAACGGTCTCTCGCCTGTACTTCCGTTAAAGAAACCCAGTACCAATTATTCAGATGGCTCGGTGAATCTTCGATCTGTTGGCAATTATCCCGATATTTGCGGGGAGGGGGATTGATCACGGCTCCTGTAACCCGCAGTTAAGCACGTTACCATTTTCTTTTGTGGGCCAGGTAGCCGAGTGGGTAAGGCGTTTGGCTACGGGTTGGAGGTCGCGGGTTCGATTCTCGGTCTCGGAGGAGAGGGAAATTTTTTCACGCTCCATTCTCCTCCAAACGGGTCCTAGGGCCTACCCAGCCCTCTGTAGAATGGGTACCGGGTTTCTTTCCCGGCAGTTAAAGGCGGACGGGCGTCGGGCTGACCTCCCGACCTCCACCTTTGCCGGGAGCCTTACCTCCCGCGAGCCCTTGGGCCTGCATAGGCCTGTCGTGGCATCCTTTAACTTAACTTAACTTACCCATTTTCTTTTACCATGTTCTTTTACCATGATTATCAATGTACAAAATAATTCACTGTCACACTTACGTTCCTGAATCGAAAATGAGAATACAACTGTTTTTCTGACTGACTCCTTATCAATGCTTCAATGATTCAGTATTCCGCATTACAACGACTTTAATGCCTGTGACCTATTTTTAGAGTAATTGAAGATTATTTGTGTATTTGATGTCCATTTCTTACAATATTTAAACATGGCATATATTGGAGGAAAGAATTGTCTTCAGGTACCATACATCATGGAATCAACGAAATCAGGCAGGAACTTAATGTTCATTTAAAAGTTATATTTTAATATTTTTATATTATAAGCTGGAGTTTTAGGAGCTTCTGAAAAAGAATGAATAAATTCCGAAGTAATCTTTAAATTCAGAAACTGTTTGTACACGAAAGTAAGAGAAAAATAAAATTGATAAGAATAACACAAAATAAATATATCAATAATTAGTAAATTGAAAACCGTATTGTCCAAAAGCAGTTTAAAAAATACATTCTCAAATATGCTGTATTTATCTTGAAATCGTAAGCAATTATTCAGAAATAACAAATTATTAAAGTTATTCTCATATCACTACGAAAGCTTTAAATAATCCAGAATATCTATTATGTTCTGTCTTTAATTCTGCATTAAAATCTGATGTCTTTTAAAGATCTTTTAAAGATCATGAACTGAGATCCTATAGAGCAGGAGTCGGTAACCCACGGCCCGTGAAGCATTTTGGTGCGGCCCGCGGGGCGTCTTCAGATTTTCCTTTTTTTTTGGTTGTTAAAATAAGATTTTGGCCCTTTTTGGCCCAAGTGCGGCCCGCAGTAATCCCTACATTAACAATTTGGCCCCCTTACAACAAAAGATTGCCGACCCCTGCTATAGAGAATCAAATAAAGGTTCATACTCTGTGATTTTACAGAAAAATGATCATGACTTAAAAAAGTTTGAACACACTAAAATTAATTAAAAATAAAGATTAAATACCCACAACAATTAAAAGATCCACTTAGCTATTTTTGATATTTTTGTACCGGAAATCAAATACAGACTGTTTCGATCTTCGTAGATCTCATCAGTTTCATTCGCTCAGTACTCATAACTCAGTGGGATCGAAAGAAACATATACGGACAAGCATAAACAAAACAATGGCCCTTCAATTAAAAAAACATCAAAATATAAATTAAGAATAAAAAGGGCAGCAAATTAATCCCCGCTAGCAGACCGCTTAGCTTGTAAAGAATTCATTTCTATATTAAACATATACATAATGGCAAAACTTTACTCTTACGCACGTTAAACTTTTGCCATTATGTATATGTTTAATTTAAAAATGAATTCTTTACAATCTAAGCGGGCTGCTAGCGGAGATTGCCCTTTCTATTCATAATTTATATTTTGATGTTTTTTAATTGAAGGGCCATTGTTTTATTCATGCAATTTTTATGAAGTTAGTCTTGTGTGTCTGCCTTTTTTATTTAAACTATAATCAAACTTTCACACACGTTAAAATACCTATTTAAATAATTGTTGCTCTCAAAGTTTAATTCCGTTGGTTTTTTTCCTATAACTCCGAATACCCCTTGGAATACCTTTATCACAATACGAAAACTGCTCTAATTGAAAGCAAATATTTTAAATCGATACTTTTTTAATATAATAACAATATGTAATATTTTTATTAGCTAAATAATTGCAATTTTTAATTGTGTGTCTAATCGCTTTCACACTATTAACAGTAAGTATGATAAGAAATGAAACAAAACAAATATTATAGCAAAATTGATAATTTTTATTTTAAAATGCAATGCTTACTTTTACAAAATATATTAGTTTAAATTAAGTTTTATAGATTTCGCAAATCCCATTATCTATTTATTAACTTTTTAATTTTTATTTTCACCCTATGAACGGAATGAAAAATAAACTAATCATGCTAATATTTTGAATTATAAAAGTTCAATTAACAAATTTAAATAAGTTATGAATGTCATATATTACAACAATGAACATAATACTTTAGAATTATAAACCAACCAATATTTCTCCTCTTTATTTTTAAATTAGCCAATATTTTAATTAACTTTTAATGTTTTTCTTAATTCATTAGCCAATATTTTTCTTTCCATATAATACATATCTAGGAGGTGCTATTGTTCAGAACTCATTAGAATTTTAAATATGTAGCACCCCATTCTAAGGATGACTTTACATATAGGTTGAGATACTGAAACTTAACTCAAGAAATAAATAAGAACAGCTTAGTGCTATTATCTAAACGGTGACCACAACATCTGGACATAAGCAATGAACAAAGAAGCACATATTTATTATATAATAATTATATATTATTGATAATGACAATAATAAGTTATGATGATATTTCGCCCTGTTTCATTTTTAATTTTCTTGTTTATGTTTTTTATATTAAGGGCCATTGTTTTGTTTATTTGTCTTTTGTTCATATTTTCTTTCTTTCACTGAGCTGCGGATACTGGGTAAATTCAACTGATGATGGCTAAAAAGCCAGAAACAGTCTGTCTTGAATTCCCTGTATCCAAAATTTCAAAAGCAGCTCAGTGATTTTTATTTTTGTTAGCTTTTTATTTGTTTTTATACTATTGAAATTGTAGCTGATGTAACTCACATTTCACAGGTACTTTAGTTCATTTGCGGGGCTAAAACTTTCTTTCTAAATAAAATAATTTCTTTTCTTTTAGGTTTTACACTCCATAGAATTAAGAAAGCGTTGAAAATGTTCTATTCATTATTTATTTAATACTTAATAAAATTAATCTTATTACACAAAAATGGCTTGTTCTTTCGATTGCTTGAAAATTCGTAAGACAAAGGAAATTTCCGATTTGTAAAAAAAAAACAAAAAACAATATTCTTAATTCTTAATTCATAACTAAAATAATCTTGTGAAATCACAATCATTGTTCTCTTGTGAATTCTTGGAAATTTTATCTTAAAAACGGGCCTAAAGATTTTGATGAATGGAGTGAATCTACCGTTTTCGGGTGCGAGAAAGCGATTTAGCTAGGTCTCGGCTTCGGGAAAACTTACTTGGGGTAAATTGATTGACCTGGGGCTTGAGTTTCAGGTTATTGTCTATGGTGTTTTTACTTTAATTTCGTTTTATTTTTTCTTAATAAATTCGTGTTCTGTGGGTTTTTTCGGGCTATAAAATAATAATTTTAGTTTTACCCGTAATAAAAATAATAATTTCATTTTTACACATAATAAAATAATAACTTTACTTAGCAATAATTTTGAAACTTTTTTTCTTTCAATGTCGTGTGTATTCACTGCAGAGCTTTCCATTTTCCCGAAAGAGAGTTAAATAACCAATTAATTGTCAACAGTGTTTTTACTTTGTTTTCGTTTTATTTTACCGAGCAAAGCTCGGTATTGCATGTACTATTCATTATAAGTCAAAAAGTTCAAATATTGTTCAATATGTTTAATAGATAAATTTACAGCGGCAAAACATTTTAGATAAATGTTAATCAGGTATTTGTAAACATTTGTAGGAACAACATGTGAAAATTGAAATTTTTGTGCTTCTTAAGGGCTCTCCGGTGTTGATAACGTGGTAGGCCGACCCACATGGCCGACCCGTGGTAAATTTACTCTGCATTGCACATAAATAGTGATCATCTTTTGGGACTATACTACAATTAGAAATAATACATTTTTAGTGTTTTTATATAATTCTCAATTCAAATTACATTCACATATTGGATATACTTCACTCTCAATAAGAATATTTTGGCAATTCAGTTTAACAGTTAAGTATCTTTTGACTAACTGAGAGTGATAGAAAACTGATTGTCAATTCCAGGACTGTGGCATTGAGATATTGAAATTTACATATTGATTATGTGAAAAGTTATAGTTTAGTTCTAAAACATTTAATATATCATCCGATAAAGTAAATTTAACTCATTAAATGTATTATTCATCCCGATTCTGAGAATGTAAAATTTCCCATTAGGAATTAGGAAAGCAGCAAAAGAAGCCAATAATAGAAGCTGAATGCTGAAGAAACAACCTACAACTCTTCGCCTGAGAAAAAATAAACCGATCAGTTAATCTAAAAGATAAATTAAACCAGTATATGAATAGACAAAACTGTATTCATGACTAGCAAAACCTCAATTACGTTAAAATTACTTCATAATAGTGGTTAATAACTACATAATCTTAATTAAACTTTTACCATTTCTTGTGCGATGAAATGTAACTGAGTACGACATAATATAAATATCCATAGAATACGAGAAACAAATAGTATCAAGAGTATACCAACAACAGATCTTACGGACATTTCGTGAATCATTAGTTTCATTATTTTTACTACTTATCATTATTAATTTTACTAATGATTCACAGTTTTCGGAATTTAATCGTTGCTATAAAAACAGAATTACTTCGAAATTTAGAATTTAATTTTTTTACATTAAACACTATTGATGCTCTAATATTCAAACATAATATGCAATTAATTACTAATAATGGTATAAGACACATCCAATTTAATGATATTCCCAAGAAATAAAATGGGATAGTGTTGAATAATCATTTCTGGTAAAAATCCCAATAAAAATTTTAAAAAGTCTAAAATTATCAAAGGTAATTGTCGACATTTAAAAAAACATATGTCCAGGACGTTTCAATCTGCATGCAGATTATTTTCAACTGTGTGTTGGCTTGGAGGGGTTGTGTTTATATAGGTTCTGATGAAGTGGTTGGATAGTTCGCTATTAATTGTGGGAGAATTGGCGATATGCCAAGACTCACGCAAGGTAAGGGAGAAGACAGTTTTGGCTTGGTCTATTACCTGAATGTGTTCAAAATCGAGGGTGTGGCCGTTTTTTGTTAATGCTGATATATAATAGATTTAAATTGGTCTTTATTGTTGTAATTGGTTACGTGCTGTTTCTTTCTTTTATTTAGTGATTGTGTTGGCTATATAAATACATTGGCTATACAATACATTGGCTATATGTGAAATTATTACCAAATTCTTTTTTAATATTTAACGAAGAGTTTTTTTCCATGTATATTATTCCTGATGAAGCAGTTAAAAGTATTAAACTGCGAAATATAGCGTAGATAGGAAGAGGATGTGCCTTATATCATTATCATTAATCACTATCTTAATTAATCAATTTAAATTTATGACTTCCATCAACAGCTAGTGTTCCATTACAGAATATGAAAATCAAACCAATCCTTTTTTCATCCACATTGTCTGGGACAATACGTTTTTAATTCTTTTTTCTGCTTAAAAGTCGAAACATTGATATTGCAAAAAATTCTAAAAGTTCAATAACTGTCATGATACATACACCAATAAAGAGACCAAAGCTACCACATATAGTGGCAAGCAGAGTATATATATCCATTTGTTCATATTCTATAGTATGCAGAAACAAATTTGTCCTGAAATAAACAATAAGACATGTCATTGGTATGGAAACTGAAGTCAGCATTTCATCAGTGGTGACTTCAAGAAATGTTTCCTTACACTTCCGAACACAAGGACAAAACTCTAAACTAAAATTTTGGTAAAATTTCTGGGCTACTTCCATTGATTTTCTGAAGCTTTCAGGTGTTTTGCAGTCTTCTACATTACTGTGGTCCATGAATGGTAATCTGTAAAGAAATTTTTATATTATCCAATAGAAAATTTAGGTGATAATGTAATGTGCAGATAAAAATTTAACTAAAAATTTGGAAGATGTTCTTTTTTCTAGTAAATAATGAAAAAAAATTGCAAAGAAATAAAAATCTCAATTATGTTTTCGTTAAGGACAGCTGTCGATTCGATTTAATAATTTTTCAGAAACTTTGATTCATTTCCTAAAGAACTATTAAATAATTACCTTTAGCTCAGAGAACTGATTTTCTTTCAGTACAAGTCTTTGCTTCAAATAGATGTAAAGTCGAATTTGTATTACTTAAGCATTTTTTTCTTAAAATGAAGTAATAACATGTATTGGTCTTGAATCGTTATTATATTTTTATTTTCTTACCTGCATTCTACATTCTGGGCAAAATAATTATCAAGACACTTCTTCTCGCATTCAGCAACTACTGCGGGATCTCCACAAGGATTATTTCGTCTTGGTATGACGGATTTCTTTATTAATAAAAGGAACAAACATTTTAGAAAATCATTTAGTTAAATTTCAATATGTTAAGAGAAACTAATTATAATTCAATAATTTTATTGCTCTTTAAAAATGAAATATGCGGCATTTTATTTAAAAACATTATTTTAATTAATGAGTTTTTTTTTCTCGTAATTAGTGTCGGATGCAAATTATTCTTTTTTTTCCATATTTGTAGTTTTTATCGACGCCCCCTCTCCCGAGTACACAAAGGATAAGGAATCACCTCTACAGCGCAAAATACAAAATGTGAGTGAGAGACATGAGTGATACCATATTGGAAAGCTGGTTGTTTGTAGATGTGGGGAACAATAAGAGTTCCGATCTGCGGTTC
Source organism: Thereuonema tuberculata (assembly GCA_023159025.1). Lineage (NCBI taxonomy): Eukaryota > Metazoa > Arthropoda > Chilopoda > Scutigeromorpha > Scutigeridae > Thereuonema > Thereuonema tuberculata. The sequence continues at coordinate 32,611,602 of JAFIDM010000002.1, forward strand.
CTTACAGTCCTCACAGGAAGTGGTCAGCAACGAAATATATCTCTATTTCTACAGCCCAAACCACAAGCCGGACAGACATGAGTCAAACCTTACAGAAAGTATTGTGCTTTTAATGCTCAACAGTATTTAATTAAATATACATAACCAATTACCAATCCTATTAAATTACAAAAAAAAAACTTTAAACGACGATTAATTTAGCAACACCTGCAAGACATCAAGGAAGAGCGAGAGTTCGTTTTAACAACAATAAACACGCTGATTATAATCACAAGAATATGCATCAACAATCATTGGACATTACACGTTTGCTGATTCCTCCAACTACACAACAGAAAGCAAATGGGTTGTAGAGATCGGAAAAACGCTAGTTCCGGTATGCAGTTAGTTCTTGTCTCACAAAAAGTGGAAATGGCGCAAAATGAAACATGTTACCACTTCTACAGCCCAAACTAATTCAGAGAGATGAGTGACACATTCTGGAAACCTTTATGATAGCACAGGTGTGGAAAAATACATATTCAAGTTCGTGGTCAGTTCTCGTCTCGCAGGATGTGACAGAAAATGAAACATATAAATATAGTTTTGTATACCAGCTTTCTACTTTCGATTGATCTCGTGTAGCTCTAAGTCTCTGTTTATTCAAAAGCCTTAATAGAGACATCTTTTCCTGTGGATTATAATTTCTTTATTTTATAAGTTATAACTATGCAAGTAGTAGACATTAAATAATTGAAAAAAAAAGTCATTACTAGTATTTAGCCAAGTAGCGTAAGTAAGTTTGATTGTAAATATTTAATATTAATGTTATTGCATTCCTTCTAAGTACATTGGCAATTTTCCTTATACATTTCGTAAATGATTTTTAGCATTGCTTAATTAAAATATTCAGGAAATAGTAATTTGAAAATTATTACTTACAGATAATTATTAACTATTAATTATTTGACAATATCACTTTACCTTTCTAAACTCCATTGGAAAAACTGCAGAAAATTGAAAAGGTATATGTTGTGATAAATGAGCGAGATCTGTTATCCGGGGATCATCTTCTCTGTTGTGAAAAATAATCTACATTATGATGACAAAATAGATAAAAATGTAAAAGCTATAAAAAATATATTACGATTTCATTATAATTAATTATATATCACCTCCACCTTGTAAAAATTTAAAATTAAAATTTAAAATTTAAGATTACACCTAAAAAAAAAGACGAGAAAGAGGATGCAATTTTTTTTTAATTATATCAATTAATTACTGTATGAATTCATATTATTCAGAATCCTTTTACTTATTTTCTGATTAACTTTAGAAAAAGGCTGGCCCCATTACAGTACGACAACATTTTATTTCCCACTTTACTTTAATCTGTAAATAAATAAATCCTAATCTGGAATTCGATAAATTAACAAATTTATTTTTTTGTATTCTACATATATGTTTATTTTCAAATAAATATCTGCTTTGTTGAATTGTTTCAAGATTATGAAATTGGATATTTTAACGGGTCGTGAATAACATCAAAACCATGGAGCCAACTAATTCAACACTTAAAAACAAACACCCTGTTAAAAGGATAAAAAACTAAAAACATTTAAAATTCCCATCATGACATACATTTCAAATCTCTGTGGACAGATTTCTTTCTCAAATTAAAAACAAAAAATAAATATTAAAAACAAGTAGCCCCTACCCTAAGCCCGTCCTCCCTGTCAGGGATTCGTTGAGTAAGTGAATGAGAAAACACGCGACCAGAAAATTCATTGCATA
>JAFIDM010000002.1:32618685-32691949 GCA_023159025.1 Thereuonema tuberculata
AATTTGAAATACATATATTGTTAAACTCTTTGGCCATTTCCACAATATTCGTTGTTGGTTTGCTATTTTTTTCGTGTATTTTGTTGTAAAGCGCTTCTCTAAGAATATTTTTTAAATATTTTTTTATTAATCTTTTCCGCATCATTTGAATGGTCAGTACTAAAATTTTGGTGTCAAACCGCTGATTGGTTATAACTACAGATTGCTCTGAGTAGGCAAGTTTAATTACGATCACCTGGTATAATAATTTAAAATATTCATTAATGCTATAGGATCTCATTCTGTTAATAAATGCCGTGTTTTTTTCTATCTCTTTTATCTCTCAATATGTCTTTAAGCAAACGAATAAATTTCGAAAAGTAAGTTGACTACTGTGTTTTAATTAATTCAAGTTTTGAATGAACGGAGACATCTATAATGAAATTCAAATAGGAATTATTGCATATTCTTCTATATGTCAATTACTTTAATTAGAATAAAATTTAAAAATTTTATGTAGTACAGTTAACTTCGTAACTACGTTATTATTTTAAGAGTTCTGCTATCCACCAAATTTCAAGTACCTATCCTCAGCTGTTATACAATTCTGCCAACGATAATATAATTATTGAAAGCAATCCTTTAACCATTTTTAGCGAGAAATCAATAGAACTATGGTTAATAGCCTCACAATTCGTCATTCTTTATCTTTTCTCCATCTTGTCTAGAAACGCTGAAACCAATGAAAGATGAGTGTTTCGCAGGCCAGAAGCGAGACAGAATGGCGCACCTGGCAACAAACAATTTCCTCACATCTACTTATCATTTACAAAACACCAATATAATTATTTCTAATTTCAGTAAGCATGCTATTCATGCAATTTTCATCAAAAAGTAATAATCGATAATTTTGAGAGAAAAGATAGGTGTAATGTTAACGTCATCATCCGTTTTGCACCCCTGGCCGCTGCCCAGTTCGCCCGCTCATAGCTACGGCCCTGGTGTTTCGGATATGCAAACCCGATGGCTGTGAAGGCAACCTAGCGGATACCGAAGTCAAACCCCCGAGTGAAGAATGGACGCTACTCTGATAATTGCTATAGAAGCTTGGTATTAAGTACTAAAAAATTATTTTCGGAAGAATTATTTTCCCTCTACTAAATAGAACTCTAATAAGTATTATTATTTTTGGACCACTCGAAAGCCAACGATTAGTCAAAGTGAACATTATAAGTTGCTGCGAATAGATGCAGAACACATAGTAACAAGCAGAATAGCAACAAGGAAATTAGGGGTAGACGTGGTAAAAACATAAAGTGGTTTATTTTGCATTTCAATTAAAATGATTATCTCGTGATGATATATACAATGGATGTATTTACGCATATAATGGAATTATCTAAAATGAAGTCTCCTTCAGTTCTTGTATCAAACACTATTAAAATAATAATGATCCTTCGTTAGTATCGACTTGATACTTTTCACAAATCCTGGTTCTCAAAATATTTCATAAATAACAATAAGCACCGACTGTCAGGTCTCGTTGCAGTATTAACGCTGATAATTGATGCACACTTCACTTTTGAACTTTCAAATATGATGCACAATTTCCACTTGTCTAATTCTTGATTCATAGACACCGTTGTGGAAAGCTTCATCTGCTACGTATCCAATGACTTCTTTTGTCAACTGAATTTTTCTTAATTCCAGTGCTTGAATGAAATTCGGAACACTCAAACAGGAATTAAATATACTTTTATATTTAATTCGAAACAGTTCTGGATAATATATTTACTCGTAGAAATATAATTTCTTCGGTATGACACTGTTGCGTTTGTTTTAATATTAAGTCCTTCGTTTTATACGAAATAGTAATTAGAACTAATAAACTCTTCTTCCTTAACTGTTATAGTCTTTTACTAATCTCTAAGGTAGAATATTATTCTTGCGTCGGTCCTTTAACTATTAACTGCGTTGACGCACCTTGACTCCGAAATGGTATCGTCCAAGTTTCGTTCCGTTCAGTTGCAAAGAGATTTCGGCAATCTTCTTCTTCAATAACAATAACGGTTTTCTTAATTAAAGTCCTTTCGTCTTTTATAAATAAACTTGGATAGCTCCTCGTGTTGATAATGTCTTACTTCTGATTCCGTTTCTCTTCATTGGAAATTCCAACACGGCCACTTCGTTCTAAACTTATTGAGTCGACTAACCTTGCATTCCCGTGCATATAACTTGAACGCTTCGTACTTGGCTTTTAGAGCTAATAACATTGCCTTCCAATTGCAGAACTATCTTGAATGCACACATCGTATCCAGAGGCTTTACAGTTGAATAATCGTATAATTACTGAACACATTTCTGGAAAATTCCTCACTCATGGAATTGTCAACCCAGCGAGTCCTTCACACATTGAATCGACTAATGGGCTCAACCAACTGTCCAATAGTCACGCATTAAAACAACTAATGCGCTCCATAATTTTAGACTGCTTCATCGGACTCACAATCCAGACTAATAATCATTTAGACTAATAATGATTCAATTAATCATATCGAACTCCGTCTAGTAATAATTTAGACATCACACTAATAATCACCTCTACAGTGCCCACTAAATAATAATCTTAACTACGCACACCCATAATAATAATCTTAACTAAACTGAAAAAACATTTAGACTGCACTGTCACTCGGTTTTGTGACGTCTCATATCGCAACGTAGTCACATAATTTACATATTTAAATTTGGACTTCCCACATTCACATCGAGGGACAGAGTAATAATAAATAAATAATCTTGAAGAAAAAAAAATTCTTTTCAAGCAATTTTAAATTTGATTCATTTTTCTTTCCTTTTTATTCTTACTAATTAAATTATCTTTCTTAATATAATGTAATATCCTAGCATAAGTTAATGAAAAGATTGCTAAGGAAGAACTGATCATTAAAGGAAGTCTCATAAGTGAACGAACTTTATTTTATATTTTTAAGAAATATAATTATTCAAGTATTAAAAGAAGACAGAAGTGTCAGTATTAAAACCTGTTAGTTCAAAGAGCAGACGCTCCTCATTCCCAAAGGATTCTGGGTACGAGAAATCATATGGTCTATTGTGACCGCGCCATGTTTGAATGTGCGTGCCAAAGGATGGTTCTGATGGAAGAAGCCTGCGTAATTTAAGGAAGACTGGCGGACTAATTCCACCCGATTTCAATCAACGCAGTTCATCACATTAAGGTGATAAGCTACGAGAATTCATCAGACTGTAAGTAGATAATTTTATATTATTTACATTTTGGAAGGGCAAGCCGCTCCACATCGATAATAGGAATAATTCCAGAAGTGAAGTGAATAAGAGAAACGGAACTTAACTTTGTTCATGAGAAAGCAAAGTTTGAATTTAAATTCACAGAGGTAAATTATAAGTCATTGTGATATTCACACAGGTGAATAGTAAAGTCATTATTGAATATTATTATTGTGTTCACTGATGATAGTGAAAGGCTATTGAGAATTCATACAGGTGATTAAACCATTGATTATTTTCTGAGGTGAAATTTAGTGATAGCCATTATTAATTTAATTTGTGAAGTGAAATTAAATTGTGTGCAAAGAAGAAACGCGTAAGTGAACTTTACGTGTCAACAATACTTAAGTAAAGTAATCGTAATTATTAACATTAAAGCAGTGATAATAATTATCAAAGAAGTGTGCTACTAATTATTATTATTAATTTATAGTGCGACGATAATAAATATCCAGCCTATTATGTGAATTAATAAGAAGATATCAAGAAGATATTAAAGTATACCAGTGCAACACACGCTTTGGAACTGTATGTGACTCTATGTATGATAGTTGTGATAAACGTATCAATAATGTATATAGTAATTTTAAGAAAAGAAATTTTAAAAGGCACTCAATAAATCATTATAAGATTTTTATCTGGATTCCCCTAATTTCATTGCATTTTACTCTACTACAAACTTGGGTTCTGCTATTTATCCCAGCAATTCTCTTGTTTCAAAATAAATTTTATCTTTATTTTCGTGTTTATTTTTAAATTTATTTATTAATGATACAAAACACATCTTCTTTTTTTCTTCGCAATATTTCGCAGTTTATTGTCTTTTAACTGCTTCATCAGGCTTAATATATAGAAAAACTTTTCGTAAGATACAGTAACGAATCTGGTAATAATAAACTGCGAAATATTGCGAAGAAAAAAAAAGATGTGTTTTATATCATTAATAATTATTAATTGCATATTGAGTTTGAATATTAGAGAATCAAATTTATTTATTTATTATGTACCGTAAACCTAATACCATACCTAATATATTACAAGAATATAAAATAGCATATTTTATATCTGTGGACGTTCTTTTGTCAAAATCAGCAATTCCCTGTTTTTAATTTTTGGAAGAACTTCTAACTTCGAACTTCTTTTAAAGAAAATTGAACTGTATCGTCTTTTCGGAATTGATCATTAATGAGATTTCATTAAAGATCTATTCACCAATATAAGTTTTCATAGTATAATATTTTTCTTTAATTTAGAATTTAGTAATAGGGAATCATATTAGGAATATCCTACTTACGATTGCCATGTATCCGCTGTCAACGATTTCGTAACTTAGATCAGCTGTAATGCAAATTCCAGTACCAGCACCTTTAAATCTCACTTTATCTATAAAACATAGAATAAAAGTTTTATTTCAGCTAAAAAGGATATATACTACCTGATGTAATTTTAAGAGTTTTAGTAAATTATTCCTAAAGAAATATCTTATATAGTCTACAGTGTAAAAAACAATTAATATATAAATATATATATATATATATATATATATATATATATATATATATATAATATTAATAAAAATGAGTTGTTTATGCATTACGTAATAGTCTTATTTCTTTTACTGTTTATTCATCAAAAATGTCGAAAATAGGAATCATACTAAAAATTTCTAACATATTTACATTAATACATTATATAAGTTTGGTAGTAAGTCGTCATTGTTTTCTAAAATTCAATATTGATAAACGACCGATGCCAAATGAATGTAAGAATAATATAACTTACCAACTAAAAAGGTTAAACATGTTCCAAAGATTGTTTTAGAAAATCTTTTTTCGGTTTCTTTATAAGTATTTATAGAGTCTTGGGTCGTCATTTCCTTACACTGCAGAAATGAATAGAAGAAATTAATTAAAGAATTACATATATTTGCTTCTATTTTATATCTTTTATTGTAGCTCCTATTTCCCGAGACTTTAATTAATATCATCTGAAATTTTACTTAACATACTGAATTTCTAACTTTTTTAGTAATTTCAAAAAGATAAAGAATTTAATTAAACGAGAAAATATATTATAATCTTCAAAAAATTTCTAAAAGAATGTTAATTTTTGCAAAATTTTAAAATGTTGGTTTGGTAATACATATTTTTCATTCAGTAAGTCTGAAAAACATTGCTGAATTACATACAAATTTCAGAAAAAAACTGAATATTCGTTTTTGATAACTAACTTATCGATTTCCTTAAATTTGCTCAAAAGTTAAATTGCTTCACAGCAAGATCCTTCCAACTTTTTAAATGAGAGAGAACATAACATTTATAATAAAGATTTTAACTCTAAAAATGATTATCAGTTTAAGAGAACATACATCGCATGCTCTGCCATACATCGCACGATTTAATCATTTCTCTGAAGTTTACACTCTGTCTATATTTTGTCTGTCATTTGTGTTTTTGGTTGTTCACTTCTGGCGTCGTCGTGCACTCTCGTCCTTCCACCTCTTAAGTTCGGTTTTCACTTGTGGCCTGAGTTGCTAGGGATTCCGTGGTGTCAAAAGTGTCTTTCATAGAAATAAAATAGGACAACCGGGTGCCCATTTACACCAAATGATCAAAAGCTTGAGGGAGCTCTGGAAGGGTCCTCACCGATCTCTTGGGAAGTAATAAGTTATTTGGCGGCTCTTGATGCTTGCCTAAACCCCCACTTTTTTTAAAAAATGTATCTTGGAAGAGAATATATTATATTCGCCTCTAACTCAGATGGTCAAGTCATTTTGGGAAGTTAAAATCTGTAAGGTTCACTATCTACCAGTTTTTCTAGTGAAAATGAGAATAGCATACAATTGTTCAGTAAGTAAGAGAAGTAGCAAGTATACCACCCGCCTAGTCAAATCAGCTTTTATGTCACTCAACGACACTTGAATGTTTCGCATCATATTCATTAATTGCCACTTTCAATAGCTGTAACGTTTCTAACATTACGACATAAACACAAACTTTGATGTTAATTGTCATTTTTCTCCAAAACGTCACACACAGACTTGTACATCTTTCGCAGCTGCTCACTCATGAATGGGTGTACTGTTCTAGGTTTATATATCCACTTAAAATCGTTCAGATACGAATAGGCATGTGATTCTGCCCTCATCGTCACACGGGTGACACTAGCAAACGTTCCGAGAATTAAATTATCAAACCTCGTATATGTTTTCAATTTACTGGAACATTATATGTATAATAATAATGTAATAATAATAATAATAATAATAATAATATAATGTATAATAATAATATGTATTATGCCGTGCTGGCGTGGCCGTGCGGTTTAGCCGGCGGGCTGCCGTTGTGGCCGATGCGCCAGCACACGGGTTCGAATCCCGGTGGTGGCATGGCTGTTTGTTTCTTCTTCTGTGTTTCGTCCGTTTCCCACCTGGGACTTACTATCTCAGGGTTATCCTGGACGGGGTATAATTCTCGTCCCCCCTTTCTTGAATTTCACTAGCCTCGCCCTGACGTTGTCAGGTTGAGCTAGTTACGTGGTCCCTAGTTGGCCAAAATCGATAAAAGGAAGGAATATGTATTATATAATGTACATATAATCATGAACGTTTTTCAGAATTCTTTGATATATTTCAGATGTTCGATGCTCGGAGGCGAAAAAAAAAGATGTTTGCTGCTGGGAAATAAAAGAAAAACTCCCCACGGTTGTTTTTTTCCAGCAGAGCCATACATCGTAATTCCATTGGCTGCTTCTACTCCAACGAACATGGTAGTTTCGCAAACGGTGAAAACCGTTTTGCGATTGAGATATGCGAAAACGAGTTCAGGGTTGTTCAGTGCTTGCAAAAATTTTGCGAATTCTTTGCTAGCGTCTAAATGCCAAGCCTCATAGACTGCAATTGATGCAGGTTCTCAGTATTCACGATAAAGAAAGCTGGACTCAGCATAATAGGAAATGCAAGCAAACCTTGAAGTTGAAGGTTCTGATGATAGACTTTTCTTCATTGACCGAGATGTGAATTTTCGAAGTTTTTTTATTTTTTTTGGGCCACGCCCCTTTTTTGACGTATTTTCTTGAATATCTCATCTCCTAATCAATCAAATAGAACCAAATTTGTTTTCTCTATATATTTTGTTATGCTGAAATCCAAAACTTCCAACGAAATTAGTCTAGGACTAATAGTTTTATAATAGAAAGCATGTAAGCATTTAGGAAAAAAATTTAAATGGCCATTTGGGACAACATTTAAAAATTTGAGATTTTAACCCAAGTCTAGAAAAGGTCGAAAGTAACTGATAAAAAAAATCAAGATGGTGTTTCGCTCCTGAGCTTGGATGAAAAATCGCAAAGTTGGTACTCTTTTCGAATCGCATAAATGAAATATCCAACAATCATTACTTTGTCACTGGATATTTATTTAGTAAATTCAAGTTATCCCTTCTTTAGTCATAGCTCTGTAAGCAGTAACTCTCACTTATAGCCAAGTAAAACCCATATTTTCAAAACTGATTCAAACTGAATATAGTTTGAAAACACGGCGATTCAAACAGAAAATTCCCTAGTTACCATCGCCGATGCTAGGCACCGCAATAATCCAAAATGCTATTGAAAAAATACAGGCCTTTTCATTAACTTCATTTCCTTTAATAACAGTGTTTTACTAAGGTGTTACTTAAAATATTGCCAGTAAAAATTATTTTTTTCTGACAATAAAAAATTAAAATACTAAACTCACCTGTTAATATACAGCGAGTTCTATCAATTTCAAAATTATTAACTAATAGTTATTCAGGACAAAATATTTTAAACAACCATTTTTTATTTCTCGGTTTCTTTTCAAAATACGATTATTTCTATATTTTTGGTTCTGAATCATACAATTGTGGAAAGGGTGGGAATGACTTTTACTTTCTATTTGAGACCGGATACTTTCACGTTTGGTTTTAGGGGTTGAGTTTCCTACCAAAATTTCACTAAAGTAAATTATATGATTGTACAATTGTATGTTTCTTTGACAAAACTATGCGGCCTGCAGGCACCATTTTGGAATTACAATCCAGTTAATTCTCTACAACTTCCTCTCTCATGACTTTGCTCTAGGACCATTCGTTTAGCCGGTATGTGTCTTGGAAAATGACCCTACCGATAAAGTTTCACGTATTGGAAACAATTGCCCATCTTTGACTGGCTGTATCGCAGCAACCAATGGACCTCGAGGGCTCGGATTGGGCTCACATTGTAGCAAATTTAGTGTGCTATACAAAAGTGTGGCGTAAAGATATCCGACAAACGCATCCTTACGGCTGTTTTTTTGAAAAACCTGAAAAAACATGTGCCACAATTTCGCAGTTTTTCGAGCACCACGGGAGTAGCAAAAGGTTTTCAGGGTTGCGAACATGGATATAACCTACTGTCAGAAATCCTAACATTATATATAAAAATCGTAGATTCATGCGGGTTTGTGATGTTTGATGGTTTTTATTGACTGGCCTATAAGTTTCTGGAGACTTTATAAGCAAATTTTTGGGCATGTAAATTCCAAGAAAGATAAGATTCCTAAGTATTTGTAGGAGGGGACCTCTTGTATTAGAGAGTTGTTGCAAGTGATAGAGAAGTTTTTACATGAAAGTGTTTTAAACGTTGACAGAAGAACATGTATACTGTTTTGGATGTATTTAGTGTACGATCATTTGGAGAAAACCAAGATTTAAGATGATATAGTGAAAGTTGGGCGTCTTGTTTAAGATTTTTAATAATTTTGTTGGCAAAAGGAAGAGTTCCGTCATGTGCATAGAAGATGCATAAGGTTGTTCAGATAAGGTCATTCAAATAAAGGTATTTAGAAAATATCCTTATGCAATTAATTCAAGAATCTTACTGAAAAAGACTGAATTAATTAAGTTAATATCAAATAATGATCAGCAATTATCTATCCATTTGATAATTAAAAAAATAAGCTATTCTTTCGCAATTTTGGAGTGAAATTAAGCTAACCCTGCCCAACTTTTCATCAAGTTTTGGTCTATTGTCCCATTTGTCTATGGATCAATACAACTTTTAACTGATAAAATTATTTTAAATGTTTTTTCGAAAATTAATTTGTTTCTTCGAAAATTAATCTTGGATACCCATTATTAAGGAAAGAATTTGAAATCTTGATTGTACATAAATATTGAAAACAGTTGTTTCAAAGCAAACTTTCACGAATTGTAGCAACAAACTCTGAAATTCTTTAATTTCGATATTTTCAATAATTTTCTTTAATTTAATATCTATTTATAAGTGAGATACTTTTATTGTAAGCATGCCTTTTGCTGGTACAGTTGCTTGTTATCGATGGTCAGAAAGCAACAGTCTCAGCGAAACATCATGAATCAAAACAGACAGAAATGTGGTAATTTCTTGAACTAAAGTTCAAATAATAAGCAATAAAAAGGGATAAAAATGCACAACAAATAAAATCACTGCGCTACTTTTGGAATATTTGACACCGGGAATCCAGGACAGTCGGTTTCGACGTTATTACCTCTCCTCACCTGGATTCACCCAGTGTCTGCAGCTCAGTGATATCAAAGAAATATAAACAAAACACAAATAAACCCATATGAATTGCCCTTCTTATAAAAAAAAAATCAAAAATAAATAAAAAATAAAAAATGGCAATTAGTCAATTAGACTATAAGAAAGTCTATGTCATTATGTATACGATTTCTTATAGTCTAATCCTTTATAAGCTAGCGGTTGAGTGGCGGGGATTGACAAATTGCCCTTTTTTATTTTTTATTTATTTTTGATTTATATGAAGGACCATTTTTATATTCACAGTGTTTTGCTTAGATTGCTTTGATATCACTTAGCTGCAGACACTGGGTGAATTCAGTTGAGGAGAGGTAATAACCTCGAAACAGACTGTCCTGGTTTCCCAGTGTCAAATATTCCAAAAGTAGCTCAGTGATTTTATTTGTTGTGCGTTTTTATTCCTTTTTATTGCTTGTAAAATGTTTCCACGCACGTTAAATTTATCTATATGTAAAGTTCATATAATTTTACAAAAAAATTTCTAATTCATATTTCTTTTCTGAGAAATCAGTGAAGAGCCTCGACACTTGACTAAAGATGAAATAAAATTACAATAAAATTTGCACACTGCTAATTTTGCGCTGAGTTTCCGCTGACTGGACATCGAAAAAGGGAAATTTCTTTCTCTCTATCTGTTTTCTCTTGCTCCATAAATAGTTATCTTAATGAAAATGATTAACATATTTATTAAGAAAACATGTTTCATCTACATCTCGATGTATTACTGTTGAAGTAGTGAATCTTTTATTCAATTTCCTTTGTTAAAATTCTTAAGAATCAATGAAAATGAAATCGTTAAAATCCAATTTATAAGAGTATTGAAATGGATGTTCAAAAATCATTGTGAAAGAATTTTTAGAATTCATTGGTAAGAAAATTCAATTTATTTTATTTAACTTTGTCAACAACTACCACTAATGTTTCCCATGAGTTTCTTAGGATGATTAAACTAATAGCAATGATGATTATTTCCTTCCACTATAAATAGATCACTAAATAATATTTTGCAGCTTTCAATGACAATTTTCTGCTTCTTCTCTTTCGCTTCTTCAAATACTCTCTTTTTCCTTCAAATATTTCCTTCAAGTAAGTTGAATAGCTCTTTGTTTTTATCGATAACATCATGTCAATTTATTTTGATCGGTTGCTTTGTCATTTGCGTAAAGAAAGAAAACATCAATTATAAATCCTTAACACAATTTCTTAATTTCTTTATAATACATCTTGATTGATTTTCAGGATTTTTTAAGGAAATTCTAATTTTCAATATAAATTTAACTGATTAAGTTGAAATTCTGATTGCAAAGAAAGACAATTAACGCTATGACAAATGAAAAATCTAATGCAGTAAGTTCTCAATAATTAGCTCATAACAATCAATTTCAGATATTGTATATTCTATGATTCCTCCCATAAATGTTAATTAAAATGGATTTTATAATGCTTAAAAGTTTAAAAAATAATCGTTAAAGATCGCCTTCTTCATTCAAACTGTCGAAATTTTCATCAAACGTCATCATAAACTCGCAACTTTTGAAAAATGGTACATATATTTTATTTTTTTAACAAAAATAGAGCATTCATTGGCAGAATTCGTTAGATTGAAAAGCAAAGCTGATAGATCACATTAAAATATACAGTAGTTTAATAAGTAAGTGCAATCTTATAAAAAAAAAAAAAGTGAGTATAATTTTGTGAGAAAGGAAAAAGTTATGGCCGACCCATAAAAATAAAAAGACGTAAAATAATAATAAAAAAGAAAGTACATTAACATAACGAAAATTAAAAAAATTAAAAACAAACACTCACGCGGACATTGAGAAAAAAAAGATTGATAGAAAAAATAACCAAAAAAATATCCGCAGTAGATGTCAGGATTGTAGCTGAATAATTTCGTAATTCCCTTCCAGTATAAAAACTTAATTAAATTTAGTTATATTAATAGCGAATGTGTAAGATGAACTGAACTTGAATCTGTCGAGTTTTAAAATGATAAATGCTCTTATTCGTTAATGGCCATTATGTAATAATCAAAGCTGACGTCTTATTTATTATCTATAATTAATTTTCATTTTTTAAAAATAATTGTTATATTTCAAGATACTGTTTCTTTTTCTCTAGTGGTCATTTTAAAGTAATTGATTTAAAATGTCTTACATTTGGATCTAAGCTTGTGAAATGCATACGAGGCACGGTCATGTTCCAAAGTTCTTCGGAAGTATAATTCAGTTTCAACAATTCGGCTACATCAATTTCATTTAGGTTTTTTGAAGAATTGAACAGTTCTTGGTATTCAATTTTTAGATCTTTGAACTTCTGATAATACTGAAAGGGCTGATACGGGCAAATTGTTATTCCAGGTAGTTCTAAAAATTCATTTTCTTCATAAATAGCACGAACTGCTGGAGCTCCGTACACGTAGGACATAGATGTGTCGTATATTTGATAGAAACAAGCAATGGTTGATGTAATCAACACAAAATACCAAACAACCTTTAAGTTAACTTTATAAACTATTTTAAAAACTCTGTCTAATCCAGTAATACTTATGTTGGGAACACTGCTGTCATTCTGTATGGATTCATCATTTGTAATTTCTTGAGTTGTAGATTTCTGAAATACAAAAAAAAAATCAAAATAAAAAATATTCATTAACTTTTATAGAGATTTAACAGAAAATTAATTAATTTACACTATAATATATTTATATTGCTTCAAAGGATAAAATTACTTGCTCTGAATGATTGGAGCACTCAAAAGTTGAACTTGCGATTTTAGATTACTTATATATTGCAAAATATTAAAAGGTATGCAGCTACATTGTTATAATACAATGTCTCTTCCCGGTTACACTAAACGAAATTTTCGTTTTGTTATTATTTGGTATGTATTTGGTTTTATTTTACATTTTACAATGTTCTTCTATTACGTTTCATACCATTTTAATGAATGTACCAATCAGATCCAAAAATTCTCACTTATCTGAACTGATTTTGTCTCATTCAATCACAATAAAACTCCCAAGCAATTAGAAATCTTACCTGGACATACATTCTTATGCAATATATAACACTTTTGATTTTGTTATGTACACTTGTATTAACAAGAATCTCTTAAAAATATAAATTGCACATATAACGTGATGTAGAAGTTGGAAAACTACTGGCGGATTTTACCATGTGATACCAGTTTATCAGGAATGGAACACCTCCTATATATAATGTTTGAGTTTGTAGGCATAGTTGGTCGTGTTCTCTATTGGTCGAAAGCTATAACATTATATATTTTTTCTCCACTAAAAAATTCACCAGATAATAAAAAAAATTTCAATACTACTCATAATAAAAACCACAATTACCTTTATGAGCCAATTTTTGTTTAGCTTTTTTGGAAACTCTTGATACACTACGCCTGTATCCCCAGGCGACGAAGTTTCTGTTGACCACCTGGAGGAATCACACCAGGTCTCAGGCTAGGTTCGCCATAATCTCCTCTTCTGGTTTTGTTATAACGAAGCACTTCTTTGAGCGGAGATTTTTGCTATCCGTTGCATGAATTACCCATAATGACAATAACGATAATTATAATAATCAACAATTCACTATTTGATCATTACAGATTCAATTATTTTATAATAAGAAAAATAGTCTTCACTTCTTTCAAAAAAATAAGCGTAGAAATATTGCTCACCACAAAACTATGTTCTCAAAAGAATCTTGGGTAACCCTTCCAGGGAGATCACTACAACATTCCAATAAGTACAAACTGACTGCAGTACGTATTTACCACTTAAATTTCATCAGGAAAGTTTGGATAGAATTTGCAGCGACATCCTTGCAACGGATAAAAATGAATGATGAAGAAATGCCACAAGAAGATCTAAATTCATGTATTAGAAGACTTCATCATTGGAAACTAGCTGGTCCTGATGGTATCGAAAACTTTTGGTGGAATTATTTCACATTCTTATATACCCCACTTCATAAAATCATTTGTGATTTCCTTAATGGTAGGTCTGAAATTCCATTGTTTCTAACAGAATACAACGTATCTAAACCAAAAAAGTAATGAAACAGACAATCCTAAAAATTACAGACCCATAACATATCTTAGCACAATTTAAAAAAATAATTTCATCTGTTAAAGCTAACCAGATATCTAAATACATTACAAATTATTGAAGTTTGTCAGAAGAACAGAAAGATTGTTGTAAAAATTAATCTTTAATGCAGTTATTACAGGCCAGGTTAAGAAAGAAAAAAAAATCCTTCTGTTGCATGGATTGATTACCAAAAGGCGCATGACTTAGCTCCACATGATTGGCTTATCAAATTGTTACAGATTTATAAAATAACTTCTATAATAATTTCTTTACTTCAAACTTTCATGGCTAACTGGTACATTAAGTTACTCCTAAACTTCAATGAAAATCTCATGGCATGAAAGGAAATTTCAATAAAACGTACGTTCCAGGGTAATCCCCTCAGCTTATTGTAGTTTTTTTTGGCCTAAAACTCTTTATCGAATCTCCTTAAAAGCACGGAACTTCAATATAAACTAATGGAGAAGAAGAAGACTGTATTTACAACCAATAATTTATTATACATGGATGATTTGAAAGATTATGCAAATAATTAAAAAGTCTTGTTTCACTTGTTACATTTAAAAGTGACAGAAAACTCTTTTGAATATTTGCTCACAGTTTCAAATCATCCATGTATAATAAATGATTGATTGTCAATACAGTCTTCTTCATCTCTTTTTAGCTCAGTCATTAAGATGAATTTTAGATTTGGCAAATGTGCAACACTTAATATAATCTATCGGAAAATAGTGGAACATCAATGAAATATGCTTTTAATATGTTACCAATAAAACAATTGCTCTCTAATAAGTCAGAGGAATGCTGTTTTGTTGACTTAGCCAAACATTAGTCTAGCAAAACAACAGATCACACACAAATTGAAGTTCCGACTACAGAAAATCTTAAAGACTGAATTATTATATAAGATACCTTCCCTCGTATACCTTTTGAGTCTTGCACTGGCTGATTAGCTCTGGATGATGAGAGCCCAACAAGCTCGAAACGGCCGTCCCAGAGTATCAGCTCGACTCAAAAAAGGCATTCTTATTTGAATTTTTATCTAAAAATAAATTTAAAGCAATTAACTCATGGGTTATTCCAGCCCTGACTTATTCATTAGGTGTGATAAGATGGTCTTCAACTGATTTGGAAAATTTAAACATCTTTATCCGAACTACACTAACAAAGTTCGGATGCAGATATAGATTGCATCATCAACAGAGCACCACAGAGCGCATTTATCTCCCAAGAAAAGAAGCTATTAGAGGACTCTTAAATCAGTCTGCAATAAGCAAATGATAAACGTCAGACAATAATTATTTACAAGAGCAGATTCATCGAATCTTCATCAAGCAATTGTTGCTTGTCACCACTCATATACACCGATTTGTTTGTCAGATGGATATTTTACCCCGACTGTTACTACAATTCAAAAAAGGTTTGACTCTTGTAACTCTTTAAGCACTTCATGGTAGATAAAGCTTTCAAGTGAATGCGGTAACAAAAAATTTTCGTTGCATTGGATTTGGGAAGAAGGAGGATGTTTTTTTCCTTTTTCCGTTTAAGATGTAGCTTGAGAAAGAATAGGCCAATTAGGCTATTCGAAATATTGCGATGTAAGATGATGTAGAGAAATAAGTTTGTGGAATTAAACATTACTACTACTGAAGTTATTTTCAAAGACTTTTTTTCCAATTATTATTAATATCTAATATATTTTATGTTGGGGAATGGACGATATAGTTGGGTAATATATTTAAAATTCTTTAAGAATAATCATACCTAGATTTAAAAAAAAAAATTGACTCAATTGTTTTTAGTATGATGCGATTATAATGGAAAAGACTAGAAATTGGAAAGTTGAATAGTGAAGAATCCCATGTCTTCGTGCACTTTTAAATATATTTAGATATTGAAAGAAACATGTTTCCGATTGCTCGATTATAACATTCTATAGTGTCCAAAAAAAAGTAACTGTATTGATGAAACATTAATATTGTGAAATTTGATAATTGTTGTGAAACTTGATAAATTAAATAAATAAATGAAGGTTGATAAATTGCAAATCTTGATCTAGATTTTAAAAATCTTTGAAATGAAGAATATTATACATGTCTTGAAATCTTGAAAATAAATCGTCGCAGAATTCTTTAATACGCTTTGAACAAGCTAATTGAAAACAGAAATCCATGTAAATTTTTATTGAGATATAGTGGAACTGGTGCAGTGTTATTCGTCATAGAAGATCATGATGATTTCTGAACATTGTTGCTGACCAGAATTCACTCGGACGTTTTTAATCGAATGGCGACTTCCATCTCGATGATGCATCTTTTTAAGAGTCACCATCGAATGGTTCCAGAAAAATGAGAATGAGATTTCGTGAATTATTGGAGTACTAGTAGAGGCCTTAAAGCTTTCGGTTATGTTACAGAAATGCAGAGTGGAATATTCTGGATAAAAATTTGCTTCCTAAAATGAAACTGTATCTAATCAAATGTATTTTTATCGTTCAATAATGAATTAGACATTAAGAATACTGAAACGGATTTTGCGTTTACTCAATTTTGCAATTTTATTTCTCCTTTTTAATTTTATTTTCCTTATCATTTTAATTGCCAAAATGTTTCCTGATTCTACATTAGGCCCTAAAGTTTTTAGGGTAAAGTTTTTAGGAGTTTCACAATCGTTCAAAATTCTGCTTTTCATAAAAGGAAGCCTAAGGAAAATTCAGAAATAAGAGAAGTTTTCTCTTATTATTTCTCAGTCTCGTGATAAGTCTATTACTGTATTGAAAGTTCATTGATGCATCTTATGCAAGTTACCATTATATATATGATTTGTTTAAGCAATACTACAATAATTTAAGTATTTAAAGAATATGAAAAAAATGTATCAAATTTTAAATGATCACAATTAAAATTGTCATGCCCAGAGTACTTGACATCTTACCTTAGGTTGCAGAAAATAATAAAAAGCTTCGAATATTTCGAATATTGTCAACATCCCAATATTTAGACAAAACCCAAGTGTTCCACCGACATTGGCGAAAAGGTCTGAGAAAGTATAGGAAATATATTCATTGACATCGGGCTGCATCAAATCCCAATAATTTGCAGTAAATTGAAAGAAATTCTCTAATGGATGTATCGACTCAACTTCAGGCTGAATACCAAACAAATATCGATCACATTTTCTTGGGCATTTTGCAGAACATGTGTGTCTTTCATTTATAATTATCCTCATAGAATTTATAGCTTCTTTGAACATTTCAAGAGTTTCACAATCCTTCAAAATTCTGCTTTTCATAAAAGGAAGCCTAAGGAAAATTCAGAAATAATGTTTTCAATAAGTATTCTTAGTAATATAGTGAAGCTTATATTTATAGTAATTCATCGTGTGTAGACTGTAATATAAAAGAGACCATAACACACAAATCTTATTAAATAAAACTATACTTCTTTCACATAACATGTTTCGAGAATTTCTCGTCTTCAGATGTGTACATAATTAAAAAACATAAAGTACTAAAAACATAAAGTAACCAGAACTACATCATAAAATACAAAGAATATTCTTAATAATAACATCAAGTTTAAATAGTATCATTTTAAATCATATAACAATGCATTCCGGATTGACACTTCTGTGTTGTAGCATCTGTGCGTATTAATTATTAACGATTCTTGAAATTTCCTGAGGTAACAATCCTTTTCTGTAGCAAAAATTATTGGATTATCATGCATTATTTCATGCCCTGCTTGTTGATTATGAATTGCCGTTAAATATTGCATATTACGACCTTTCAAGAAAAAATAACTGCAACTAAAATTCAGTTTCAAAACCAATTTTTAAAATAGGACAAATAATATTCATAAAAGGTACTCAAAAACATTTTGGGTAAGACGACAAACTAAGCAAACTTCTCGTCATCTTACCGCCCTGCCATTCGTCATCTTACCCCATGCCGTCAATTTGGTTTAGAACTTATTTATCATTACCGTAGCTTACCGTAAACAACATACACCATACATGGTTCTTAAAATTAAGAGTTGTATTTTGAGAATATTTTATGAAAGAGCGAAAACAACTTAACGTAGTCGAGTAATTCCTTATGCTGTGAAGTCCAAAAATTACAATAGCACGGGAAACAAACACATCTTAGTCGCTACTGCTCGCAAAACAATCTGGCCCGACATACCTTGCAGTGAAATTCTGTAGAAGCGATTACTTAATGCTTCCTAATGGAGCTGTTATTTTTTAAAACCTTTACTCCGGCAGAGAATATACGAATAATATAACGCACCAAGATAATACTTATGTGTAGCTAACCTGTTGTAAATAAAAACAAAGCCAATACATTTAAAAAAAATCTATGTATATATTCTTTCAATAGTTCTTGTTACATAAATATACAGTAAAACCCCGTTATTACGCTCGTCAAGGGACCGTGACCTACAAGCGTAATAAGCGGGATAGCGCTATAAACGGGGAATGATTTATATGATGGGGAAACATTTAGACACCATTTTACAGGAAAGATACTTGATTCTGAAATAGATATAGTGCAAATGTGAGCTTATTTCCTATTAAAAAAATCTTTGATTGTGGTTTGCCGTGTGTGTATGCTACTGTTATAAATTACGACATTTTCAATGCGGTTCAAGAAACTATTAACATCAATTGATACTCCACTAGGAGCAATACAAATATATTTTCGGAGCAGTTTTAGTGCACTGCCCGCTATTTCACGCGCCTTTTCTTGAATGATTGGGTCATTTAATGGCACTGATGCATCACGGGACTGATGAATCCATTCAATTAGAATTTCCTCGGCATCTTCACATTTTCCACACTTTACTTTTTTACGTTTGCAACCATCCTTCGCTGAATTGATAATTCCATTCTTATTTTTTATTATTGTTCTCAGACTGGATCAGGGAATTCTTAGATTCTGCGAAAACCTTCTGATTTAGTGTAGAATTCTCGTCGTACTTACGAAGAATTTGCAATTTTTCACTTATAGAAAGGGATTTCCGCTTCAAAGAGTTCGAAGATTCCCTCCTACCAGGGAAAGAAAAGAATCGTTACAGTGTTACATTTCTTTTCGATACAAAATTTCCGATATAAAAAAGCGCTACAAGCGGGATTTGAAGTGTTATAAGAGGGTAAAAGTATAGAGAGTTATATAGAAAATTCCAGGGACCGTACAAAAGGAGCGTTAAGAACGGGATTGTGCTATAAGCGGGAGCGTAATAACGGGGTTTTACTGTATTTGCTTTAATCACTTGCACGAATTCACGTGTTATGATACGAAGTATCTCACGTTAAAGGCATGTACAGTACTCTACTTAAATTGACGTTTAAAAGTCTCTTTCTGTCAACTTTATGTGTACTTGTATTATCGCCCTTAATCTTTACTTTGTAATCTTTACTTGTGTCTTGTGATGTGACCTTCTTGAGTAAATAACGGTATTATTGTATAATTGGCCCGTCCGTGTGAACAAATCAAAGGTTACTTACAATTTCTTGAAGTTCTAATATCTTCCGTCTACTCGTCCGGTATTGAATAGCCTTCTAGGAATACTTGACGTTGTCTTCCTATTCGCTGACTTTCGAACTCCGTTGAAGATAAGTATTCGAACCAGGTAACTTCTTAAATACTTCTTAATTCGAACGAACTTCCAATCTGCTTTCCAGCATGTACCTATTTTGTTTCACTGCCACTTACTTTCAGGATCAAGGAATATTCAGCTTTCATATTCCCTTGCATCTTATAATGAGATAACTTTTTGTATACGTTCGTAATCATCTACCACCATTTTTTTTCTTCTCGATTCACATTCACATCCACAACAACCGAACTCTATCGTCACACGAGTTCATTCTTTAACAATCGATACTGCATCGCATCGAGTGTATCACGTCTTTTATTGTTCCATTATTCTTTTGTTTTAATCTTTCAACTTAGATTATTCACGGAAAAATATTGACTAATTTTTGAATTGCTTTCAGTTTGATAATTCTCTGGAAATAATTCAGGTAAGTATTTCAATTCAAACCTACAAATTCGTTACTAATCACCTAAGTCTCAGAAAGTGCTTGGACAGGTGCTCCTATCTATGAATGCGTCGGACAAATACCAAGTTCGTCATCTTACAGGCTTCGTCATCTTACCCGACTTTCCCCTGTAGGTGTGCGAATTATAGTAAGCAGTAATCATTTATCTAAGTGATTATAGACATATCATTCTGGGCTATTAGCAGCCGGGAATTTTTCCTATTTTTTTTTCCCCAGCGAACACTAAGGTTTAACTATAATCTTTGAAAAATGAAGAGCGTTTCTATGCACTAAGTAAAAAAGATGGGCAAGTTTCTGACTAACGGCATTTTCAAATTAAACTCTTTGGTCACGAAACACGAAGAATATTATTAACACGACATTATTCTGCCGACCTCCTATCCTGTAGTCTAATTTGTTTATATCTTCATTTTAAGAGGAACTGGAGTTTGAATCCTGAGTTGCTTCACACCAACAGTTTATTGGTTCCAATGGAAGAACTGTTATTGAGGTTTTTGATCACCAACATTTCCGTAATACGTGATTAGCTGATTGACCGTGAATGTTCAATGATAATTCTAATATCAGTTTTTAAAAATAGTCTTATATTTATCTGTCAATAGGTAAATTTGCCAATTTTTTGAGCATATGGATCTCAGAAAATCAAATGAAGTTCAATTACAAAATCTGCGATCAATATGCGACAGTTAAGATAGCTTTGATTTAGAAACGAAAATTTTTGATAATGAAATTAAAGTAATTTTCATAAGCTGAGATATTTAGATTATTTACTGAAACCATAGCACATTTATATAAAGTAAATAGTTTGACAGTATATTATTTAATTTATTTACCTGCATGGCAATCCTGAAATGAGTTTTTGCTCCATACAACTATTGATGCATTCCTCGACAATATCAGCAGTCGTACAAGGATTAGATTTTAGATTAAGATTGTGGATCTAAGAGAAGAGTCAGAGTTAATCAGCGCTGAATAAAAGAGAAACACGAAAGAAAGAATAGGCGATTTTTAACTTAAAAGTTTATAAATGAACTACTGATCATAAAAAGCAAAATACCTGAAAGGATTCGAGCCACGGCTTTGATGTTTAGAGGATTAAATTCTGTAGGCTAACAGAACAAATCATTAGCATTTCAGCGCCAGAGATTCATGTGTAGCATATGCATGCAAATAAGACCGTTAAGAAGCATGGTCAGCAGTGGGTAAGGATCATGAGAAAGCCGGAAAGTCACATCAGCGGGTTCGACAGAGGGCGCATGATCGGCGTGAGAGACTGCAATGGGTCACTTTGGACGATTACCGGTCGCTTGGGAAGCAATATGTCTGTCGTGGAAAGATTGTGCAGGGAATGGTATGAAGAAAGGCTTAGGAGACGAAGAGTACGCTTTGGACGGCATGGGTAGACAAAGCCGAGGGACAGCCCTCCTTTCATGACAATTTCTTTGTGTTATCGTTCTGCATCATCAACGGCGTTGCCACAGCAAGGGCGAATTCTGACCATTCTACCATGATATACGAAACAGTACATCAGCGGTTATAAGTTCGGAGTGCAGACTTGTCGGCCCCTCATGACACCTCACCTTCCTTTGATATATTAGCAACAGACTGCCAGGTCGGAGTCCGTACCCCACGACCTCTCATGAGAGTCCGTACCCCATAACGAGTGCCAGTTAAGTAAACGAAATTCTACGGCCGGTCTCCCGTCCATACCGGTAAGACGTCTCTGGGACCATATTTCAGTAGGACAATGCCAGACCACATGTGTAGCGACAACACGTGCATTCTTTCAGGAATGATAATGTACCACTTCTGCCGTCGGATTTGTTACCCATAGAAAACATCTTAGAATCCTCAAATAGCAGCTGCAGCGATATAACCGTCCGCCAGGAACTCATGATGAATTTTGGACAATACAGCCCAGATGGCTATTCTACAGGACACCATTCAAACAATATTTGATTGGATGTTACAGCACGTTCAGCTACATCGCCGATTACTAGCTATAACGCTGAACCTGCTACGTTTGACACTTATCTGCTATTCATTTGTTCTGTACTGAGTAATGAACATGTTCTCTAAAAATCAAAATCGTAGCTCGACTCCTTTCAGGTGTTCTGTTTCTTATGAACAGTAGTGTCCATATTAATTGTGAACAATCATATTTTCTTCCAAATTCAAAATCATGGATTTCCTTCATTTGATAACCTTTTAAATTCACTGTATCATTATTAAGAAAGAGTTCATTATTTTAATACTTACTGCTTTTTATTACTTACAATCTAAAAATAGCTAATTTAACTGACAGAAAAAATCATCCTATTAATAGGCAAAAATTGTACGATGTTTGTAAATTTATAAATTTGTAAATTGGTGCAGTTAATTTGCTGCACCAATCACTGTGTAGCTTTAGAACACGTCAGTCGTTACGTCACGCCCATTAGTAAACATGGCGCTCTTACTATTCGCCAAACTTCAGCAGAGCGAGCTTCGATTACACAATTATTATCAGCGTATTGAGATTTTATTCCACACATACATGAGATTTACACTGAAATTCATTAAATTCTTGCTTCAAAATTTATCAGAGAGTTCGTAAAACCTCAGTTTTTACGTAATTCCACAGCTTCGGCTGTTTGCTCACTACTCAACATTAGACGAAATGTGCTGTCATGGTTGCCTAGGAAGGACGATTGGTATTCACTGTTGGACATTCATTATTTTTATTGTTGAAACTAAAAAATTAAATCAATTTTTTTTTAACAAAATTTGACTGAATCATTCAAATTATATGTGGGCTTTTACGGAAATCATGGCTTTTAAAAAATGAGCTTTTAAAAAACATCTTTTCCAAGCTAGAACATATTTTTCAATCTTGGGTTTTCAAAAATTTAGAACATATTTTTCAATCTTGTGTTTTTCAAAAATGTGGAATTTTTTACTTACGTGAATATTTCACGGATCGGAACTAGTAAGCAATGAAAAATGTAATTGCGTGAATTATTTGAGAAAATTCAGTCCAGTGCAAACTACTCAAGAAACGAAAATATTTCTGGAAATAGAAATGGCTTTACGAAGAAATTATGGAATACATATGCGCCACAGACTAATGAAAAGTTAGAGAAAATAATTTAAGGAATATAGTCTTCTGATAGTGATTTCATTATGTGCTGGAACATCAAGCTCTATAAGAATAAGTTCATATTCTCTCATTAAAAACTGTGAAGAAATATCAGATATGAAAGCTGAAGTTGCTTCAGTATTTCGAAAGAAGTCGAAACAGTAATATAAAAACAAAAGAGTTTCAGCCTACTGTATTGATAACGAAGTAAATGCACACATAAATAGACTTGAGATCCAACATATCTTAATTCTGATGTGGACAGAAAGTCTCGACGAACTGACGTAAAAGTATTTCGATCATCTATCAGCTTTCATTTGTGTATGTGTGTGTGTGTGTGTGTGTGTTGATTCGTCGCACAGAGGCCTATCTTTCAGCTGAGAGAGTTGTAATAAGAGACGGACAAAAGGTAGAAAGCCCAGGAAACAAGAAATTTTATCAAAACCTTTTCGGAAAGGAAGAGAATCAAAAGGAGAAGAGAGAAAGGTACATTTGAAGACTTTTTCCGGAAGTCGATCTTAAATTTATACTTTAAAGTCACACTTATTCCCGAATATCTTTTCCTTACGATTGTCAAAAAGAAAAAGTGTTTAACATTGAATTTTAAAAATTAAAAAAAAAATATGTAAAAATAAGTAATTTTAGATAAATAAAGTAAAGAAATGATTAGCTAAGAGAGCAACTAGAAGTAAATAACAATTAAGCTATATTATAGTTATAAGAAGAGTTAGAGGTAATGTTTTTATTTTTATGATAAATGTAAAAATGTAAAATTATATAGATGTGAAGAACGACTAATTACTAATTATTTAAATCATTGAAGACAATCGAAGTATCTGCAATAATTTATTATCTAGAATACATCGTATCTAGGAATCTGAATTCTTCAAACCTTTTATAAATTTATTATATTAACAGTGATGTAAAAAGAAATTAAATAAAAATATTAGAAGAAAATTATTATCTCTTTATCATTAGTTTAATTAGTAAAAATTTATTGAATACTTACATGAATAGATTTTACCATTATATTTGCTGTTGTTGGTAAAGGCATGCTGAGACCCATGTTTAGTTTAAAATAAGTGATATCTTCTTCCATATCATGATTAAATAACTTGCAGCATAAATAAATAAATAATTGATTTAATGATTTAATATTTACAGTATTAAAAAAACGTGAAAACTATTTTATAATTCTACAATAAAACTTATTCTAATACGTTTGATAACATTAATAATATTTTAACCAATCTATATTATTCTTTAGAATTACAGTAGATAAAGTTATAATCTTCATGTGGTTCATAGATGCGGCCCTGAACTATCCAACAATATTTACAAAGAACAAAAATGCAATTGTTTTTTCAATAAAATATATGTTGTTATCTACGCACACAGATTTTAAGAGAACATTTTGAAGAAAACTATATCTTTGCTATGCCAAGATCTATTGCATAGGAACCAGCAAAACAAAAGAAAAGTACTCTATACGTCGAGAATTTCAGGATGTATATTGAAATGTTGAAGTCTAATAGAAAGCATTAGGAAAACTAAAAATAAAAGTTTTTAAATTTTTTCTATTAATTAAAGAATATCGTTGACCACCTCTTCAAAGATTTTGCAGTGAAAACAAAAATTCCTATATTATAATTATTACAAATGTATCTTAATTATACATTATTATTCATTATAAATAAAAACATTATAGTTATAATTAAAAACAAAAATAAAATGGCCAAGTTGAAACAATTATATAGCAGTAACTATGATTTTTAAATATGTTTAAAATGTAATATACATAGATTTAAGGATAGTAAAATTAAAGTCTACCAGCAGAAATTGAAATATTATTGAGATTGTAAATTCGATGAGAAATCTACATTTTTAGCAGTTAGTTTTCTTATGTTACGCTAACCAAGATATCTTCACCTTTTTTTAAGAGTTGAAATTTTAGTTTATCTCTAACTTTCTTCACAGTCACTCATTCAGTTCAGGAAAATTGTTAGAAATAACTGAATTTCTCATTCTTTTGAAGTTGTTTGAAAAAGTAGAACAGATAACAAATATGATACTTTGATATCAAAACAAAGAGAATATAGTAAAAACAGTCACAACCATTTACGTCACCAACAAATAACATTACAATTGGGCAAATTTTCGAAGTCTTTACAGCAACTCCTTTATCAAGCCAGAAATTAAAAAGAAAACATAAATTCGTAACAAAAACGACATAACGTTAATAAGAAATGGAAGCACAACAATTTTAAAATAAAATAAAATACCAATTGAAATTATTACAATAACATAGCTGCCTATTAAAACTGAATACAACGTTGTGTTTTATTTAAATGACGAATTGTCTTTCTTATTTCAGAAAACGTTTAGAAAGTGCCTCAGTTTTTTACAGTTTTTTACAGCACCCTGTCTAATAAAAGAATGGTTATTTTGGACAGGTCGAAACCTCCCTTGAAATTTTTATCATTTATTCGCTCCTAAAGTAGTTATTGTAAACCAAATTTTAGCTGCTCTTATGAACTGGAAGGGGGTTAAAAAAAATGATAAAGTTACAAATAATAGTGATGTGACGTCATCACCCTTTGCAAGCCATGCATGACGTCCTTTCATCTCTTGCTGGCCTAAAGCACTGAAGGTCAGACGGACCTGTCCTTGTCCACTTAAATAAAAACGGACTGTTTGGCAGAGCAAAATACTCAATTTATAAAAAAATAAAGCTAATATCATTACTGTTTATAAAATAAAACATTAACTAATAGTGTGGCCATATTTGTATTATAAAAAAAATATTTTTATATAAAAATGATAACGAAAAAATATTACAATTAAAAAATGAAAAATAAAAATTTATATAATGCTAATTGCAAACTATTGTCATATTAAAAATATAATTAAAAGTAAAAATCATGACAATAAAACGAATAATATCTCAACAGAAATGAGCAAAAAATAAAGGAATAAAATTGATAACTTTTTTTTTTTGTCATTACCAACACAAATAAATGTAATAACATATAGTACATTTATTATAAACGCAAATTTTTGAGGTGAATAATCTACGTCTCCACTTTTTCAAGCCTACATATGTTACGAAAAATTAACAATCTAAGGAAGATGACATGCTTAAATTATATTAATGGATTGTTAAAACAAATAACTTTAAAACTAATAGATTTAAAACAATCTCACAATAAAGAAATATAATTAACGAATTTCACAATGCTATTACAATGTGAACATAATTTATTTACCAAATCATTAGCCAATCCTAATAAAAATTTATCAACTTCCACTCCATCATTTCTATTTAAATTTCTATCTTTGCTATTTCTAATATATATACTTTTGATTATTTTCCTTTGAATCAATACACAAAATTTTGATTCATTCTTAATACAATGCGTTTTCTTAACACAATGTACCGCTAGTTCAGATTTCTCCACTATTTTAATATTTATACAATATCCATGTTCAAGTACCCTCTCTCTAATTGTTCTTTTACTCTCCCCCATATAGAAAGCCCCACAATTTAAACAGTCCATTTTGTAAACTACCCCAATTTCATACCTTTTATCATACATGTTTAATTTATTACATATAATGTTTTTCATCTTGTTATTAACACATTTTTATTAACTCGCTTTCTTGTGTGTCTGTCTGTTTGTTTGTTTCTTCGATACAAATTTTGTAATTTATATTAAACTAACTAACAGATGAGCTACAGACTTGAAACTTTAAACATAGCTCAGAACTGGATGATAATTCAATATTATCCCTATATCTTCCTTGTCCACTTAAATGGATATTTTTAAAAACAGTTTCCTCATGAATCTACAGAAATCGTATTCCTTCAGCATTATTACATTTATAAAAAAAAGTGTAGTTAATATTTTTGCCGGTAGATGTCAGTGATAGTGAAACAAAAGGCGCCCGTTTCATTGACCACTAGCGCCATTTTCTCCATCGCTTCGACAAAATTGAAGGCTATTATGAATTAAGTATCACAGTTAGGAGATTATCTTTCGAAAATAAACAATATTTTTACAGAGATAAATTAACTTGATGCGTCAGAAAGTGCAGATGTCAACTTTTTAAAGAGAATATACATTTCTTATTGAATCTTCGACACTCGCACAAGGTAGTAGGTCTATCGTAAAAATGAATATTCCACTATTTACAAATCTGTCAGAGGGGTTTTTAGTTTTAATAGTTAAGTAATAATTATTAGAATCTTTAATATTTAATAATTTATAATATCAGTTTAGGCTAGTAGGTTCATCTACTATTTATTTAGTAAATAGTATTTATTTAGTAAATTTATTTAGTAAATGAATATTCCACTATTTATGAAAATGCGAGGAGAGTTCATTTACTTTTTGATGAAAAATATAATTTTTTTGTAACAACGAACTGATGTTGTATTAACTTCATCTCAGCAAACTGTTTAAAATCGATTGAAAAATATCATACACACAAGACTAAAAAGCAAAAAATAATTAATTACAAAAAAAAGTTTTTTGAATATATCACGTTTTTAAAACGGACTAAAAAGTATAAAATAATTAATTACAAAAAATAGTTTTTTTAATATATCAAGTTTTAAAACGGACAAAAAAGTATAAAAAGTAAAAAAGTATATAGCCCCATATATATTCCTAACCCCATACAGGTAGTCCTGAAAATTTGTGATTGTACAGTTTTAATAGCTATGAAAATACTTGTAAAATTTAAAACGAAATATGGCCACATTTTTTAGTTGTTATTTTATTTTATAAATTAATATTTTGCTCTGCCGCGCAGTCCGTTTTTATTTGGGTCTGACTGTTTCTTCCTCGACCGTTTTGTCTGACCTTGAGTGCTCAAAGGTCAGAGAGAGAGAGATGAGATGACGTCATGTTCGGCTTGCAAAGAGTGATGACATCACATCATTATTTCTTATAATGTTAGCATTTATTTAACCTCCTTCAGTGCATAAAAGCAGCTAAAAATTGGTGTACAATAAAATTTGATGTACTTGAGGTCCTGAATAAATGATAAAAGTTTCAAGCTTGGTTTCGACCTGTCAAATCTTACCATTCCCTTATAAGATTTCCCAATAAATTACTTAATTTAGACGGTCTAGGTATTCACCTTTGTTGTATAGGGTGCTGGAAAGGAATTGTATTTCTTGCCAAAGATACAGGTAAGGGATATATGGATAATATTTTATACTTTGAATTAAGCTAGAGATGATTTATGCTACATCTGTTGGATAGATGATACTGTTGTAAAACTTCGAGGTTAAAACTTACTTTCCTTATTACAATGGTCAATATTTTTTTTTATATTGCCGAGGATTGTATCAATATATTTGGGGTATTTAAGGTGTACTGATCCAAAAATGACCTTAGTTTTGTCAAATTGGCTACAATATATTAAATAATGTATACCCCTGAAATTTTGATTGTACTCCAATACTATCAGTGACTGCTGATTGCTATGTTGTGACTGCTATGAAGCAGCTCTTGATCTTTACAAGCATTTTTATCTAATTGAAAAATTATTTCTTGTACGCAATATCATATTTAATATTTTTTTTCTTAAAAAGCAAATAAGCATATAATGTAGCATTTCTCAACCTGTGGGGCGCGCCCCCCTAGGGGGGGGGGGCGTGATAATACTAAAGGGGGGGCGCGAGTATATCGAGAAAAAAATCTTATTAAAAAACTAGGTTTGATTTTTTTTGTTGGTTGAACAGATAGGTTTGGAGGCTTTTTTTTTGGTTAAACAGATAGGTTTGGAGGCTTTTTTTTTTACAGATTCAAAAAATTATTGGGGGGGGGGGCGATGAGAATTGTGATTGAAAATTAGGTCGCAAGTATTAAAAGGTTGAGAAACACTGATATAATGAGTTCTTCACGAAAAAGCGGTATAAATAGTTCTAATGAATTCTGCTACATTTGAATCGAATACAATCTGCAAAAACAAAGACAAAACATCACTTACATTGTAAGACAAGCATATCTTGCTTATTTTGGAATAAAGCTTGGAGACCAAGATAAGGTTTGCAAAACCTATTAGAATGCCTACGACAGTGGAAAAATTGAGAAAGGAAATGTTTACATGCCTATGGTGTGGAGAGAACAGCAAAACACCTAGATGATTGTTATTTTTGTGATGTGAATGTTAAATGCTTCAATCTGTACAAGAAACATAAGTGGGAGTATCCTGATTTGGAATCAGCAAAGCGACCTGTGCCACACTGGGACATTCCCATCATGTTTACCTCATTGCCTGACCTACCATTGTCAGATGTTGAAGAAATGCAGGATGTGGAGTGTACCACAGGTGGTAGCAGAAAGCTTTTCAACACCTGAGCAGTTCAATCAAAAAGGAACTCAATGATTTGATAGAAGAACTCAATCTGTCAAAGCAAGCACCTGAACTTTTTAACATCCAGACTAAAAGAAAAGAACTGTCTAAAGCCGGAAGTTAAAATAACAGCTTATCGTACAAGGGAGGAAGAAATTCTTCCTTACTTCAGTCAAGATGAAGAAATGTATGCTGCAATAACATTCCTGGACTTATTCTGAAAATGGAACTGGCGGAATATTGACCAGAAGTTTGGCGGATGATAACGACTATGCATCTCTTCGAATTGCTCACTCAACAAAACTTAAAGAAGAATATGAAAATATCAAAAAGGGTCTTGCAGAAGCTCCGCCATCATTAGCATCAGTGGATTAATTGTGTTGATCTTAAGATGGTTAAGTTCTTGCTTGGGCTGGAAAGTGAATACACAAGTCCCCTTGTTTCATCTGCTTGTGGAATAGTTGGGGAAAGCAAGATCTTAGGAAAAAAGTGACATGGCCTTCAAGGGAAAACAAGACTAGGGGCAGGTAACATTATTAACGAACCATTGGTTGACAGAGAAAAAACATCATTCTTCCACCATTCAATATTTGGACTGATGAAGCAATTTATTGGGGACTTGGACAAAGATGAAGATTGCTTCAGGTATATTTGTAGATCGTTTCTGGGACTGAGACTGAAAAACTTAAAGCCGGCATCTTTGATGTTTCTAAAATTCGTAAATTCATGAACCATTCGAATTTCACCAAATTTATGACTGATGTTGAAGCATCTGTCTGATGCAGTTATATCTTAGTTGTCAAGAAATTCTTGGGTAACCACAAAGTAGACAATTATGAAGAATTGGTGCAAATATTCTCGATAACTTGCACAATTTGGATAGAAATACGAGCCTAACAGTACATTTTCTTCGTTGCCACTTAGACTGATTTTCCGGAAAATCTTCGTGATTTCAGTGAGGAACAAGGGGAGAGGTCCATCAGGATATCAAGGTGATGGAGGAAAGATATCAAAGCAGATGCGACAAACACATGTTGGAGTCTTCCTGATGGAGTCTTCAACGTGATTCTCATGATGACCCACATAAGAGAAAATCGTACAAAAAACGTTTTCCTTTGCATTCTTTATGAATATCTGAATCATCTTACTTTTTTGTGTTATTATACTGAATACAACGGCATTAGATATTCCATATGTTTACTTCTGTGTGATTTTATACCGTTTCAATGTAATTTGTAGTTATTCCTCACCATTACATTTTTTGAATCTTATATTTTTCAAATGGACTTCCATTATCTCTAAAAGTAAAGCCAATATAGAAAAAACCGATACCATGTTCGTAATGAGTGTCACAAAGTCAGCCTAAAACCGCTGAAATTTTATTGGCAAGAAAATCACTGTTCACCATTGTTATCCAAATTTAGCTGAGAATGTGAAAATCCCGTAAACTTCAGTATTTAGTACTGTAAAAATATTTTCTATTTAAAAATTAATTTTGTATTTAAACGAATAACAAAGTCTTTTCATATAATTTCGAAATGAAAGTGATTTGTGAAAATTATTTAAATATACAGCTTGTATATTTCTTGAATTAAATGAACGAACTTATATAGCTCTGGGAAAAAATGCATCCCAATAAGTAACCTAAATTAAATTTCTTATTAGTAAAACTGCATCACTTTTAAGCTCGTCCGCTCTTAAATTAAAAACTTCAATGTCTTTACTACTAACTGTAAAATTCAAACTTGTCCGTTCCAATGGCTTGACTCTAGTCATGTAACTCGTCCACTCCAACTGAGATAATGCCGTTCTTCGTAGCTCGTTCCTCACTCTCCATTATTTCTTTACTTTAATCTGGAACTGATTCGTTGCAGGAATTTAACTAACATTTAGAACTTAACTGTTCTGATCTGTTCTGTTCTTCGGAAACTCGTTCATTTCCTCTTGTTCCATAGACTAAGAGTTATTCGGAACTCGTCCGTTCCGTTAGATGTAATTAAAGTTTGGAACTCAACTTTCCTAGGTATCATCAGTTTAATTCGCCCAGTACTCAAAGCTCAGTGGGATCAAAGCAACGAAGGATGAGCATTAACAAAATAATGGCCCTTCAAATGAAAAAACATCAAAATACAAATTAAGACTAAAAATGGCAGTAAATTAATCTCTGCTAGAAGATTAATTCCCCGATTAGCTTATAAAGCATTAATTTTTAAAAATAAACCGAGACATAATAGAAAAATTTACATGCGTAAGAATATTAATAAGAGATAATAAAGATAAAAAATCACAACAATTAAAGACCCACTTAACAATTTTTGGAATTATCGGGAATCAAAAATGGACTGTTTCAACCTTTCTAGTTAGCATTAATTTATTAGCCCATTACTCAAAGCTCAGTGGGATAACAGAAGCATATACAAAAGACAAGCTTAAATAAAATAATGGCCCTTCAATTAAAAAACATCAAAATACAAATTAAAAATAACAAGGGCAGTAAATCCGCGGGATTTATTTACTGCCCTTTTTATTCTTAATTTGTATTTTGATATTTTTTTTTAATTTAGGGGCCATTATTTTGTTTACTCTTATTCTTTATATAGGTTTCTTTGATCCCACTGAGTTTGAGTACTGGGCGAATTAAACAGATGAAACTTAGAAAGATTGAAAAAGTCTGCGTTTGATTCCCGAAAATTCCAAAAATATATCAGTGGATCTTTAATTGTTGTGAGTTTTTATAATTATTATTTTTACTAATATTCTTACGCATGTTAAATTTTTCCATTATGAATAATATGAAGTAATTCCTGGAACTTTTTAAGCTATTATGAGAACGTAAAACTCAAAACACTTGCTATTATACTTACTCTTAAAAAGGTATCTAAGATATGAGGTATTATTTTTGGAATAAACTTGATCCGCACGGATTCATCGGTTCTTATGGCTTTCGATTCAGTCACTAAAATAATTAAAAGATTACAATAAATAAGAAAATTCAACAGAAAGTCGAAAATGATAATTTAATATTAACTTATAGTATTAATTAATTCAAATTCAAGCTTTTCCTTTCTTTGAAGAAGCTCATAACTGTAGTGTCTATTTAATTGTAATTATAATTTTTTATTTTCTCACTTTTTTCGAAAATGTTAAATTAATAAATAAATATATAATATACAATTCCTAAAAGAATGAGAAAATAGATGATGTGTGTATCTTTAAATTACAAAATAAATAGAAGCGAAGAAATCTACGAAACTTGTATTTGTGATTGCATAATATATTGATTAAAAAAAGAAAAAGCAAACAAATAAACAAACAAGCCTCATATATTTTATAATTTCGTATTGAAACTATTATAAGAACTAAATTGACAATTTTTGGCGATAACTTTTGGTAGTATTACAACAAATCAAAAAGAAGTTTAAAAGGAAATCTATACAAAGACCAAACAGTACATGGTTACCACAATTTCTCTTGGTCAAAACAATATATGGTTAATTAATTACATGATGATAATGGATACTTAACGTCTCATTAAGTTATATAAATATATTATGGTAGCAGTTTCCAAATAAGCTTATGCAACTAATTTTTTCTCAATAGCAATGTCTTTCCTGACAAGTAGCATGTTAAACTTGGATTTAATTAAAAACTTTACAAATACAAAAGAACTGCTAAATTACTTTTATATTTAATAAGCAACTAAAAATGAAAAATGCTCTGGAAGCAAAATAGAAATTAACTAGTTCTAAAGTTTTTAAAAGATTTGTTCAACAGGCCTTGCAGGCTCTTCCTGAACATTGGAGATACTGGTTGCAACAATTCTCGCTTAGCGGATTAAAATTAGATTGATAGTTCATTACCTATGTTAAAGCCCAGTAAATAAACAGTTTCCTATTTTAGATTGGATCAAAACCTCGAACTCATTTTGAGCAGAAAACAATTAAAAACTTCCTCCAAGGCAAAATTAAGCAAAACTCCTTCAGCTCGAAGACGACCGCTTGAACTACTTGATTACCAGACCCCGAATGAAATAGTAGATATTAAATAAATAAAAGAATATTTATTAGTTGTAGCTCTACCATGAAAGATGTTTATTGAAGTTTTTATTAACTGTTATTCCAAACGCTTTGTTTTTCCTTAAATTTAATTATTACATGAATTTAACTTTATTAATTAGTTTATGAGAAAGCTTTAGAAAATGTAAATAGAATAAACATATTTTCTCAGTTATGAAATACAGTTAGCTTTTTTCCAACATTTATTCTGTCTATTTCTTCTATTATTAAAGCTATAATAATTTCTGCATTTATTAAACAATTGCATTAAAATTTTAATTAATTTAAATTTTAACTCAAAATATTTATTTATTACTTACAGTCTACTCTTACGCATGTTCCACCTGCTGTGATGACTTCTGTTTTGATTGGAATAATGCATGAATGGTCTCCTCTTCTTACACTGCACTAATTTGATTCAATATAAAAAAAAGAAAACCCCAAAAAAATACTAAAATGACTAATAACATTCAGTTTTTTTATTAAAAGTAAAATTAAGAAAATTTTACAGTTAAAAATAAACATATTTTTTGAATATCATAAATCATATATCTTTTGATCACTTCTGTCTTGAATTAATTTAGTGCTGTTGCTCTGCTCTGCTATTTTTTTTTTTACAGATTCCCTCCATGTATTCGTACATTTAACGATCGGCACGAATTTTATTTACTACCTTTTCAATTAATAATAATTTAAAGTGTTGCATTAATGTTTGACCAAATCAAACATAAACATAAAAATAAAATTTGCTAACAATATTTAGATACTTTCTATATATAAAACTGCAGGAAATGAATACCAATACCAGTATTGAAGAAAATGTTTTTAAAAACTTTTATATAGTTTTTAATCCAAAGACAGAATTTAGTATGTAATTGTAAAGTTTTTAAAATTATTATTTATATAAGGAAGTCAAACAGCAGAGTAAGAATAATTGCTCTTAATCCTTTAGCAAATAAAACTAACTCGGAAATCATTTAACACATATAATAAAGCGATAAAAATTACAATCAGCTTACTCAATTTAAGCTTACAGATAATTCAGTATTTTACTAGAATTAATCAAACTTAATATCTTTGAATTAAATGTTCTTTGGTTCTTCGGGCGCAACTTGCTTCTGATCAGCAATGCAGTTTCTGATCAGCAATCTAAAGCCGTGCGAACATCTTGCAACTTTGCTGCAATTTAGTCGCGCGATTTTGACGTCACGAGTTGATATAAACCTTTGTCAAGCGCGAACACGTTGCAACTCGGATATGCAACTCGAAAATGCTACTGACCCATGACAACGCAGATTTTAAATACGTCACGTGTGACGTCAAGCAAAATTCGGTTATGTCGTTTCAAACATAATATAAGAGTGAATGATTTGCAACATATGATAAATATTTTTTTTTAAATTATTAGCCGCTATGGAATTTAATTTCATGTTGTTATTTCGAATGAAAAGTAACGAATGACCAACAGCCAATAAGAAACCATGCTACCCTGGAAACAATGACGTCATAACTTTTGCATTCTGCGTCAGCAGCCTTCGCGTTTGCCAAACCCGATGTGGAAAATCCAAAAAAAATCGAGGTTTTGAAACCTCTCTCATAAATTCTTCCGCATACAATTCCTGCATTTCAGTATAAACTTTATTTATGCGTGAAAGAAACTCGCATTACTCTGATATTAATTGAGTATGAGCCTGTCTTCAAAACGAATCGATAGATAAAATTTGCGACGCCATTTTTTTCATGGGCGTGGTTTCACAACTGACGTGTTCCAACGCTGCCCTGTGATTGGGTAATCCCCAGTGAAGTCGATGCAACTTTCAGAGTTGCAGGTGTCAATGCAACTCGACTCCGATGACAAAAGTTGCAAAGAAATTGCAACTCGTGACGTCAAAATCACTCGTGACGTCAAAATCGCGCGACTAAGTTGCAGCAAAGTTGCAAGATGTTCGCGGGGCTTAACACTTTTACGTTTCTTTGCCTAAGTTTGCTGTCACTTGAATTTACAATAGCTCTTCTCTTTCGATGACGAAACTTGCTTCTATAGCAATAAAAGTTCTAGAGATTTTAAGATCTCTATTTCCAATACTAGAAACCCTACTAGCAAATGTTCCTCTCTAACTTCTACTTTAAATAACTATTTCACTGAATTCTTTAGATCCTAAACGATCCCCAGTTACTGTTATCTTGATGCCTAACTTGCTTCTATCTTTCCTGTTTAAATAGCTTAGTGTTCAAATAAATCTTCACTTACAGAAACCGTCGAATTCATTAGTGAAACAGCCGTAGATATCTCTTACACTTTCGTCTATGCTATTTATCCTTAGTCATATCTGCATTATATTCCCACGGAGTCTTCTTTTCCGTATTTAGGGAACCTTGTCTCCAAGTTCAATTTTCTCCTGAACGAATCGAACTTCGATGCCTTGATACTGAAGTTGGGCTTATACTTTCACAGTAGCTTTATCACGATAGCTGAACTGCTCTGGGTGGATCATGCGATTCTCGTTAGCGGCAGTTATCTTCTTTCTCCTTCGAACATATACAGATAGGTTTTTCACCATGTATAAATCCTATCTCCGTGTCGTCAAAGAAGTTCCCGTTGAAGCTGACTCTCCCGGGCAGATCGTGTTTCTGTCCGTGATCCGACCAATATCCTCGACCTGGTTAGACCTCTTGCTTCTTCTTCTGGCAAGTCTGGAATCGTTTAGGCCTTTCACACGGTAGGGCTCCCATTTGTCTCCGATAAATATATATTTTCACTCCTTGATTAGTTACTGAACGAATCAACCGATTCTTTGGTATGTCTATGGTCGATCCAGCCTTTCGTCTTAGGCTTAGTTTTCTCCGTTTTGCCAACTTATCCCGGCAAACTATATTGGTACAGCTTTCCTCGCCTTCGTCTCGGCGATATTCGTCTTAGCGAAATCCTACGGGCGTTCTCACTTTACTTGTGAGAATAAGAGCTACCTCTCACACGTCGTCGTCGGTGAGATGTCGAACTGGACAGCCTTTTTCCCTCACGTCTATATCTTTCGAGGAACCGAACTCAACTGCTTCTCACACATCTTCGTCGGTGAGATGTCGAACTGGACAGCCTTTGTCCCTCGCGTCTATATCTTTCGAGGGACCGAACTCGACTGCTGCAGACACACTGAAACAATGCTTCATCCCGTGAGTTAATTCCATGCGTCACGAGCAACAGTCAAACTTATACTTAATCAAGCTCGTGAAAGTCTTATCCTTGCGTGCGACAACAATAGGTCGACCGCGTTATCGAAACATAAAAAAAATGCCTGCCTTCGGTTCTAACTCAATTAAACCAAATGAGAAAATCAAAATTGCTTTTATCGAAAATTTAGGGTTAAAATTTTAACACTAGAAATTCAAATCTTGGAATTTCTACACTAATAAATCTTATTTTTAAATGTGTGATAGAAAAAGACAAAAAAAGATTTCATATAGTATATGAATCCAATTCAACCCAGTCCATATCTGGGGGCACGGCAGTGCCCCCGCCAAGACGAGCCGAAGGCAGGAAGGGCACTACGTACCTTTTCTGGAAGTGTTCCGTCGTATTTTCGAATCCTCATAGCTTCGGCCTAGATAATACTAGAGAGCTCAAATTTTCAGGATATGATGCAGTTACCAGACTAATGAAATACTCTAAGTTTCATTTATTTAGCTTTTATACTTTGGATTTTATTAATACTTAAAATACGTCGATTCCGTCTCTGACTCACTGACTCACTGACTCATGATCATCAAAACCTCTAGGGTACTTCCTGAAGTCCTAGAAAGCTGAAATTTGGTATGCAGGTTAGGATTAGCACACAAACAACAACAAAATTAAGAAATCCGTAACTTTCACATTCTAACCCCTCATAAAGGGGGGGGGGTCTGGTTATGTATTATCGAACCCTCATAGCTTCGGCCTGGATAATACTAGAGAGCTCAAATTTTCAGGATAAGATGCAGTTACCATACTAATGAAATACGCTAAGTTTCATTTATCTAGCTTTTATACTTTGGATTTTATTAAGATCTGAAATACGTCGTACCCTCTATGCTCGGCCTAAATAATACTGTGT
Organism: Thereuonema tuberculata; assembly: GCA_023159025.1. Lineage (NCBI taxonomy): Eukaryota > Metazoa > Arthropoda > Chilopoda > Scutigeromorpha > Scutigeridae > Thereuonema > Thereuonema tuberculata. The sequence goes on from JAFIDM010000002.1 coordinate 32,656,345, forward strand.
AATAATGTGATTTCTTACAAAAGTGCAAACAGCTTGTATATATAAGTTGACCAATAGAAAAACAGAAAAGTAGGGTATTGAAAAAAAAATCCACTTTCTAAATAATCTTTAAACTAAATTTAGTTGTAATAGATAATCCCACCCAAAACATTTCATGTAAAATAAGTTGCCAAGACTCACATGCTCATAACGCTTTCACTGTTAAAAAGTTATCAGATCTCATCTTACAAAAAGAAATGAAATCCCACCCAAAACATTTCATGTAAAATAAGGGGTTGCCAAGACTCGCATGCTCATAACGCTTTCACTGTTAAAAAGTTATCAGATCTCATCCTACAAAAAGAAATGAAATCCCACCCAAAACACTTCGTGTAAAATAAGTTGCCAAGACTCACATGCTCATAATGCTTTCACTGTTAAAAAGATATGAGATCTCGTGTAGAGCCAAGCCCCTAACTCTACGAGGCCTAACTCTACAAGCCCTAACTCTAAAAACCCTATATCTTGGTCAAAAAGTATGGCTTGGCCGTTTCATGGAACTATTTCATCTCACCCAAAACATTTCATATAAAATAAGTTGCCAAGATGCTCATAACGCTTTCACTGTTAAAAAGTTATCAGATTTCATATAGTGCCAAGCCCCTCACTATACATGCCTAACTCTAAAAACCCTACTATCTTGGTCAAAAAGTGTGCCTTGGCGTACTCCATACCTTTATATAACTCCATGGGGTTGTCTGTGTGACAGCCACGAAACGGCCAAGGCATACTTTTTGACCTTTCATTTTCTGGAATAGTCATAAGCTGCAATAACTATCGGTTACGTCGGTCCGACTTGTAGTTTAGGCTGTATAGGTGGTGACATGTTTCATTTGCAGTCACTTCCAATTCCTATGAGATAAGAAATGATTGCAGGACCGAAAGATAAAAAAGGGAAAAGTCGACGAACTATTTTGATATATATCTTAAAGATATACAGGAAACATAAATCAAGTTTCTCTCCTGAGTACATAAACGTCATTTACATTTATACCAATATAAAGATAAAATGACATCGACTGAATTTAAAATTGTAAATTCTCAAATAAAAGAATATTAAATTTAAAACATACATTTATTTCTGACGTAATTAAACTCTTTTCAATTGACAATCTTTCAATTTCGGAAATTTTCTATATGGCAGTAAATATTCTTTTTATAGTAAGAATACATAATTTAAGAACATTCTTTTCCTGATTTTATCAGGATTTATTTCATAACAATGAAAGCTTCGTAAAAAATTTTCAAAAACTAGGAACTTAAGCTTTTCTTTTGTAGAATAAATCTAGAATTGAGCATTTAAAACTTACTATTTCCGAATAAATGGAAATTAAGAGTTCCATTTAAGGCAATTCCAGGAAATTTTGGAACATAATGCTTGAGTCAATCAGCTATTCGACCTAAACTTTTTTCCCATTGTCAAGGACAGTAATCGAAAATCAAAGTAATTTGTGTTTTAAAGTCAGTTGTCATTTTAGCATAAATATTTTCTCTAAATAATGAATTTTGATATTCAGTAATTTGTCGAAATAAAATGAATAATAATAGCAATATATATGGCGGGTTTTTTTTATTTCTTACTTAATAAAGTTATTACTTATTTACAGATTAATACACTAATCTTATCAGCGATAGTTTACTGGAGAAGATAAAAACAATAACTGATGAAATATTTTAAATAAACCTTACACTTAAATTTATAGTTTTCTCCATTAATAAAATTTAATAAATTTTTCTATTTTGAAGTTTATTTTGAAGAAAAAATTAATAATTATTTAATGATGTGGGGTCACCTATTCCAATGGTTTAGTCGACGGACTGATCACAGGAAGATCTCGGGTTCAACGCCCGGCGGTGGTCAGGGAATCTTTTAGGATTATTTGTCCTCGAGACGGACCCTAAGGTTCACCCAACCCTCTGTCAAATGGATACTGATATTTTTTTTTTTACTAAGGGGTTAAATGTGGGTGAGAGTCCTGTTGACCTTCCGACCTCAACGAGTCCCGTTGTTCGAGAATCGTTGGGACCCTAAACCTCAGAATCTGCATTACTTGTTGCGGTGAGTTTAATCTTTTTTAGTGATGTATTTTTTAGCTATCCTTTAAATTAATTATTTTGTAAAAACACTTATTTTAGTCTTCGGATAAGGACCAGAAGACTTATATTCCCTTTTTGTTTTTTTGTGGTCAAGTATCACTAAAGTATCATTAGCAACAATCAGAACAATCACATCAATCGCAACAACAATAGCAACAATTGCGTCTTTTGCATGTGCAACAATCACATTTATAATACAGCTCTACAACAATCCCAACAGTCACAATAATCGCTTTTTGCATTCGCAACAATAATATTTATAATAATAAGGAAATTAAAGCAGTATCAATTAGATTATCTTATACGCAAAAGACGTTGCGAAGCATTGGGATTGGTTTACTAATCGCTATCCCTACCTTGTTTAATAATGAACATCAATGTAACGCATTTTGTTATCCATTTCCTTATATTATTGTGAGTAACAATCACATTACCAAGTACGCTAAAAGAACTCATATGTATGTATCTTCCATTTTACGTAATCATTATTTTAGATTCATTGAAGATATATTAATCAAAAAATTAATTATCGTAATTGTATTTTACTGCAGTAACATAAAATTCGAAAAATATTCGTTTCCGTATTACTGCTATTTTGACACCTTTCTTTTACAATTTCTATCCTTCATTAGCAAAATTAATGTATTCACCATCAATCTAAAATGGAATAGAGTATATAATGTGATTATCATATTCAAACCTTACTATCTTTTACTTTTTAACCAGGTAATTTTCTATTAGGATTAATTATTGGATTTTAAATAATAAAACACAAAATACTTATGACAAAATATATTAATAAAAAATTAAAACTCACTCGAATTTTAATGTCTAAGTCATCTACAGTGAAATTATAAGAATTCCAAATGTCTTCCATAGATATATAAGGAGGATGGAAGGTGTCAATGGCGGTCATGTCTTCGATACTGCTGCATTTTACGTCAGTGAAATTAACAAATGCGCAGTACTTTTGTTTAAGGCGAGAGATATGTTCACCACTGTTTTTAAATATATTAGTAGGACAAAAAGATACCGATGGAATCCGACCAACAACGATCTTTTTAAGTTCAATGGATACTGCTGGATCATCAGCGAAGTACTTAGAAAAACATCTTCCGCACTGATAGATCATATAGACACCACATATTGAAAAAAAAAGGACCCATATCAATTTACTCCAGAGTGGATATTTGCTATTAGTTATTCTGTCATAGCCGGGAATACTAACAAATGGTATTTTCTTTTTGACTTCAGAAGGGCTCACATTCTTTGAAAGAACATTTAGAATATTTCCTATCTTAATGACACAGTTTGTTTGACAGATTTTCTTAATATTCCACTTCATTTTAAACTGTGAAATAAAAAAATGGATTAAAGATGATTTAGAATTTGAATTTTTTCAAAGAAAAAATTAAGTCGTGTAGTTTGTATAACTAATTTTCAGTAAATAAAGTTTTTATTTTGTTGAATTTAAGTAGTTGTAATATATCAAACAAAATACTCATTAAGTACTAATAGAATATTAAATAAAGTATATTTAGATTAGAACAATAAATAATTAAAATGTTATTATTATTATCATTTTTGAGCAAGTAAGGAAAGTATGAATCAGGTGATAATAAATGAAATGAAAAAAAAGAAGTTATCTCATGCAAGCATCTGAATCAACAATGTTTAATAATGTAATTATTAAATTAGCCAAATATGGAAGGTTGTATTGACAAATGGATTTCACCATAGTGCTCAGAGGCCCAAACACAACAGGAATGGGGTATTTTCCGACGTCAACGCCTCCCACCCCCATGTTTGTCAATCCTAATAGAAAATTAGCTTTGTTGTCATTGTACCCCTAAAACTCCTGAACGAATGGTCGGTTCGAGAAACGGACTTTACTATCATGTCCAGAGGCTAAAACAACATAGGAATAGGGTAATTACAGCCCCCAACCCCAGGTTCGAAATATTCGGCATTGTTTTCATTAGATTTCCGCTATTTGGTTAACAGTTAAAATGCATCCATATTATTTCAGTGGTCAGTTATACCTTGTAAGTTCTCGGACTTACAGGCTGAATGTTGTCGGTTCGAATCCGTTGATACACCGATTTACTTTCTTGAGAGAAAAAAAGAGTTTTTGTTTTTTTTTCGTTTTTTTTTCTAAATATCTCATAGATTTTTTTTCTTATTTTCCTAACTTTTTTTTTATTTCTTCCTTATATTAATGTACTTCCTTTTTTTTTTATTAACTCTTTTTAATTTTTTTTACTATTATTGGTTGTTCTTAAATTTATGCTTTACATTTAATTCACTTTCTTTTATAAAATTTTTATATCTTAAAGTTCCATAAATTTGGATTTTTAATTTTACCAAACCTCTCAAAAATTGTGTAAAAATTTAAAAAGTATTTTTTGTTGTTACAATGCAAAACTTAAAATATTCAAAATCCTAGTTTTAAATATTGAACCTCATTGTGCTGTTTAAATAATATAACTCCAGTTGTTTAATTTTTTTAAATATCGGTAATAAGTATCTGTGGGTGTATATCGTCTGAACATTAAACTAATAAATCGGTTAAAGGTTCTGAACTTCAAACAAATAACTTACTTGATGTTCCTTGGAGAGATGAACAAGAGAGTCGAATACATGTAACGAGCTCAGGTCTTCTATAGAAAGCCGGTCATCGTTATCAAATACATTACAGTTTCAAAAGATATAATTAATTTGTTACACGTGAAACTAATTGAGTCACGCGGATTATAAATTATGAAGGGAAAATTATCTTTTCAGATCTATATTGAGCAATAAATTCTGCTGATTCCGTTACCAATACTAATGTTACTGAAGTGACGCAAGCATTTGTCTAACAACAGCAAAATGTAATATTGTTCGAAAATATTCACTGTAACTAAATAGAATCAACTAATTTAAAATCATTTCACTTACTTGTATAAAACATTTCAATAATGAAAACGAGATGCTTCGAAAATAGAAATTGTTCTTTTATAATATTAAAATTATTCAATTAGGTCCTACTCTTCCGGCTTTTAGTCTTTGTATCAATCGCCTTCATAAGGAATGGAGATTGTAGACTATCTTGCTCAAGGCATATCTTGTAGAAACACTTTTCATTGTAGGCATGAAAATAAGTTAAACAAAAATGAGGAAATAAATTATTTTCGATTATGATCAGCGTGTAAGTTTAAACTTACTATATGAAAATCTATATCGTTGATTTAGAATTTGTAAATAACAAGGGCTCCGTACTTTTTGATTCTGTATTTTTTCCTTTGAGGAACCACTGCGCTTCCAATGTATTGTTTATACTAGCCTCAGTAGGGAGACCTTGTTATTTACTGTGACTTCTCCTGGCTGATGATCGCCAACGAGCGTGAAACAGCTGTTCCAGAATGTCAATTGTAAATAATTTACAGTTATTATCTCACCCATTGTTATCAAATAACACAATAAGGCTTATTTTATGTTTTATCATAAGAACAGAAATTTAAGATAATTCCGGGCGATATCGTTTCTACGCAATAAGAATTCAACGGTTGTCGCCACCTGGAGGCTTCAAACCTCAATTAAAGATTCCTCCACATTTTTCTCTATTCGTTAAATCTTTCTTTTGTAACCAAAATTTCCGTTTTTTTGTAGTAACTTTTTATCTTTTACAGCTCACTTAAATTATTAAATCTATTAATAATCTTCGATCAATAAATGAGAAATTCTCTCTTTTTTTCCACTTAATAAGTGCATAAATGATTCATTAAATGAATAATCAAAAGTCGATACGCTTCTCTTTCGACATTTACTAGGTCAGTAAAACAGGTAATTTACGTTTATAATAAAGCAAAAGTTTAATGTGAGCTGGAAATTTATTACATGAAGCATATGGGTAAAAGAAATAGTGGGTAGCAATTTATCTTTCCTACTTTATCTCTCATTATCTACAGTGACAGTGACTGTATTACATTGATGCTGCCAATAAAAAAGAAAATGATTAAAAATGAAGATAATATACTGATCATTAGTTATAACGATATTTTCGAAAAACGAGAAACAAGAATCAGCTGAATTTTGAAATGAATTGCATTGTGTTTCATCATTTCATTTTCAGACAAATTTATTTTCAATTTAAGTTAACTTAATCTCTACGCTTGAATATAAGGTAATATATAAGTACATCTTTAACGAAAAAAAATACATCTACATAAAAGTGACAAAGAAAAAAGTCAATTTTTCTATATATAGTAGCAAAAATCAGGTGTCCAAGAAATGACGTGAGATATCTGAAGCACCATAAGTTGATAAATATTAGAGGCATCAAACGTAAACTTTGGAAAGTAGGGTCATGGAATTAGAAAATAGAAAATTTTGTAGTTCACATAGTCACCACCAGGATGCATGTGGCGCTTCTGTCAGCTATAAGTATTCTTCCGGTTTTCGTTGCTCAATGGAATTCGGAATTGTGGAACAGAATGCTTGGTCGTAGAAGATGTGCAATGTCGCCTCCATCCTCAGAGGGCATTTGCATCGTGCTATTTAACATACCGGAACAATTCATCATGCAACCCCTCACATTCACGCCTTATGGCGTTATTCAATTCCTTTTGCGTGTGCACCATACCTCGATAGACCCTATCCTTAAGATAACACCAGAGCCACAAAGTAATAAAGATTGATGTCAGGGGATCGTGCTGGTCATCCATAAACATAATGCTGGCTTATTAAACGATCATTAGGGATGCACTCTGCAATCGCATACCTAGAAGTACGTGATGTGTGCTGTATAGCTCCTTCTTCCATGAAGACTTCTGTTTAGAGCACCATGCTGTTGCAGGAATGGAAAAAATAAAGATGCTTAGCGAGCCCCTAAATCGATTTCTCGATTGTGGTCATCGAGCCCTTCTTTTGCCTCCGACACCCCTGTATACACGTAATGTCCTAGAGACATTTGAATGCAAATGATAATAAAGCTTCACGAAAAAAGCAAGGTCAACAAGTGTTAACGGCATTGCTGTGCTTTTATTGAAGACAACTGCATGAGTCATCGTGTGCTAGCCTTTTCAAGGAGAGCTCCATTTGCATTGCCTTGTATACAAATTTAAAATTGAAAAGGTGTATTTTATGAAATTATTAAGTATGATTTGCAATAATAAATATTTTAAGTATGGAGAGAAAATATATGAACAAAAGAAAGGGTTTCCTATGGGAAGCCCAGTTTCAGAAACAATATGTAATTTATATTTAAATTGGGTTGAAGCAAATCATATTTTCCAGTGGAAAGAAACAAAATTTCGATTTGTCAGGTATGTTTATGATATTTTCATAATTTGGGAAGGTTCAGAGAAACAATTCTTCAGATTTCTAAACAACATTACCGCATTTCACCCAGATATTAAATTTAAAGTTGAAAAAGAGAATTGTGACAAAATATCTTTTCTAGATGTTTTGGTTAAGAATGAAGTATCAGGATTAACTTTTGAACATTTTATTAAGGAATACCAGAGCAACCATATATTAAACGTTTCATCTAATCACAGGATATCTACTAAGAAAGCTAACAATTTTGATAACTTAAGGAGGATTACTAGTTATATTGAAGATCAGAGACTATGGAATAATAAAATTATGTGCTTTATAAGAAAATTAGTACCGTATTTACGCGCATAATTTCCCCCATCGCGTATTTTCCCCACCCCAGTTTTTGTGGATTACAAAATTCAATTTTTATTTTTATTGCATAATTTCTCCACCTGTACTTCAACTGACTGGTGGTCAACTCACGACTTCGCGACAATGTACCGTTACTTCGGCATTTCTCTTTCTCACGCTACTTTAGGGTAAGATTCCACCCCCACCCCGGTCAGTACAAGAGCAGACTCCTTCTGAATCAGTACAACAATTTCGAGTGTTTTGTGAAAACGTGAAGTTCTCCGAATAAAGTTAAGATTAGTGACACTCATTAACAACATGGGTAAAAATAGGAGTTATATCACAGAGTTTAAGTTGCGTGTAGTTTTCTCTGCTGAAAAGAATGGTATGAGAGCAGAAGCAGGCAGAGCAGCAGGCCGTGCATGCCTATTGCTTAACTGTACTTTGAAGAAAAAACAAATGTGGAGATGTGATTTCTTATATTTTAAATGTTGCGTGTTAATAAAATTGATGTTAATTACATTTCTTGCTTTAAAAATCAATATTTAACATGGTTTTCCTTACACTTTCACCATATTTTTTTTCCTCAAATTGAAAAACATCGCGTAATCCCCCCTCCCTTTTTTTTGTCAAAATATTGATGAAAAAAAGGGGAAATTATGCGAGTAAATACGGTAATTGAAGGGCCTAACTGCAAAAGTCACATTCTCCACTTTAGCAAATTTTTCAGGAAACATGAAAAACCTCTCATTTCAATAAAACAAGGTTTTGAAACTTGCATTTTTTTTAAAAAATATAATGTAGTCAGACAATGTGGTGTGTAATGCTGTTTCAAATCATACACAACATATAACTTGGAAAAATGACTGTAAAACGTGGAGAATGTGACTTTTGGTACTTACAGGTGGAGAATGTGAGTTCTGCACTTGAATAGTTTGCAGAATATTACTTTTGACACCATGCGTTCTAGAAATTATCAGAGAAGATAATGTAACTCACGATATTATTTAGTTTGTTTAGGGTGAAAAGTTTAAATACTGGCACAAAAACTTTGTTTATTGAAGAAACAAATTTTACAAATTATTCTCACAATATAAAGAAATAAAACAAAACAAAAAAAAACTATAGATTGTCATCAAAACAGTTCAGTTTATTGAACAAAATGCAGACAAAGTCTGCAATTCATCTACAACGTGGCATTCCTCCTCATATTCTCCTGGCACATGTATTTCAGGTCCATCCAAAACATTGACGAAAAATTTCAAAATCTTCATTAGATCGCCACTCTTCTGCGTAGTGTTTTTCCTTGAGCTCTCTTCCATTTCAGTGGTGTATTCACACGCTTCTTTGGACTTCGCCAATATTTCTATCAATAGGTTTAACACTTTGATCCATTATTAATAAAAAAAGAGGACATCAAATAAACTTTACACTTCACTCTTACCCAAACATAACCTGTTGCTGACTGTGTCACATGACTGCATCACGTGACCAAAATACAGCTCCCCATTGGCTGAGTGGAGAATGTGAGTTTTGCACTAGAATCCTCAGTGGAGAATGTTAGTTTTGCTCCAAAACGTGATTTTCAACATTAAATTTATATAAGAGAATAAGAGTTTTGATAGCTGAAACCTTCAGAATAAGGTACAGTTCAATGTGAACAATAATAATATATCAATAACTCATTTCCCGCCAAAAGTGGAGAATGTGACTTTTGCAGTTAGGCCCTTCAATTAATGAATACCAGTATATTTTATTGTGGATACTTTTAGAGAATTTTTCAGAAAGAGATGTTGAAATATAAATACGAAAAAAAAAGTATAAAATTACCAATTGGGATTAAAGCAAATGAAACTATAAAAGAAGTATGCAAGGATAATGATATTAAGTTGGTATATTACAAGGATAATAGGTTATATAAAAAAGATAGATTAGAGGAAGAGAAACTAAATAAAATGGGGGTGGTGTTCTATTAAAATGCAGAGATTGTCAAGGAAATTATATAGGAAGTACTAAGGCAAAGCACTAAGGAAGCGTATACAAGAACATGTCAGGGCATTTAAGAGTAGAAAAAAGCAGAATGGGCAGATCATTGTTTCAAATTAAATCACAATCTGGATCCAATTACAAATATTATTTATGAAAATCAGGATGAATCTAGGAGATTGATTTAGAATCATGCGTTAGCCTATAAATTGTTGTGTATGAACTATCTTTGCATGAATAAAGATAGATCACTAAAAGTTAGTGGTATACCTTTAGGGATTTTCAGGAAATTTCTGAAACAAGACAAAAGTTTAAACAAAATATTAATGTTATTATAAGTTTGATTGTTATACAGTGGTGGTCAGAATTATAAGGACAACTGAAAATTTCACAGAAAAAATTTATTTCTGAAGTAAATAAAGTGAAATGTATACATAAAATGCTTTTTTATGCTAGAAATCATTGTAGAATGCAAAACATTGGAAAATGCCAAATATGAATGATTTGCCGTATTAAACAAAAAATGTCATTGTAAAATCTGGCAAAAATTATAAGGACAATGAATGTTTTTGGCCTAAAACATACTAATAATTAATAATCTCCCCCTTCTTCTCAATCACTTTCATCAGTCTTGACGTCATAGAGTTTGACATTTCCTTAAGAACGTTTTTAGAAATTTTTTTCCAGGCTTTTTCGATGGAGGACATGAGTTCTTGCTTATTTTGATATTGAACACCATTTTTGTATACTTCGTGTGCCAGAATACCCCACAGGTTTTCCATTGGATTTAGATCTGGGCTTCTGGCCGGCCAATCAAGTAATTTCACGAAATTAGCATCAAACCATGCTTTCGAAGTTTGAGAAACATGTACTGAGGCATTGTCCTGCTGGAACAAAACGTCTCCACTTGTAATTGACGGTGCTTTTGATAAAAGATTATTGCCCAATATGTAAATATAACTCTCAGACTTCATTTTGCCCTGCACTAAAACTATTGCAGTGTTTCCGCCAGTTGCGAAACCTCTTCAGACCAGCCACTGAGCCACCTCTAAATCTATGGTTTGCGAAAATTTCTTTTTCTTTACGGAGATCATACCAGAAGTAGCGAAAACCATCTGGTCCATCCAAATTAAACTTTTTCTTATCAGAAAAGATAATATCATCGCACTTCTTTTTCCATAGTAATGCATTTTTTGACAAACTCCATCCTCAGTCTCTTATGAGGTGGTCGTGACCTAAGTTTTCCTAACGAACCTTTTTTTCTTTTTGTAAAACATGTCGAACAGTTCGAACACTGCATCGTAAGTTTAATTCCCGTTTAATTTCCGTTGATGTTTGTTTTTTGGAGCAAGCTCGCCCTATTATCATTCTTTTCACAGGCACAGAAACAGAAGATGGCCTACCTATACGTCTTTGCCGTCCATATTTTTCGGGATTTTTAAGAAAATTATAAATAACCGTTCTCGATCTATTCAGCTTTGTCGAAATTTGATGCACAGTAAGTCCTACAGTAAGAAAGCAACCACTTTCCCTTTCTAAAACTTTCGTACCTAGTGGCATGACTGAAAAAATGGAATATGACGTTGGCAATCTCCTACTATGCATTTATATCGTCTGGGAGTGCCGTGTGCTGAACAAAAAACATGCAAATTTTGCTTTTTAGAACACACAAATAGCATTGTCCTTATATTTTTGTCCATATCACAGTGCTGTCTAAATCCAAAATACATTTTATGAATGTGAATTTCCCATATATTTCCATAAAAACTAATAAAAAATGCTGCATTTATCGTTGGTTTCCAACCATAAAATTTGCATAATTTTCCAGCCAACTGTAACCAAGTTTGGCGATTTTTTCCCTTGTCCTTATAATTTTGACCACCACTGTAATATTTGTGAGTCATTATTGTTTTTGAATTATTATTATTAAGTTCGTTTTGTTGACCAAATGTTATATTACTTGTTATAAGTTATCTTATTCGTATGATATGTTTGAATTGTTATATTTATTTGTATGAGAAGAGGAGTTGTCTTTTCTGTTTTCTTTTCATTTTATTTTATATTATTTCCTTACATAGACCTTGAGACATTCTTTGAGTTCTAAAAAGATGAAATATTGGAAGCGAGTTGGATGTATTGTGTTTTTTCTAAAGTTTACACTTTTATTGACCTCAAGTTATTTTTTGGACACCTGATATATATCTAATTTATAAATGAACGATAAGTTAACAAAATGAAATTATAGCTGTATGGATGAGCTGGCAATCAAAGAATCAGAATTCTTCATTTCTAGAAATGACGAAAACAGTCCTGTTTTTTTTATGCCAATGAATGCATATCAAACAAACAGGAAGTAGAAAGAAATAACTACAGCTAAACTCAAAATAAATAAATAGATGTAGAAGGCAATCAAATAATCAGAATTCTTCATTTCTAGAAATGACGAAAACAGTCCTGTTTTTGATGCGAATGAATGTGTATCAACAAACAGGAAAATGAAAGGAACAACTACAGCTGAACTCAAAATAAATAGATGTTGTTAAAAATAAAATAAAGGACGGTAAAAAATGGGAAAATTAATGAAGTAACCTAATCCAAAGTAAAAGCATTTAAATAAATACAGGGAATTTAAGTAGAACTGCATTTAATTGAATGTTGACAGTGCCAGGTAATTTAAGAATGAGCAGCAGCCTTGCATCATGTAAATGTCTTTCAAGTTGATAATTGAAGAAGACTAAACTTAGGCAGTACCAGTCCAATTTCTAGGCTGTAGGTCAAATAAATCTTATAATTAGATTCAAATCGAAATAAACCAAAGCACTACGACCATTAAAGATCTCAGTCCTTTCTCTACTTTGTTCCTCCACCATCCCACCTTTGTTAATAAACACGAATAGAATAATTAAAGATTATAATATAATGGAAGTTTCTATGACGGATTTTTCAATTCAGCTGAAAGTTCGATATTTCGGCTCGGGTCATTTGAGCTTTTGTTATTTTATGTTGTTATCTGGACAATGTCAATGTTTTCGAGTCACAATTTTCTGGCCTTATTGTTTGAGACATTATAACTGCACCCATGATTCATTGATTTTAAGATTTAACATTTAACCTATTCAAGAAACAATAATTCAATGATCGATGTTTGATTTAGGAACAAACTTAGTACTCTTTTTCTTTGTTAGTTGGCTTGCAATTAGTATAGTAATAAAATAAAATAAGAAAAATTTTAAAGAAAGTTAAATATACAAAATTAAGCTTTCACTGAATTGTCTAATAAATTGCATAAAAAAGTACACTTCAAGAGGTTGGCAATATTTTGTTGTATTCAGTGGCAAAGTCTTGAGACTAAGTACTTGTTAGTGATGAATGTGATTAAATTCTCCTCATTCATATTTTAAAAAAGTAAGAAAGAAACAACTAAAGAGACATGACTTAAGAATCAAAAATTGAAGGCAACACACTTCCATATTTACAAAAATCTTACAATAAATTATTATACGACCTGGGTTTCAGTTGCCATGAGAGCAGAACATTACTAGTGGTTAAGTTCACAGAAGGCTTAGAATTTATACGTAAATAAGCCAAACAAACTTTTGAACATATAAAAACCAGTGAAAATGAGGGAAACAGTATAACCAGTATTCCCATAGAACTTGACCAGATTAGTATACATATGTTCTCAGATGCTTTGGTACCTCTGAGAGAGATCGTCTGCAAACACATTAACCAATCCATGGAAGAGACGTAAGCTGATGCACGTAACTTACTTCAAAGCATAATCTCCGCTGAGGATATCTTTGACGGTTAATTCTTGAAACTTGGCAGTATGTTTTTCTATGTTTAAAATGTTGATTAGTTTTTTATGTATATATTCTGAATCTTCTGTAAAATTAACTACTCTTTAATGGTTCATCTCATGTGAGCTGAAACCTAGGAATATTGATTATTGTGCTATTAAATATTTCTGCAAATACGATTTCAATTGTGATTCTTAGGTCTAGGTTTATCCTAAAAATTACTTTTTACGTTAGTTACATGAAGTACAGTATGAGAAAACATAAATGATAAAAGCCTAATTCGTTCTCTAAGAAGTTTCTTAATTACTTTTAGTGCTTAAAAAAAATTGGCATTAGTTTCAAATTGACATTAGCGAATATCTGAATTTTATCGCTATTTAATTTATTTCCTGTCTCTTATACAGATAAGGATTATAAATTATCAGAATTGCTCTAACTTTATGATAAATTGTGCACACGATATACGTATATTATTTTATGAAAGTGCATTGACATATGAAAGACCATTAATTATCATAAATTGCTGTAATTTTCCACGTGAATGATTTATTCCTTTTTGTGATATCTAATAACAGTTATCTGTTTTCTTAAATTTTTGATGTATACACTCTTCGACAAAAAAACTCGATGCATCCCGGAAAAATAATTCGATATTAATGAAACCTCACATGCAAAAACCTTTCGACTGAATAACATCACAAATTCAAACCCATTTAAAGAATAGCCGGAGTCCAATAGCCGACGCATTGGACTGAGCATTTTGACATTGTATGTAAAGAGCGAATCTCGCTTTCAGGAACCTTCCAATGGATTTTGATTGCATTTCCTTCTTTGACTGTAAGAACTTGGAAAGAGAATGTGCCATTAGACTAAATGAGACTGGATGAACAAACGACGAATCGCTCGGCATTTGGTCGAATTTGCTCGGCGGCAATTAGACGATGCTGGCAGGAATTGAGATTAACGGCAGATTTCAGCGACAAGGAGGACAATGGACGACCTAGGGCGCGCGAACAGAATGTGAATTGAATATGCGCGAACATAAAGCCTTTGTTAGAGCAGCTGTTATATCTCCGGATTCTTCACTATCTACCATCCAACAGAAGTGACCACCCTGACCATTAGCAGTATCTGCGCTCGGGTTGCCCATTACGCCACCTACCACTGACCAGTATGCACCATCAACAGCGATTGCAGTGATTCGGACACGATCAGCGTGGAATTGTGCTGATTGGGGACGAATTGTTGTGTGAGTCTTTATTAGTGCAATTTGAACTTGAGAAAATCTTTTGAGAATTATTAACATCATTTAGCTCAAGTGCTACATCGTTCGCAACAATGAGATATGAATACCACGTTACAACAATAGTATTTAATGTGATATTCTCCGGTAACAACAAAGAACAGCAAATTATTTGTTATCCATTCTGAAGTAAAATGGCAGCTGTTAATTAAGGACGTTTCTTTTTATGATCTGGCGAAGATTTCTTTTATGTCTTAAAACTTGTTGCGACGGTACGCGGTGGTAGACGAGGACGCTCGCAGCTGTGTTGGGCGCCAATCAGGGGATTACCCTAATGAATTTATTTTTCGGTTGTGTTCTGGGCTGGTGTTACTTGCCAAATCATCCCCTCGTCATCAAAGCACTGGCTAGGTTGATCGAATTTCGCTGTGGGGTTCAGCGCAAATCCGGTAAACTACTCACACACACACATGTTGGTTCAAACGTAACAATAATACTTATTTATTAAATCCTTTTCTACTATAAGCAACAACAGTAACTTTAGTTGTTCTTTGAAGTAGAAAGTAAGATTGACGGCAATTTATACAGTTACTCTCGGTTTGGAGGCGGGAAGTACAAATAAAGTTAAGCCTTTCTTACGGCGCTAACTTGAAAGATTGGGCCCCGGCTGACTTGCACGGCTAAACTCTTCCACTAAGCTGAACTGGCGAAATAAAATTAACTGTTCATTTCACTTCATTAATTTTAATGAGTCAGGGTCGTGTATTTACACTAACCTGGAGTTTAACAGACAGAGGCTATTCTCATTGCACTGGGATTTTCCTTTGCACAAGGTAAGCGATGAGCACATGAATTTGTCGGTTGGAAGCAGTAAACGAAGCACAAATTTACTGCACTGGTCGAAGCACTTATAATATTTCACTGCATTAACTTTCGTAGCACTACTCACAAATAACAACACTTGGTTGAATCATACAATTCACTTTAGTTGGAGCACTTTTTCGAAGCACTAAAAATTTAATTCCATTTGTAGTGAAAGTTAACAAAGTTAAATGTTTAACGGCAAAACGGGATATCTTTGGTTCCCGATCCTAACTAATTTAACTCTAGTTAACACGACCTAACTCGCCGTAAACATCTTAAAAGGGTGGAACTGTCGCCTGACCTACCTGCTCGTGTGAGCGTAAACAGATCGCGTTAACGCGCTTGCAGCAATAGGGTGGGAGAGAACACACGAAGCGCTTCCCAGTGAGTGCTTGAGCGCGCGAGGCACTTGCAGCAGAGAGAGCGAAAGAGTCAATGACGCTAGCCATTAACTATAGTCCGTGCGCTCAAAGTTGACCCTCCCAGAATGCAACGCAGCTTATAGATTGACCATTCCTGGCTTTTTGTTAATATTCAAATTGAATATTAACGAAAAGCCAGGAATGGTCAATCTATAAGCTGCGTTGCATTCTGGGAGGGTCAACTTTGAGCGCACGGGCTTTAGACTAATGCGTATTACGTCATAGCTCTATAACTCAATGCCAAATCAATACAGTATTCATGACCATATAAGGTCAGATGACATAACAAACCAATGCGCCAATCAGATCGCTAAGAGTCTTTTCACTACCATAAAAAAATTGCTTGACCTTCAAGACAGCTGCAGGTGCAAAGATTGCATCATCGCAGGGGCAGATAATGGAAAATTCCCAACTAACAATTAAATTACAAAACTGAGCTGAGCTAACTGAACTAAATGTACTTCGCCTTAACAATAAAAATTAAAATAAAATTTAATTTACAAATATTAAATTATTTTAGCTAAATTGCCTTAAGAATAAAATTTAAACATTTTTATTAATATTTTTAGTTATTGAATTTATTTAGACTTATTAATTAATTACAACAATTGGGCTAAGATGCGCAATATATATATATATATTTATATCAGCATGATATATCAACTTATATAATTTGCTAATTTCGTCTGACTGT
The DNA here is from genome assembly GCA_023159025.1 of Thereuonema tuberculata. Lineage (NCBI taxonomy): Eukaryota > Metazoa > Arthropoda > Chilopoda > Scutigeromorpha > Scutigeridae > Thereuonema > Thereuonema tuberculata. The sequence goes on from JAFIDM010000002.1 coordinate 32,673,142, forward strand.
CTGTCTGTCCGTCTGTCTGTCTGTAACTCGATATAATTAAGCTATTAAGATAGATCCAAGGTTCTCAATAGTACCATTGAATCAAGGGTACTCAAATTGGATGAAATATTAGTTCGTTTTGTCATTCCATACGTTCAAAACCAAATAATGTTGTTACCACTGCACCGATTTTAATGAAATTTTGGCATACTTACTCAGTTTTTTCCGCTGATTTTGAAACTCAAAACCATTTTTGCCGTAGAAGCTTCGTTCACAAGTTAGCGTAGTATTTAGATTATGCAAAGGTGAGTTTTAAATGCTTTTAGGCGTTATTAGTGAAAAATAATAATTATTCTTTATACAAATTAAACTTTAGAATGGTTGGTATTTCGTTTTTCTTTTTGGGTGGAAAATGATCCTTTAGATTAAACTCTCAGAACCTATATTACAGGTGTACAGGTAAGAAGTATAGCTAAATAGATCTGATAAACATTACTTATATATACAAACTTATATTTACAAAGACTGTGATCAATAGAAGTTGTAACTTATAAGAAGACATAAAGAAGCAAGTTTTATTATTAACGAAAAACTATGGCAAGAACTCAAACAGATGAAGTGTTGACAATTTGTTAACTCTGTTTATTAAAAGTTAAAATCTCTAAGTTTTTTTTTTTTTTTAAATAGCAAAACTATCAACAAAACTATAAAATTAAGATTTTCACCCACGATTGTCTTCAGTGATGTGTCGAATTTTGAACTGAGCCCCGACGTGTCTGGAGACGGACCGGGCATCGTCAGGATCCCGCTCTTACTGTCGCACGCCACACGGTCCGTAAACAGGGAGTTATGGTCTGGGGTATCATTACGTTTGATATCCGGACCCATTTGACAGTCCTCCATAGCACCTTCTCAGCATAGCGTTACGTTGAAGAAATTCTATGATCCGTTGGGTTGCCGTTCCTTTTGCGGCACCCCGGCTTACTTTTCAGCAAGAAAACCCCGGTCACACATCGTACTTCTCTCCCTATCGATAGTATTCTTGGTTGCGACACACTTCCTTGGCCAGCCAGATCGCCTGATCTCTCATCTATTCAGCAAATTTGGGATGCGATGGGGCGTCATTGCGGCGTCCCTGAATGTCGACAACCTGTGCCCTTCTCGATCCACTCGCACCAACATCGTCGGATTGCCATGTCGCTCTATCCATGATGCAGGCAAATACCGTATATTATGCTTCCTTCTTCCTTTCACTATTTTCGATATGATGAAATACTGATTTACAATTAAGAATTTATAGTAGTTTTAAGATCCGACTTTCCGTTCGGTTCTGAAGATGGTACAATGATAACAATGTCAAATATCTCCAACATGGAGGGTGCGTTGGCCCCTGAAAATACACTATTCGTACAAAAGAATGGCCTCTGAACATGATGGTGAAATCCGTTTGTCGATCCGACCTTCCGTTCGGAATTGTTAGGGTTGGACATAAACGGAGGGACTGACGAACGGACATGACAACGCAAGGGCTAAATGTTTATTTTTGAATTAATTGTTTAGTAAATGATAGCGGCATTCGATAAATTATCCTTCTGCCAGAATTCAGTGCAGCGTTATGGTCAAGCTGACAACTTGTTACAAATCTGATACGTCTGAACCTGGGTTCGAATCTTTCTTTCCTGTGTTTGTCTACTATTTCCCTTGCTCTCCTTCTGGCGTCTATAGGAGTTAATCTATATTTAAAAAGGAGGAAGTTTGTTTGTTTGCTATACAGTCTTAGGCACGTTTTATAGACATGATGATTTGATATTCCTCAATTGATTTTCTGCATAATTCTGAATATACAGCTACACTGTATTATTATCATTCCAAAATATATATTTATATATATATATATATATATATATATATATATATATATATACAAATTATATATACATATATATTTTTATCACTTTTATATTTATATCATTTATATATTTTTATTTTTATCACTTATATATTTTTATCACTTCTTAGCAAAATTATACTCGCCTATGCCACACAATCATCGACACGACAATCAAATTGCCTACAATTGCACAGATAATTATATGCTCGCGCAAATAAGCATTTTACTGTAATCTATCACGTGCAATCACAACCCTTTCTTTGTTGATAGCTGACGAAATAATAATATTTCAAACGAATGATAAAAAGAATAAAGAAATAAATAAATAAATAAATAAATATTGCTTTGTTTGTAATATTAAACTATTTTTCTAACTGTTTTTATCCTTCCCTCAAAGTTCTACAGTATTTATTTTCTTTCATTGGGAAAATATACATATATTTTTTCATATTTTTGTGTATGCAATTATTACTTTTCATATTTTTTAACACAGGACACAAATCGTTTTGAATGGCAATTTGTTTTTGTTTCTTTCCCCTACTGCTTTAGTTATCAATCTCTGCTACATTTTTTGAAGTGTCTGTATAACTTACAGCAACTAGTCCTTTCACTTACATATAATGATTCAGTTCTTCAACAATACTCTTTGACCTCTTTACATGCTGATCCCATGGCTAATGTATTCAGCTTGGTATTTTGAGTAGGCCTACTTGGCTGTTTTGCACATTGTCAATTCACTGGATCTTCTACAAAATATTTACATAGCCTGTTGTTGATTTTCTAGCTTGTAGAATTCCACCCAAATCTGAAATAACAGATTAATTGTCATCCAGTCTTTCTGTATGTAAGATTTAAATCCTTTGTCATGCACAGGTATCCTACGATTCTGTATGAAAATCACTTTTCTTCGGATTGTTTAGCTACTTAGCTAAATAATTTGCGGACAAACTTATATCTTAATTCATTACATATATACATTATATTACCTATTCACAAGGAAACCTCTCGAACCTTACTATTTAGATTTTAATGAAACTTTGCAGAATGAATCATTAGATTGTGTTAATTAAATAACATGAATCTTAGGTGCGGAATCGGCCGGAAAGTGGACTAAAATTCGTTCCAAAATTTGGTCGATTTACCGTCAAGCACCAGATGGCGGAAAAGATTTTCAATTAACGCAGAGACAGTACAGTAATACCATCTGGTGTGAATTCTGATGTAACCTTATTCATCGAAGGTGTTGATAAAATTTGAAGCTTTCCAAATTCGGAAAGATTATTTAACATAATTGGAATAGAAGCAGATAGAAGGGAAATCTTCTACAAGAGTTCTACATTTTATATATAATATAAAGACACATCATCGATAAATAAATTTCATTAGTCAGATTAGGCGTCGCGTCGCGCATCGTAAAAAAAACACACACACAAAAAGAGACACTGCTTCTGAATTTTAATGCATTTTTATTTTGTTAAAGGTACTGATAGATTACTTTAATAAAATATTTTGTATATTAGATCTTCTCGTTATTTTGTTTCGGTATCATTTTTTTTTTCTTTAATAGCTAAAAATGAGAGGTGCATAGCATTGACAGCTTATAACTTACCGTCGAAATCACGATTCAAATCCGTGGAAAGGATTTTATTTTTATATTAATAATAATATAATAAGTATTATTTTCTAGTATTTTTTTTTTCTAATAGTAAGTCCTTTTAAATTATAAACGGATTCGCCTCCACTAATGAATAGCCTATATTATCACAAGTGCGAAAAGAGGTTTCTTTCCATTTACTGTCCTTATAATGAAAGAAAGAAAGCCTAACCCTTTAATCCCAGGTAAGTATGTTAAGAAGAAAAAATAATGAAAATAATACGAAGACTGTACTCACAAAAAAGGATACGTAATTTTCGGGAGAGAAAAAAATTTTATTTTTTTATGTAAAATTATATCTCAAAGGGTAATACTCCATTTAATGAAAGAAAAAAAAACGTAATTGATATAAGAAGTAAAGGAAAATTCTACTAATATAATATGAGAAGTAAAGGAAAATTCTACTAACATAATTAATAGTGTTTCAAAATAATTTCCAGTTAAAGATTAAGAATTCAGGATAACAATAATTTTTACATTGTGACAAACGTTACAAGTAGATATATTAGTTAATCCTATAATATATGAACGCACAGAACTAAACACTGATCGTTATCTTCCCCACATTGATATTTTGATGAATGAACAAGAAAATATATGGCTATTTGACATTTTATTATTTGGCTATTGATCATTATATTATAAATAAAAATTTTCTAGAGGAAAAGAAAAGTCATTTTTATCCAGTCTCGCAAAGCCAATGTTAAATAAACATCTTTTTGGTTAAGGAAAAAGAGCAAAAAAAAATTTAAGGATTTACCACTTGTAGCTTCTTAGCACCTCAGAGAATTCGTCTGCCGTGTTTCTGGTGTCTGGTTCTCCAATAACTGCTTTTTGTCGCGAGTTCATACGTTGGTCTCTAATCGTAACATCCATCTGACTCTTTTTATTCGATAACTCTTCTTCTTACAGCCATCCTCCTGATCTCTTGACGTCATCTGATCTTCTAACAACTATTCGTGGCCTAAAATCACCACTTTCATTCGCTATTCAGCTGATTCGCTAATTCGATATAAAGGCTACCTCTGATAGGAAAGTAGTTCGAAAGTAGTTCAACTTCAGAAAGGGGTCAAAAAGGTGCAGGTCAAACTCCTTCACCCCTGTTCCTAAAAGAGAACCCCCTCTATTTCGCAAATGTGTTCGAGATCCGTGTCAGTAATAAAAACAAAAAACAAAGGATTCGTGGAGAACACTCAGACATCTCGGAGCCACTTTTCCATTTTATGGAAATCCCCATTTTAAGAAAAACAATTTTTTCATATTTCAATTTTAACGACTGCATCAACCCTAATATACAGTAGTTTTGATTTATTTAGAAATTTTTAGTTGAATATTAAATGAGGTTCGAAATTATTTTAGTGTCATTAAGGAAGACCATGTGAATAATTTTGAAGATTAATATATAACTAGTCGGCTACCCGTCGCTTCGCTCCGGAAGCCTCGCGTATGTAACGGAAAACAATTTGTTATTTATTAAAAAAAACACACACACAAATCACATCAAGTAAAATAAAACTAAAATTTTTTTAAAGTTTTTTTATATTTTAATTTTTGACGTATATATTCTCTCAATTCACGACTGCTTTTAGAATCTGCATATGAATCATGTATCTGTGATATATTTTTATTTTTTATAGAGATTAGAATGTAATCCTTGTGGTCTAATGCCTAAGACGTCTAACTTCGGATCAGAAGGTTGCATGTCGGATTCCAGTAGATAACTTGTCGAAATTATTTCTATTTTTGTAAATTACAATAATTGCACCAGACCGACAGAGAAAAAAAAGATTTTCGTAATATAGATACAATTTTCAGTCGCTTTTGAGCTACAAATATTGAGCTTTCAGTATTCTAATTAATAGAAATAGTGCTTCTTTCTTTCTTGAGTCTCTTTTTTTTATTTCCATTGATACTTTACAGTGGTTTTTGAGTTAGAAATAGTGATTGTTTTTGAGTAACAAATAGCGATTTTTCAGTATTCTACCTAATAGAAATAGTGATTATTTTTTTTTCTGTTCTTTTTTATCCAATTCCAATTGATACTTTTCAGTGGTTTTTGAGTTACAAATAGTGAAAATTATCTATATCAATTAGCTAGGCAATCAGATTGTTCGATATAGATATTTGAAGAAGAGATTTCAGATGGACGTTAGTTGATATAGATGATAAATGAAGATCATAGCTTGTATACGAAATTCTTCGCAAGAAATTGATTGTGAATATTCTTTAGAGTGAAGATAACCAAATTCTGTTGAATTGTGACTCACAGACCTACAGTTGTATGTGAGTTAAGACAACGTTTTCCAATTATATGGCAACTTTATTTAGCGTTTGTCCTTGAGCTTTATTGATAAATATCGCATAAGAAGGTCTGATCGGAAATTGTTTTCTTGTGAAAGTGAATGGAAGTAGATTACTGCATGGTTCCATAGACATCCTATGGATAAAAACAAAATCTCCTTTGTGAGTTCTGTTATAATTTCGGTTTCTATGAGATCATTATCGAATGAACAGCATTTAAGTTGAGTTCCATTGCAGTATGCAAACTTGGGATTGATGTTTCGCAACAATATTATTGGAGATCCAATCTTCAATGACAAACGATGTTGAGGAATTCCGTTGAGATTCAATGCGTTCAGACACTCGGGCATATAGAGATGTTCGTGTGGTGGATTATCAGAAGTGTCAATTTTATTCGCACTTGTATTGTATGCTCTGTAGTCTCTCCTTGTATTCTTAGACTTATCATTCGATTGATGTTATCGACACTCTCGTTCATCTCGTTTATCCAATTCCAATTGATACTTTTCAGTGGTTTTTAAGTTACAATACTGATTTCTCAGTATTCTACCTAATGACGTACTGCGTCTTTCTTTTTTGACTTTCTTTTTAATTACAACTAGTCGGCTACCCGTCGCTTCGCTCCGGAAGCCTCCCTTATGTAACGGAAAACAATTTTTTATTTATTAAAAAACACACACACACACACAAATTACATCAAGCAAACTAAAACTAAAATTTTTTAAAAGCTTTTTTTTAATTTAATTTTTGATGTCTATATTCTCTCAATCTACGACTGCTTTTAGAACCACCTTGTAAATCACATATCTATGATATATTTTTATTTTTTACAGAGATTAGAATGTAGGCCTAGTGGTCTAATGGCTAAGACGTCTAACTTCTGAGCAGTATTCTACCTAATAGAAATAGTGCATCTTTCTTTCTTGACTATCTTTTTTTTTATTTCTATTGATACTTTTCAGTCGTTTTCGAGTTAGAAATAGTGATGGTTTTTGAGTTACAAATAGAGATTTTTCAGTATTCTACCTAATGAAATACTGCTTCTTATTTCTTGACTCTTTTTTTTTTTTTTATTCCAAATGATACTTTTCAGTGGTTTCTGAGTTACAATAGTGTTCAGTATTCTATCTAATAGAAATACTGCTTCTTTCATTTTTGAGTCTCTTTTTTTATTCTAAGTGGCACTTTTCAGTGGCTTTTGTGTTCCAAATATTGATGGTTTCTGAGTTACAGATAGTGATTTTTCAGTATTCTATGTAATAGAAGTATCGCTTTATTCTTTTTTGACTCTCATTTTAATTACAATTGTCACTTTTCAGTGACGTTTGAGTTACATTTATTGATGGTTTTTGAGTTGCAAATAGTGATTTTTTTCGGTATTCCTCCTCAAAAAAAGAGTTCTTCTCTCTTTCTTGACTCTGTTTTCTTTACTCCAACATCTGGCGTGTACACCCACATATTTTTCAATATCACATAGAATTTGGTTAAGTAAGAATATTTAAAATATTGCAACGTTATGGCAATTATCGTTCTAATTGTCAGTTTCGAATTACAAATAAACTGACTGATGTGAAATAAATAAACAATCTTGAGATTCAAAAAAATGATTGAATACATTCCTTATTGATGGGTTCAAGGAAAGGAGATATAAGTCAAAAAAACATATAAAGAGAGGTGTAGTCCCTATGGCCTAATGGATAAGGCATCTGACTTCGGATCAGAAGGTTGTAGGTTCGATTCCTGTCGCGGATGTTTCATTGTAAAAATTATTTCTATTTTCCATTCGCTCAGAAAATTGCGCCGGACAGACACACAGACAGACAGACAGACAGACAGACAGACAGACAGACAGAGAAATAAAAGATTTTAGTAATATAGATTGTTACTTTTCAGTCAAATTCAGTTCAGTTTTGACAGATAAGTCAAAAAAGCAATATGAAGAGAGTTGTAGTTCCCATGGCCTAATGGGTAAGATGTCTGAGTTCGGATCAGAAGGTTGCAGGTTCGATTCCTGTCGCGGATGTTTCATTGAAAAAATTCTTTCTATTTTTTATTCTCACAGAAAACTGCGCCGGACAGACACACAGACAGACAGAGAAATAAAAGATTTTAGTAATATAGATTGTTACTTTTCAGTCAAATTCGGTTCAGTTTTGACAGATAAGTCAAAAAAGCAATATAAAGAGAGTTGTAGTTCCCATGGCCTAATGGGTAAGATGTCTGACTTCGGATCAGAAGGTTGCAGGTTTGATTCCTGTCGCGGATGTTTCATTGAAAAAATTCTTTCTATTTTTCATTCTCACAGAAAACTGCGCCGGACAGACACACAGACAGACAGACAGAGAAATAAAAGATTTTAGTAATATAGATTGTTACTTTTCAGTCAAAGTCAGTTCAGTTTTGACAGATAAGTCAAAAAAGCAATATGGAGAGAGTTGAAGTTCCCATGGTCTAATGGGTAAGATGTCTGACTTCGGATCAGAAGGTTGCAGCTTCGATTACTGTCGCGGATGTTTCAGTGAAAAAATTCTTTCTATTTTCATTCTCGCAGAAAACTGCGCCAGACAGACAGAGAAATAAAAGATTTTAGTAATATAGATTGTTACTTTTCAGTCAAAGTCAGTTCAGTTTTGACAGATAAGTCAAAAAAAGCAATATAAAGAGAGTTGTAGTTCCCATGGCCTAATGGATAAAATGTCTGACTTCGGATGAAAGGGTTGCAGATTCGATTCCTGTCGCGGATGTTTCATTGAAAAAATTCTTTCTATTTTTTATTCTCTCAGAAAACTGCGCCGGACAGACAGACAGACAGAGAAATAAAAGATTTTAGTAATCTAGATTTTTACTTTTCAGTCAAAGTCAGTTCAGTTTTGACAGATAAGTCAAAAAAGCAGTATGAAAAGAGTTGTAGTTCCCATGGCCTAATGGGTAAGATGTCTGACTTCGGATCAGAAGGTTGCAGGTTCGATTCCTGTCGCGGATGTTTCGTTGAAAAAATTCTTTCTATTTTTCATTCTCACAGAAAACTGCGCCGGACAGACACACAGACAGACAGACAGAGAAATAAAAGATTTTAGTAGTATAGATTGTTATATTTCAGTCAAAGTCAGTTCAGTTTTGACAGATAAGTGAAAAAAGCAATATGAAGAGAGTTGTAGTTCCCATGGCATAATGTTTAAAAAGGCTGATTTCGGATCAGAAGGTTGCAGTTTCGATTCCTGTCGCGGATGTTTCATTAAAAAATTCTTTTTATTTTTCATTCTCTCAGAAAACTGCGCCGGACAGACACACACACAGACAGACAGACAGACAGAGAAATAAAAGATTTTAGTAATATAGATTGTTACTTTTCAGTCAAAGTCAGTTCAGTTTTGACAGATAAGTCAAAAAAGCAGTATGAAAAGAGTTGTAATTCCCATGGCCTAATGGGTAAGATGTCTGACTTCGGATCAGAAGGTTGCAGGTTCGATTCCTGTCGCGAATGTTTCGTTGAAAAAAATTCTTTCTATTTTTCATTCTCACAGAAAACTGCGCCGGACAGACAGACAGACAGACAGAGAAATAAAAGATTTTAGTAATATAGATTGTTATATTTCAGTCAAAGTCAGTTCAGTTTTGACAGAAAAGTCAAAAAAGCAATATGAAGAGAGTCGTCGTTCCCATGGCCTAATGGATAAAATGTCTGATTTCGGATGAGAAGGTTGCAGGTTCGATTCCTGTCGCGGATGTTTCATTGAAAAAATTCTTTTTATTTTTCATTCTCTCAGAAAACTGCGCCGGACAAACACACAAACAGACAGATAGACAGACAGACAGAGAAATAAAAGATTTTAGTAATATAGATTGTTACTTTTCAGTCAAAGTCTGTTCAGTTTTGACAGATAAGTCAAAAAAGCAGTATACAAAGAGTTGTAATTCCCATGGCCTAATGGGTAAGATGTCTGACTTCGGATCAGAAGGTTGCAGGTTCGATTCCTGTCGCGGATGTTTCATTGAAAAAATTCTTTCTATTTTTCATTCTCACAGAAAACTGCGCCGGACAGACAGACATACAGAGAAATAAAAGATTTTAGTAATATAGATTACAACAAATTAATATAAATATAAATATACTATAAATTAATTAGTATAGTATATTAATATAAATTAAAAATAATAATTTTTTTAATTATGATTTTTAATTAAAAAGTTACAGTCCCATAGGTATCACAAATTCCTATCAACAGGTTCTGAATATAGATATACTATAATTGTTTAATTAATTTTGAAAACATTATTAATACAGTATTAAAAATACATTAAAAGACTTACATCACTTTCTAGTTTTCAAATGATTTTTTTTTGTCAAGTAGACCGCTAAGTGCTAATTTGCTAAAATTTTATATTAGGTGATAATATAATTTAAAAGTAAACTAATTTTCTGATTTAATTCTATATATATTTGTACTTATGTATATAAAAGTTGCCTATGTTTAGCTTGTTTTTGTCGAGTAAAGTAAGAACTAGTAACAATAAATATTAAAGACATTCGAAGTAAATTGAAAAAAATAATTAAATGAGATATTATATACAGGATTTACAATAACAATGAAAGCAATTGAACAGCAGAAATTTATTTCAATTGCGTTTTATCAGCCACTTTTTTAATATTTTCTTCACATTGGATATTCTTCTATTTTTATATTTATATATTTCGAGGGTCTCAAGCGAAAAGGTTCTGTGTGCGCTTCGCCTAATTTTGCAGGAAAGCATTTTGAATTTTTTGGTTGAAATAATGCTGCAATACCAGAAAATCAGATTTAGTATTGAAATCATTAAAGCCCAAGATAAACGAGAATGACAACCCCAACAAAGTGAAGAATGATAACAACTAATTCCTACGTTGCGTAAGGCAGAATGGCGCATATAACCTATTGGCACAACACAGCAACATATTAATGAAGTAGCTTGAAGGCACTTTTAATCTTTTTCCATGGGCAGGATTCAAAAACCATAAACACAAAGAATGATTCTGTGTACTACAACTTCTAGTATTTATAAGTGTGAAAAACACTTATTTTATTATTTTTCCTTGACTTAGAGGACCTTAATGATAGGCCAACATAAAAAAATTAGAATAACTTTTAAAATTAAAGCATCTGGCTTCTACAATGTAATTTTAAAAAGTAAATCATAACTATATTGTATGTCTGACAGTTCCAAAGTACGCAATTTAAGGTTGCCTTTTTTTTTTATCGGAGTACCTCGGCTTTAGTCAGAGTAATGTTCTGAGTCACTTCCTTTTGGCATAGGAACGTAATCCTTTACGACGGCAGACGCTGGCAGAGCTTTGTAGAATTGATGGAAATTTGTGAGAATCCTTCCAGTTTCACTGAGCCGTAAAAGATCATTTTTCTTTGCTTTACTTACTGCGTGTCTTTGCAAATAGTAGGGTGACAGCTGCACATCATCAGGATTTGGGATTTTAAAAGGCCTTCTGGTTGAGACAATTTGCTTTAGCGGCACATAGTAATCGTTGTACGTAGGCTTAACTTCCAATACAAAGGGAGTTTGCTTTTTTGCTCATAGGAATTTCACTTTGCTGATTTGAAGTGGCATATCACGGTTTCTATCGAGGAAGAGTGTAGCAGAATGCAATTTTTTGCTTAATTTCTTCAGGTCGTGAAACTCATTATGTTGAAGTTGTGTGACAATGTATGGCTTGTGTTTCCGGGCCATGACAATTATGTTGTTCCACTCATGAATACACATCTACATGTTTCTTGGCAAACTCAATTGTTGCATGCATTGAATCACACTCCATGCAAGTGTGTCCAAGAAACTTTAGTTAAATAGTTTCAACTGATTCCTTCTGAGCAGCGTGCAAGAGTGTACAAGATAGCGGTTTTTATTTTGACCACCACTTGAATCCGGATAAATTGTCACTCGCATCGCAATGTAGAGAACATGGTCTGATAGGTTCTCTATATACTTTATAATGCATGTTCCAATTTTAGTGGAGCCCCTTTTACCATCGACTTCAGTCCTTGTATAGCAGTTACCTTCGTGAGATACTTGATTGTGAATTGTCATATTATACATACATAATTTCCTTATGTAATACAGGGTGCTTACCTCACTGCATGGAATGTACACTACTGGTTGCAGTTCAAAAGTGTCGGAATAGTGGCGGAATTTTGGCATCCTCTTTCTCTTTCAAATTTTCCTTTTGTGCTAACTCTTTATTTGCGATATGTGCATCGTACTTGGGACGAAAGGCACCTTTATCCTCCCCAGTTAAGAGACTAAACTTACTGCACTTAAAACACTGATCTTTTTTGGGTTTATGAAAACCCAAGTTGAATTTTGTGCAAAACACACTAGCCTACGGTAGGTTGTTCCCTTTACAGGTATTTTCTCTGCTGCGATACATTTTTCCAGTACAAACTGTACATTTTCTTAAGGTTCAGATCTGGGCGTAGGTCGCAGCAAATCTTTTCGTGCATAATGAGGCTCCATTCTAGGAAAAGATCGAATGTGATCGCTAATAAACTGTATGTCTGCTGCGCTAGTTTTGTTTGCTGGCGGGTGCCTTCCTCTTTGATCTCATTGTACAAAATTTCCTAACTACTTCTTCATTGCACCTTGAACCGTTTTCTGTGAAAAATAGAACTCTTTTCAACTACTATAGGAAACATACAATTGATTTAGAAGTGTTGAATTACCTTTAACTTTTAGTGCTCTGCTTCTTGATCTTGGTTGTCTGGCGGCAACTGAAGTCTGCAAGGTGGTGGCACGTAGTGGAGTTTCTGTTTTTAGAGTGCCATCTAGTGGTTTTTCCAACAAGTCTGGATACTTTTACTCTCATAGAACCATTTAACCAGCTAAAGTTGACGACTTTTTTGCGCTAAAAGGTTCTATTTGCCCATAGAACTTTCTGGCACAGAGAAAGTTGTATCAGTGAAAATAGAACTTTTTGGAACAATCAGCTGACAGGCTATAAATAGTTTTTCAAACATAACCTTTTGGGGCACGGCAGAAGTCACCAAAATAAACCGTTTAGCACATAAAACTAAAATTTAGCAAAATGTGCACGTAGAACCTTTTGGCATGGGACCCTCGATTTCTTTTTCATCTATATTGTTGAATAAATTTTCAATTATATAGTTAAATTGCCACTTTCCATAGTCATTGTATATAGGAGGATAGGGAAGACTGATATTTCTCTTGTTTCTTAGATCATATAAGGATTTTTGTTTTTTTTTTTCTTTCTTGTGCTCAAAGATTTTATAATAGTTTTTAATTAGTATGTTATATATGAATTTTTGTTTGGGATTTAGTATACTATATTGAAACTTCTTATTTAACATTATACTTTTATCATTTACATTTTACTTGAAGAAAATTAACTTTAAAATTTTATTTTGCAGATTAATGGTTTTAAACAACTGTCATTGGTGTTGGGCCAAATATTAGCAGTGTAAATTATGTTCGAATCGAATAAAGCATTATATAAATATACACCTTTTATATGATAGAATATGTAAGACAGTTTGTTCAGCTTTTTATGTAACATTGTAATGTGATTATACCAACAAAATTTTTGATCTATTATTAAGTCCAGATATTTAATTGTTTTTTTGTACTTTAGTTCTGAACAGCTTTTACATTCATCTAGTGAATTATAAAGACAGTTATGATGGTGAATAAAAAATTTTGGCCTATCTGTTATTAGGCCAATAATAATAATAATAATAATAATAATACGCCCCCATGGACCCTACCTCCTCGCGGTGGGGGCGGGAGCTACACTAGCCTTAGGGTAGGCTAAAGGGTCCAACCATCCATGATGAGAACTCGTTCTAATGTAGATCATGCTGCATCGGGTGTGGCGCAGGATAAAGTCAACCGCGTTTGGGGGTTAGGCAGAGGCCTTCGTTCGAAAAATATACTACAGTCTCCCGCAGGTGGTGGTGGAGAAAGTGGCACCCCATCCTGTAGTATGGCTACCACAATGCCCGGGCATCACCATCCAGCCCGAACAGTCGGAAGTGTATCGTCTGTGTCAGAGCAGGCAACCACCAAGACTGGAAAACCACGCCAGCTCATCCGATGGTGATCACAGATGAACCAGGATCTTATGCGCGACTTCTACACTGTTACACAATTAGGGACTCAACTCACAGGATACAGACAGGCACTACACCATGTATTCACCACACGTTATCCATCATTAGGGCTTAGCGAACAGCGGGTAGCGGATCAGTGACGTTCTATAGTAGTAAACAATCTTATTCCTCCATGCATACTTACACAAATTAGGGAAGAGGTCGCTGAATCCAACCACAGGACACCACACCCCACCCCACCAGAAGACATTACCTTTCTGGCAAACACAGAAGCCTCAGAAGCCTCTACCCCTCAGTCCACATTCCCCAACAATACAACTAATGAAATAGAACAAGCAGCACATGATAATTTCTATACCGCACTAGCACAGTATACAGGCACAGACCCCACACTCAGACCTCCACTCCCCAAAGTATACACATCAAAACAACTCGCCACAGTCATATACCATCTCAACACACATACTATCACACAACACCTTGACAATATCCAAATCATTAGAAGACATACATACAACACTCTACTGCGCGGCACAGGGAACCATTCGGGCACTTGGAATCAAACAACACGACATACTTACCACTGCACGGTCACAAGAATACATCCCCTCTTGGAGACGTCGACTTGAAGGCCGCATCAGCGACCTTAGAGGAGACATAGCCAGGCTCACACAATACTGTGCAGGAAACAAAACAAAGAAACTTATGTCCCAGATCAGGAAGATATTCAAGAACATAAACACTTGCCCTTCACACTCAAACCATCATAACCAGGTTCAGGAACATCTCGACACACTAAAACAAAAACTCAGTGCACTTGCAAAAAGATTACAAAGATACAAACAGTGCACTCTACGCAAACAACATAACAATACTTTCCAATACAATGAGAAAAAATTCTACAGATCCCTTTCATCTCCCTCCACTGCACCCAACACAAACACACCCACCAGCGAGGCATTACATGAATACTGGTCGTCTCTGTGGTCCAACCCATCCCCCACAATGACAAAGCACCATGGATCACAGATGAAGAACAACTCGCTGAACACTTACACTTCATGCCCTTCCATGATATTAATCTCGCAGACATACAGACAGCACTAAAACATGCATACAATTGGAAGGCTCCTGGTGCAGACGGCGCGGCGTTCAGAACTTCTGGATCAAGAGGTTCACGTCCCTGCATGGGAAGCTAGCTGTTGCACTCACTGACATAATCCAACACCCAGAACATATGCTTCTTTTCCTCACACTGTGTGTCACTTACCTACAGAGCAAGAACACTGAAACAACACACCCTGCAAATTACCGTCCAATCACTTGCCTCCCCACACTTTACAAACTCATCACCTCCTGCTTTACAGACAAAATTTACACACACATCGAGACACATAACATTCTTTCCGAACAGCAGAAGGGCTGTCGCAGGAATTCCCAGGGTTATAAGGAGCAACTCCATATTGACTCTGTAATCCTGTGCCAGGCGCGCGCGAAGAATAGGAACTTACACATCGCGTACATCGACTACAAGAAGGCATTTGACTCAGTCCCGCATTCCTGGCTTTTGCAAACTCTTCAATTCTACAAAGTACACCCCAATATCACGGCATTCTTGGATGCCACGATGAAGAGTTGGAACACAACACTACACCTACGCACCTCCAACACCTCCATCACTACAGTCCCCATTCCCATACGGAGAGGTATTTTCCAGGGAGATTCCTTGAGTCCTCTTTAATTCTGCCTCGCCTTGAATCCATTAAGCCACATGCTAGACAACACAAAACACGGTTATAGGCTTACCTCAGGCACTCTGACACCATACAAAATCACACACTTACCATACATGGATGATATTAAATTCTACGCCACAAACAACGCACAACTTACTAATTTACTACAAGTCACAACCCAGTTCAACAAAGATATTGGGATGCAATTTGGAATCGACAAATGCCGCAAGCTACATATAACACGCGGGAAGACTACGAATTTGGAGGGTTTTGAACTGGACCATGGGTTGGCCATCCAATCCATGGAAGTGGGAGAGACCTACAAGTACCTGGGCTTCCAGCAAGCGCGCGTCATTGACAACGCAAACATCAGAAACGCACTCAAGAAAACATATCATGCTCGCGTTCACAACATCCTCAAAACCCAACTCAATGCCAGAAATAAAATTAAAGCCATTAACACTTTTGCCGTCCCCACACTAACATATTCGTTCGGCATAATTTCATGGACAAACACTGAACTCGAAGCACTACAACGCACAACACGCACTACATTCACGAAATACAACATGCACCACCCCAAGTCCGCTACGGAAAGGATGACTCTTCCCCGCAAGGAGGGAGGCCGAGGACTCATCAATCTCATCACCCTACACGAAAAACAAGTACACACACTTAGGGAACCATTCCACCAAAGACCACAACATTCCTCACTCCACTCAGCCATTGTCAAGGCTGACACACACTTCACACCCCTGGACCTCGCAAACCCTTCTCTAACACTCACCACTCCCGACACCCACACACAGCAGCTGCGTGATTCATGGGCTCGTAAGGAACTCCATGGCAGACATCGCCACGAACTCAGCCAACCTCATGTCGACATGGAAGCTTCGAACAGATGGCTGACGATTGGTGAGCTGTTTGGGGAGACCGAAGGGTTCATGATCGCAATACAGGACCAAGTCATCCCCACACTCCACTACAATAAACACATTCTACACGATGCAAACACACACGACAGATGCAGGAAATGCCACACTACACATGAGACGATTGACCACATAATATCAGGCTGTCCCAAACAGACTACCTCCACCGACACAATCAGGTAGCATCGCTCGTTCATCAACAGCTAGCATACAAACACTCACTTATTAAGAACACGGTCCCATACTACAAGTACACACCACAAACCGTACTACAGTCACCCTCACATAAATTGTACTGCGACCGTCCTATTCACACAGACAAAACTATAAATCACAACAGACCTGACATTACACTTGTTGATAAGGTCAACAAACAGACCTATCTCATTGATATTGCAGTTCCCATCAGCAAGAACATGCAGAAAACTCACGCTGACAACATAAGTAAATACACAGACCTAGCACACGAGCTCCAGAAGCAGTGGAGGCAGGACCGAGTACGTGTTGTACCCATCATCCTGTCCGCTACTGGTCTGGTGCCTCACACATTGCATCACAGCCTCAGCACACTAGGACTTCATAAAAACACTTTTGCACCACTCCAGAAGGCTGTGGTACTCAACACAACACGCATAGTTCGGAAATTTATGGACACAAGCCTACATCCCTAACTATTCTTCCAAACTTTTTTTTTTTTTTTTTATTCACTTGGCAATATCTGGTTTGGTCCTTAACCCGCCATATTGTCTTAGCTGGGGAATCCAATGGTTTGAAACTTTTTCGATAATAATAATAATAATAATAACAGACTACCTCCACCGATACAATCAGGTAGCATCGATCGTTCATCAACAGCTAGCACACAAACACTCACTTATTAAGAACACGGTCCCATACTACAAGTACACACCACAAAGCTTACTAGAGTCACCCTCACATAAGCTGTACTGGAACCTTCCCATTCACACAGACAAAACTATACATCACAACAGACCTGACATTACACTTGTTGATAAGGTCAACAAACAGACCTATCTCATTGATATTGCAGTTCCCATCAGCAAGAACATGCAGAAAACTCACGCTGACAAGATAAGTAAATACACAGACCTAGCCCACGAGCTCCAGAAGCAGTGGAGGCAGGACCGAGTACGTGTTGTACCCATCATCGTGTCCGCTACTGGTCTGGTGCCTCACACATTGCATCACAGCCTCAGCACACTAGGACTTTATAAAAAGACTTATGCACAACTCCAGAAGGCAATAGTACTCAACACAACACGCATAGTTCGGAAATTTATGGACACAAGCACACATCCCTAACTATTCTTCCAAATTTTTTTTTTTTTAATACACTTGGCAATATGTGCTTTGGTCCTTGACTCGCCATATTGTCTTAGCTGGGGAATCCCATGGTTTGAAACTTTTTCGATATAATAATAATAATAATAATAATAATAATAATAATAATAATAGTGACAAGATCAGTAAATATAACGATCTGGCACACGAGCTCCAGAAGCAGTGGAGGCAGGACCGAGTCCATCGTCCTGTCCGCCACTGGTCGGGTGCCTCACACATAGCACCACAGCCTCAGCACACTAGAACTTCACAAAAATACTTATGCACAACTCCAGAAGACTGTGATACTCAACACAACTCCAGAAGACTGTGATATTCAACACAATTCCAGAATTGTGGTACTCAACACAACACACATAGTTACGACATTTATGTACACAACCACACACACCTAACCAATCTTCCATTCGTTTTTTTTTTTTTACACTTGGCAATATATGCTTTGGCTCTTGACCCGCCATATTGTCTTTGCTGGGAAACCCATGGTTTGAAATTTTTACATAATAATAATACCACATATTACATCAAATTCGAGTGTATAGTAAAACTATTTTTACTTATAGTACAAAAAGATCATATTTCTTATTGCATATTATAGAAAGTACAATTTTACCAGTACAACATATCTTACAATATTAAAAAATATTGTAGTACATTTCGATGTGATGTCCTGAGATAATGACATGTTGATTGTTGTGTTTAAAATGTTTAAAAAATGACGATAATTCGCTTGAGGCAGCTAAGTTTGACATTAAAATGTCAAAGATGTGGAAATGCGTAGCTTCAGATAACAAACACTATACGTTTATATATATATATATATATATATATATATATATATATAT
>JAFIDM010000002.1:32692049-32703665 GCA_023159025.1 Thereuonema tuberculata
ATATATATATATATATATATATATATATATATATATATTTATTTATTCATTTATATTATTAATTTTGTTTTTATATGTAAAGCTAAAGCTAAAGCTGTGATGGCCGAAAATTCTGCAAATTCTGTAAATATAATTTCTTTTATCAATTTCTTTTTATGTTGATTTCATCATTGAAATATTCAAATTGTTAATTGTTTTAAAATTTATTAAATACATAACATTAAATTCCAAGTAAGGATATATTTAAAAAGTATAAAACAATTTAGGGCATGATAAACTGATATTAATTTTTAACCATAGAACCAAAATTTTTTAACTAGTAACACTCTTCATAACTTTAATAAATCTAAAAAAGCAGTATTTAATCTAGATCAATAATCGATTACTGATTCAATAAAGATAATTGATCTGATTTACACAAATCCAATAAAATGTAAGGAATTCAATTTTTTTGAGTATCCCAGATTAATATATTCATCTCATTCTTATTTGGGCCCTTTCAGAAAGGGGTCAAATAGGTACAAGTCAAACTCTTTTAAAGTTTATTAAAATTTATTAAAAGAGAACCCTCTCTATTTTGCTTATGTATTCGAGATCCGTGTCATTCAAAATAACAAAAAATAAAGGATTCATGGAGAACACTCAGACATCTCGGAGCCACTTCCCCATTTTAAGAAAAACAATTTTTTCATATTTCAATTTTAACGACTGCATCAACCCATGATACACAGTAGTTTTGATTTATTTAGAAATTTTTATTTGAATATTGAATGAGGTTCGAAATTATTTTAGTGTCATTAAGAAAGACCATGTGAATAATTTTGAAGATTAATATATAATTACAACCTATTTCTTGTAAGTGACAATACTAGTCAAGATTGAAATACAATAGAAATTAATAATCTTATGATTATTTAATGTGGCGCTATATGGCAAGAATCCTTATTTTTTACGAATAACACTTTAACGTAATAATATCAGTTTTGTAATAATGTTGTTACAAAATCTAAAGAATCAATAATTAATCTAGATTAATGATTCAATGAAAATAACTTATGAATCACATGTATGCAATAAAGTATAATGAATTTATTTGCTTGATTTGGGATTTTATTATTCATTTTTTATAGTTTTAGAACATGAAGTTATTCAAAGAACTAAGATTATTTTCTTTAAAAGGCTATTTATAAATATATATTTAGAATCGTGAACACGAAACAAACGAAATCTCATTTTATTTTTGTCAGTATCTCCTCATTACAGAATATATCGACTTTTTTGAAATGCGCATTATTATTTACCTTAATTAAATCCAATTATATTATTCTGTTAGTATAAATATGAAGCACAACAGGTATCTTGTTTTAAACACGGTCATTTTTAATATTAAAGGAAATAAAATTTTAATGATTTCCTTCAATCAATGTTCATTGAAGAAACAATAATTAAAAGAAAAAAAAATATAAAATAGTTAAATAAAAAAAAAATACTTCACGGTTTTTAATTTAACTAAAATTTTGTAATTCAAACAGATAAACAACAGCACCAAACAAATTTAATTAATAAAGTTTCAAATTTTGTTGCTAATATCTATGATATATCCATTGTAAAATCTAATTATCATGTAATTTACGAAACATTCATTAATTTCTAAGTGTTTTTTTAAAACTTTAAATGCAGAAAGAAACTAACATACATTCATTATTGGAAATTCACATGTGATGGCTTTCTCTAAAAGTTAGGCCTACCGAATTCGTTAAGATATATTTCAAAAGTATTTTAAATTATATTAAATAAAAAGTGTCTTATCTTTCTTATCTCCAGATTCTCGATAGAGAATTGTGTAAAATACATTACATTCTGTTGACGATAATAAATTATTTTTCTCCCCAAGAAATAATTTAAAATTGAGTTGTAGTTTCAAATTTAGTGAAAGGAAAAAAAATAATTGCTTGAAAATAAATTTATTTTTTTTATTTTTTTTTAATAATTTTTTTTTTTTTTTTTTTTTTTTTACTGTGAGCAAAGTGGATTGGTCATAATTTAAATATTCAAATAATCTTGATGACGTCGAGTCACTCAACATGTGATTATGCCCAAATCACACCAGCATATTTTTCATCATTCTTTTCAATCATTGACCCTATAATTGAGGTCTACGATCGTGTGATTTGCCTCTCTGACCATTTTCATCATAGATTTCACTCATGAAAAAATTTAGAAACTGCTCTATTCGATCGAAGTTTTCAACGATAGCAATTAGTGAAAGCTCCAATCAGAACTCGAGAGCGAAGAAGTCAAACGGCGCCATTTTTCCCACCGTTTCGAGTGAATCGAAGGCTTTTATAAATTAAGTATCACAGTGAGGAGATTATCTTTCGAAAATAAACAATATTTTTACTGAAATAAATTAATTCTATGCGTTAGAATCTGCAGATGACAACTTTTTAAAGAGAGATTTCATTTCTTCTTGAGCTCGTTACCGCTCGCTGAGGCCTGTCAGATTTGCCGCTGTTCACCTCGCTTTCGCTTAAATAGTAGAGATGCTTGAATACAATATACAATTAGTTTCGAATAGATTGACAGCTTGCTAAAAGTCATTTCAAATTCTACCGAAATTGCGGTTACCGAAATTGCATTGCGTTTACCGAAATTGCACGATTTGAACCTCTAAAAAAAGATTAAACACCGTCTTTTCGTAAACTGGGGAAACCTTTCGCCATAATATCGAGTCAACTCTGATTGGCTAGTGCTCTGCCAATTATATGCGCTGTTTCATCATGTTTCGTCTATAAGGTGGAATTAAAGGAAAATATCACTTCAGTGAAAACAATGGTCATTTTCAACGAAGCAAATCAATGATGAAAAAATATGCTGGTGTGATTTGGGCATTAGTGAGTTGAGTCGTTTGGTGGTTACAGTGCAGTCGAAGTCTGGATGTCTGTTGAATTGGATGGCTCTGGTCCAATCGAACGCTCCGAGGTTGAGCGGGAATTCTAAGTGTATCCAAAGGGGAAGCAAGTATTGAAGTCGTCTCCCTGAAGTAATGGTCCGCGCTAGGCTTGCGTCGGCAACTGAGAAGTATGAGGCCGTCCATTAATTACGTGAGGTGTTTTTTCAAAACTTTGGACCCCCCCCCCTCCCTCTTGGTGAGATTTCAAAAATTTTAACCAAAAAAAAAGGAAATCTTGCTATAATATATATTTTCTCTGAATGAAAAAGTTTACGTGAGATTTTCGTTAACCCCCCCCTCCCCCTTGGTGAGATTTGGTGAGATTTTGCCGAACCCCCCCTCCCCCTTTTGACCTCACGTAATTAATGGACGACCCCTATGAAGAAATACAACCTCTATCGTAATGATATTATGGATACGATTATCGAAAAGAAGAACCAGACTAAATAGGAAGAATAAAGCTGAAATTCAGAAGAAAGTAAATCGAAAACTAAACCGTGAAGTCAGGCGAGTTCATTTCGAGTTAAGGGATGAAGTGGAACGAAGCCGATAAAATAAGAAGACGTGAAATCTCAGCTAATGCCACAAACTGTAACCTGTAAGTTTCAAATAGAAATTCAGTTAAGAAGATAGAAGTTCATTACACTGAAGTATTATAATTATTGGAATTGAATTTATCGATAAAGAATATCGAAGGGTTTCAGAGAACTTTGATAATAAGTCGTTTAATTTCCCAAACATTGCAACGCAGACGGAACGGAAATTATCGTTCGGAAGTAACAACGTTCAATTGAAGGAAATAGAAGTCCGCACATTTATTTGCTGAATTATAGAAGTCAACCGTTAAAGATAAAAGATAATTATTCGAACGGAAGCGAGTTTTGAATCCAGAAGACGAAGGAAGACCCATTCTGCTATCGAAGGGAACGGGAAACCTCAGGAGAGGCCAAGGCGTCTAGAAGTTATTCCGAAAAGAAGAAACCGTCGCAGTTTCCGAAGTTATCGGATATTCAGATGAACTGAATTTTCGTTTCGTTCAATTTGAAATTATTTAAATACATAAGGTGAGAAGCCAACACCTTGTGCTTCAACGAAGTTTTACAGCGAAAGTTAAAGTGTGATTTATAATATCTAAAGGTTTCAAATGGAAACCTAAGTGCTTATGTGAAGTGTATTTATTCTACAACTGTGCTTCTATCAAGTGAGAGATAAGGAGTCAACAAGGATATATCTCATTGAAGTCAGCGACTGTAAGTTGATTTATTCTATTTTTACTAGTGGCGAAATTTGATAAATACAAATATATGTATTGAACACTAATTTCATATTTACATGAATCCTATGTGATAGTAAATCGTTAGTATTGAGGTTTAGCGAATTAATAAGTGAATAGTGATTAGTAGAAAATAATAGTTTCATTATACTTATCTGAACTGATAAGTTAGTGAGTAGAAAACTAGTACATTTATATGTTTCCACATCGGTGAAAAGCCATATTGTGCAGTGCTAACTGTAACTTAATTTGTACGTTAGTATTTATGTAAAGTAAATTTGATTGACTAAGCGTGCAATAGTAATAGGACTTATTCAGTTAAATAATTCCAAATACATATAAGTGGAAAGAATATAGCTTAGTATATAAGTAGTTAAACATTGTATTTAATAATTCCTATAATAGGACATAAATATGTTATAGTTAAAAGTTTAGGAAAAGAATCCATTTGTTGACAGCTAAAAGTATTTGTAATGCTAGTAGATGAATTTAAGAAAGAGTTATTGTTATTAGATAGTCAGGACGTTGTGATCACACTCCTTATTACGTTTGTAAATATTGTTAATCTCATATGTTTCATTCATTAAATTTTTTTAAAATATACACCAAACTTGCTATACTCATTTTGTGCACTCTGTTCATTAAGTATGCGTTCTGCGCAAATATCGCAGCACATTCGGTAGATTAAAAACTGCAAATTCTCCTTTCAAAAGAACAAACAAATAGCGATAATGTCCGAATATGTTGCCGACTCCGAGGTGTGGGATGGCTCCCTCTACCGGTGCTTGGCTAGGCGGCGCTTCTACAAAGAGTGTTGCCCCAGCGTAATTTTAACATCTAAATTTCATGCAATGAAATCATTATTTTAATTTTAAAATTATATAGGTATTTTAATTTCTCAATAATGCAGAAACATGTTTCAAAATTTGTCACTTTTAATTTGCCAACCAAAAAACAACGTTGGGCCAACGATGTTTTCATAACGAGGTTTCTTCTTGCCGAGGTTGGGCTATTGTTGGCATTAGGTTGGCAAAATCAGCAGCCATTACCCAACAGTGCAAACCATCACCCAACGTTGGGCCAACGCTTTGTGTCATAGGCGGATCCAGAGGGGGGCTAGTAGGGGCTACAGCCCCTCCCTTTAGCTGTGAATATAGATTGGATAAAATGTGGTATCCAAAGGCTGCTGCCTGATAGACATTAATATTGCCATGATGACGATTTCAATTGCTAATAAAAATCTGTCTACTAGCGTGCGTTTCAGACACACAGCTATAGTCAGCCCTTCAGAAAATTTAGCCCCCCCCCTTCAGAAAAGTAGCCTCCCCCTTTGGAAAATCCGGGATCCGCCCGTGCTTTGTGTTACATGGGTTGGGTGTGATTGCCAATTTTTTTCATTCAAATTAACCTCTGGGAAATATTTAAAAACGATATGTCACTCGGTAGTTTGATAATTTTTCATGATTAATTTTATATAAAAAAACAAACACAGATATTTCTTTTTTTTTAGCTAGGTAGGGGAAGCCTGAAACGAATCTGGCAGATTCATTCATACTTTAATTTAACAACTTCTTAGTATTACCGTAAAAATAACAACATCAGAATATTTCAAATAACCATAATCTTTAATCCTCCTTCCTGCGATATTTCGTTCTATTTAAAGGACTTTGACGAGCCATTTACAGGAATCTTAAAGAAAAATAAATCTCTCCTTCTGAAATTCGAAATAACACAACATCCAAGAATTTAAAAGCATGACTATATAACAAAAGAAACGTGATGTTCAAATACGTTCACTTAATTAATGAAACCAGTTATTATTTTTTCCATTGTTTTAAATTTAAAATTCTTTTAAAATTCGAAAATTTAAAAGATCCTCTCTCCGTCATAAAGCCTGCATCGGATCTATGAGGGGCGTTCAAAAAGAAACGAGCCGGCGTCTGGAATGGACAAACCGGTTACAGAAGGGTAGTATCATTGCATGTGTAACCAAGATTGGTTCCGACACGAGTGAGTCCGGAAGTTCACAGCCCGCTGCTAGAGGATCACGGGTGCAACTCATGTGACTAAAAGCTAATAGAAGCACATCAATCGTCCAATACGGTCTTCGCCGCACTGCACAAGCACTTCACCGCATTACAGATGAAACGACCAGGCAAGCTTCCCCGGGGGGGGGGGGGGCATTCTGCTCAACGACAATCCAAAGCCCCATACGGCCAACACAATCACGGCATTCTTGCAGAAATTCAAGTGGGAGGTTCTTGATCACCCTCCATATAGTCCAGACCCCTCTCCCTGCGATTACGCCATTTTTGGTCCCCTTAATAATGCTCTGAGGGGCAAACGATTCGCCTCGGACCGCGAGTTCAAGCATTACGTGCGGAACTGGTTCACAATGCGACCCCAGGAATTTTACAAGGCAGTCATTCACCGCCTTGTGTCGCAGTGAGACAAGTGCCTCAACCGCCAGGGCCAATACTCCTGACATACAGGTACTGGTTTCTGTTCCTAGGCTTCCGGCTCGTTTCTTTTTGAATGCCCCTTATACTACTCTGGGAGTTTCCCATTGTTCATCACGAATACGTTCGGCCACCATCATCAGGCGGAAACTTCCAGCCCTCAATGATAGATATCGTTAATATCATCAAAGGGTCAACCATTTAAAATGGGAGCGTTCCAATCGTCCATCAGCATTTCAACGGGTTCCTGGTATGAGATTTGAACTTCTTTTAAAGCCGGAGAGGTTGGATAATTAACGAACTATTCAAGAGAACTCCTTCAGTTAACTTTAGCTTCAATATGTTTGTTCTACAAAGTTAAAAACTCTAGAGTCAGATTGTGACTAGAAATACCTTATAGGAAATGGAGCTTCGTGTTCGTTTTAAGAACAATTGAATTGAAAATAAGGACTAAGTCAAATTCACTAAACTGTAGTGATATTAATGTATAATTTCTATTAAAATTTAATTGTAAAGGGAACTAGACAATATCATTGTAATCTCTGTTCTTTCAGTTATAGATTTGTTTAAATTGATTTTTGCTTTAATTTTAGGGTCCTTGGATACCTGTTGTTTTTTTATTTTTGATGTTTATGTATAAGTTTAAGAAAATCTTCCTCATAGGATAGGAAAGGATTTAAAATTTTATTTTGTTTTTAATTATTTCCATGTGTTGATTTTAAGATCAGTGAAATTTCAGAATTTTTATTATCCTTGAATTAATAAGAGAATTTTAGATTTACCTTTGGATCATAGGTTCTGTTTGTCATTAAACATTAAATTTAATAAATTGTTTTTTTTTTTATTTAAAAAGAGTTGGTTTATTTCTATTTAATTCTTCCACTGTGTATATCAACGAATAACTCTGCGTTTACTTACCCCCTCCCCCTGTTTATTCATTTCTGCCTAAACGCCTAAACCATTCACTGTTAATAATTAGGTTTTTGTAGCTAGAGGCGCTACACAGTGGTAGCACAGCATGGTTTTTTTTTTTATTTGATTGGTTAGAAATTATACCTCGTAGATGTTCGAAGTCAGTAAAGAGTTGTAGGTTATCATTATGAGTTATGAAGAAGAAAAGCCCGAAACGAAAGATTTCAAGGTCTTTGCCAGGATTGATACTAGGGAAGTGGGCTTTAGAGGACTTAAATTGAGGAAGTGTGGTGCTTATTTTAAGGAAGTTAGGAGTAGACTATCATGGTAAAGAGAAAGAATAGGTTAGGGGTAATTTTAAAAAGGTCTTTTGAAGATGATTCGATATTAGGAGAAATTATATCTGGGAGCTTTTAAAAGCTAGATTTCAGTGACGTCGATAGTTCAGGATCGAGACCAACGAGAAAACAAGGCCGAGGCGCTGAGAAATCACGTGATCACGCGGGTCTTTCCTCCTAGGAGCTGGGTTAAGCACAAGTATGGCGGTTCTCTAAAGTGGACTTGTTAAAGTCTGTTAAAATAACTAATTTTTAACGTTCAAGCAATCTATTTCATCAACCCGTGAATATATTGGATTTGCTGAATATATGTAAGACAAGTTGGCAGCAATTTATATACGGTTAGTTAAGTGTGAGCGATACTTTCGTTGTGCAGAAATCCGTTAGGCCTAATCCAATTCACTGTGTTATGGTTCAAACGAAGACTGCACGAAGCTGAAGATAGAAAGCCTACGATTGATTCAAAAGAAGACCACATTGCAGGTTATTCATTCGAGTGTTTACGAAAGGAAGCAAGCGGGAAAACCAAGAGAAGTCGGAAAGTTAATATTACTAAATTTTATTACTGAAAGTTACAAGTGGATAATCTACGAAATAACAACGAACATTTATCGGGTGAATATCATCGACAGTAGCAAGTGAATAAATTTGAAGAAGCTGATATTACAACTTTATCTTAAAATGAAGATAATAGAGTTGTCTCTGTTATTAAATGTCGGCGAGATAGTGCAAAATAGTTAGTGCTTTTGAATTACAGAAGAACCAAGTGTGTTACTTCGATAGTGATTAAATCTATAAGTTTATTATTTGATTGATCTTCAAGTATAAGATTTTAGTGTGCTAATTTTGAAAGAGTGCGAAATTACCAAATGTATTTTAGTGAGTTAATTTATTAATTTATTTCATGTGATTTACTTTGTGTGAACGTCCATAATCAATGTGTTAGTGATCCTTCAACGATAAGACTCCTTAAGCAACTTAAGCAATGACGAGCATAGATATTAATATTATTGAACTAAGAACTTTAAATGAAATTGAAGAATAGAACAATTTAATTATGAGCTATTAAAATACTTATGTACTCATCCAATTATTGTAATTTGTACTAGTCAAGAATTAAAAAAAAAAAGAATTACACTTGTTGTTTTTCAGTTAGCTATATTGTACTATATTTTATAAGATAGTTAGGTACATAAAACATAGTATATATATATATATAAGAGCCGGACAGTGATTTGTGATTTGAAAATTCCAATATCAAAAAAAAAAAATCACTGCTTTCGAAATGCCGATCAAAAAACAAATCACTATTTCCATGGAGATATAATTAGTCTCAACTTCATCAGCGGCGAAATTTGGGAATAATTTAGAAACTAAAACGCAACACAATCAAGACCCTGTTCTTTCTAAATTTAAAATTAAATTTAAAATATAAAATTTATCTAAATATCAATATTAAATCTAAATTTAAAATAAAACTACCCTATATAATAGCTAAATTATCCAATTTTAAATCAATTATTTTCTTTATGATAGTTTAATTTAAAAATATTATAAAATTAGATAATTTACCTGTTATGTTGGGTAGTTTAATTTTTAATTTTAATTTTAGATTCAGTTTTAGATAATTTAGTTAATAGTTAATTAGTGATTTTGCAATTTTTATTAGTTTCTTTTTGATAGTTCAGATTTAAAATTGGATAATTTAGCTATTAAATTGGGTAGTTTTATTTTAAATTTAGATTTAGATATAGATAATTTGGTTAATTTCAATAAGTAATAGAAAAGAGATGCGCTCTATATTACTTCATTTTATATTTAGTTAATTAAGTCATTTTTATATTAGTTAATTTGTAATTTAAATTTTAGATATTTAAATTAGATAATTTAGCTGTTATATTAGGTAGTTTCATTTTTAATTTTTTAATTTTAATTTTAAATTCAGTTTTAAATAATTTAGTTATTAGTTTCTTTTTGATAGCTCAGATTTAAAATTGGATAATTTAGCTATTATATAGGATAGTTTTATTTTAAATTTAGATTTAATATTGATATTTAGATAAATTTTATATTTTAATTTAATTTTAAATTTTGAAAGAACAGGGTCTTGATTGTGTTGCGTTTTTGTTTCTAAATTATTTCCAAATTTCGCCGCTGATGAAGTGGAGACTAATTATATCTCCATGGAAACAGTGATTTGTTTTTTGATCGGCATTTTGAAAGCAGTGATTTGTTTTTTTGATATTGGAATTCACAAATCACTGTCCAGCTCTTTTATAGGTTTAGTAATATAAGTTAATTTTTATTCTTATATTCTATAATTTCTGAATTCTAAATTGCAAATGATTGATTGAAATCTTTGCTTTACGAAATTTGAAGACCACCAGCTTCAAGTTTTATGTATTGGATTTATGTATATATATATACACACACATATAGCCAGTCTAATTTACAGCCAGTCAATATAGTCAGTGTTAATATGTCATCCTGTAAATATACACAGTCAGCCTATTTGAATCTCTTATTCCCTAGGAAATAAATGATTTGAATATGTGCAAGTGAGTGCAGTTTTAATGTTTGTTGATGCTGTGAATGTAGTATCTGTCTTTTAAATTATAAATCCCCCCACAGAATAAATTATTTGAATATGTGCAAGTGAGTGCAGTGTAAATGTTTGTTGATGCTGTGAATGTAGTATCTGTTTTTTAAATTATAAATCCCCCCAGACAATAAATGATTTGAATATGTGCAAGTGAGTACAGTATAAATGTTTGTTGATGCTGTGAATGTAGTATATGTCTTTTAAATTATAAATCCCCCCAGAGAATATATGATTTGAATATGTACAAGTGAGTGCAGTGTAAATGTTTGTTGATGCTGTGAATATAGTATCTGTCTTTTAAATTATAAATCCCCACAGAGAATAAATGATTTGAATATGTGCAAGTGAGTGCAGTGTTAATTTTAGGATTATTATTTGTGACACTCTTTAGGTATTTTAATAAATATTTAGAAGAAGACAGGACATATTTTCAGAGGAGCATACCTCTATAAAAAACAACGTGGGAGCAGTTGATCCGGCGGTGAGTACCCAGATTCCCAGACAAGGGTCAAAAAGGTCGTTTTTAGGACCAAAAATTTATATGAAAGAGAAACCATTTTCATGATTATTTAAATAAAGAAAAAAAAAATTTAGATATGGAAGACATCATCAAGAAAATTTGTGATTATTGTTGTATCACTGTTATTAAGAAGATATGGCAAGTACATAGATTATATTTCCTCATTTATTTTCATGAATTATTTGATATTAACGTAACAAAAATAAAACGTTCTCGTCCTTGCTGAAAAAGAATTCTCTTAATAACTAGACCTGTACTGGAATCACATTCATTTGTGAAGGAGAAAGGTAAGTTACTGTTATAAAATCTCAGTATTTAATAATCATTTTTTAAGTCAAAAATTAACTAAATTGCACTATATATATATATACAGGGTGTTTCAAAAATACACGGCATAATTTCAGGTATGGATTTCCCACATGTAGACAATCAAAATAGTTCATTACAACATATGTCCGGAAATGCTTCATTTCCGAGTTATGGCCTTCACAACATTGAAAATCACCGGAACGTTTTTCGTTCCGCCGGTCGTTGCCATTACAGAAGATGTTCAAAATGA
>JAFIDM010000002.1:32708665-32765896 GCA_023159025.1 Thereuonema tuberculata
CCTAGCAGTCTCATGGAAATTAAAGAAAAATCTCTCATGAATAATTTCCTTATCATTATCAATGGCATGGAGTATGGCATTTATAACAAGAGAGGGAGTTAGAGATGTGTACAAATTAATGACATCTAACGACACCATACGTATATTAGGCACTAGAGGACAGGACCTAATGTGTTCTACACCTCATCTCAGATTCAACTTGCAGGGAAAACAGGCTTCTGTATTTTGCCGCCAAAGAAATAAGTCCCACTTGCCGGCTTAGCAAAGTATTGTCAGATGCGACATAAAACTTTCTAAATATGAAATTTCATTTTTCTAAAGTAATTCAATATCAATCTGCCTTTTCGTTAGGCAATAATATTTTGTATTTATTCTCCGCCAATCAAAATGCTTTTTAATCAAAACAAACAAAATGGCGTCTAGCGAAACTTATAAGCTACGAACACCGGACTTTTGTCGGATTTGCCCCCGGGGGAAACATCTTTCAGGTCAGACAAAGTACATGCTAATGCATATTTACGGAAAGCTTCGTGAAAGTAATAAAGAGAAAACCAAAGAAGATATAATAGAAATGGTTAGTGAGTTAACTGGAGTCAGTGTGAGAACGGAGTATTCAATGAAGTCGGAGTTCAAGAAAAGGGGAGAATTCAAATCTCCAGTAAAGAAAAAGATTCGTCGTTCGCTAAACTTCTGCCAATCAAGTAAGTTGTATTCTCATCCATGGTATGATGATTTTGTAAAACAGCTGTTCGACGGATAATACATTCATTTTTCTTCCGAAATGAAGTTCCAACTGTAAATAAAATTTTTAGGGAAGTAGCCTACATAACAATCCAGATTTGCCCGAAATCCCCAGAGCAACATTACATCGAATGATGGGAGATCTTGGATTCAGATACTCAATGTATGATTGTCAATGAATATCAACTATTCAATTCAGAAATGGAGACTAAAACTTAACAACAACAAAAAAAAGGTTATCTATTATACAAGGAATTTAAAAAGGTTTAAATCTATTATACAAGGGAGAAAAAAAGATATTTTCTTTTCTAATGGATTAAATAGATTGCTGTTGGACTTATATATATAATAATAATTATGTATATGATAATAGGTATCTACAAAATTCTTTTTTTGATATAATATAGAATACAAATATTAAAATCATTTATCATAGATCATAAAAGTAATGGAGGAATGAATCTTTTAGATTAAAGTTTGTAGAAATACTCCAAATTTCCAAATTCCTGAACTAAAAAAACATTTAGATGGATTCTAAAAATCATATATGAATTTATAAATAGATATTGTGTGTGTGTATAATATGTCTTTGTAAATAATTGTAATAAAATTTCTCTAAAGTAATACATTCAAAAGTTTTTGATATAAATATTTCTTTGCCAATATATATTTATATTATGTGGGTTATGTATCAATACAAATAATGAACGACACAACAGAAATATTAGGAAATAATAAAAAAAAAAATATTCTGCCTTAATGACAAAACCATAATTTTATTTCTAAGTTTCTGTTCATAATTTGATATTTTCAATTAAAGCTTCATTTTTAGGAATTTTTATTCTTAAAATCTAGATATTAAAAAAAAATTAGGACGAAATTTAGATATTTTTTTCCCCTAAAATTGTTTTAACACGACCATCTTGAATTCCATTTTAAAAGCAATATATTGAT
The DNA here is from genome assembly GCA_023159025.1 of Thereuonema tuberculata. Lineage (NCBI taxonomy): Eukaryota > Metazoa > Arthropoda > Chilopoda > Scutigeromorpha > Scutigeridae > Thereuonema > Thereuonema tuberculata. The sequence continues at coordinate 32,710,361 of JAFIDM010000002.1, forward strand.
ACTGAGATCTTGTGCTCCTTATGGCGGAAGGATACATTGCGTCCTTTTGTAAGCCGTCTGCAAATTGAAAACGAGATGAACTTTAGTTGCGTGTTATTCAAAAAAAATAATAGATTTTCCGTTTTTCATTTAATAAGCTAGTACAATAACCTCAACGAAACATTTTAGCCTATTTGTTTTTGAAATAGTACTTGTTCCAGCAAAGGACTATGTTGCAACAAGTGTAAAAAAATTCCTGTTCCATTTCAGGAAATTATCAACATTTGCAGACCTCCAAACCTCCTTATACAGTCCATCTTCATGATTTAAAATAAAATGAAATACCCATTCTTATTATCTGAGTCCTTATATTTTTAAAATAACTATTTAATCTGGTGTTGCTATTATCCGTTGTTTCTTCTAACAAAATCCGAAAATACAGTAGCTGCGACCCAAAATTAGCCAAATTTCTATTTTTAATCTGTTAAAATATGTTATGAAGTTTAGTTTTGTGTTTCAGCCTTTTTTACTTAAAATATAATCGAACTTTTACACACGTTAAAATATCTATTGAAATAATTATTGGTCTCAAAGTTTAATTCCGCTCGTTTTTTTTTCTAGAACTCCGAATACCCCGTCCTATATCCCTCCAAATACCTTTATCACAATACGAAAACTGCTGCTCTAATTGAAAGTAAATATTTTAAAGTTACATTTTTTTAATATAATAACAATTCGTAATATTTTTTTGATTAAATAATTGCAATTTTTTATTGTATGTTTTATTGCTTCCACACTATTAATAGTAAGTATAACAAGAAATTAAACAAAACAAATACTAAGGCAAAAATTGATAATTTTTATTTTAAAATGCAATGTTTACATTTACAAGATATATTATTCAAATTAGGTTTTATGCATTTAGCAAATCTCTATCTATTTATTGATTTTTTTAGTTTTTATCTTTACCTCACGAAAGGAATCGGAAATGAACCAATCATGCTAAAAACATTCAAATACATTTATTTTTCTAAAACATCTAATCATTTCTCAAAAGGTATGAGTAAAACCGGACATAATTTATACTAAATAGCCATGTCCCAGTAATATCTAAGTGTGACTCTACGAAGTGTGTGGTATCAAATTTCTGTGTGAGACATCTGTACGGAATAATGAGATTTTTATAGGCGTGATAATTCTAAAACTAATTAGGTGAAGCGATCACCTAACTTCATATTTCATAATTTTGTGTTATTATCTAAATGTTGTGGGATTTTGGAATTTATCAACCTACATCGCCACTTTCATAAGATCCCAAGCACTGAACTATAACTTTAGAAATAGTTAATTGATCTATACCAAACATCGTATTTAAAAGTTTAGTGCTGCTGTATACAACTCATTGGAATTATAAATATGTAGCACTCTATTCTAAGGATGACTTTACATTTAGGTGAAGATACTGATACTTTACTCAAGAAATAAATAAGAAGAGCTTAGTGCTATTATTTAAACGGTGGCCATAACGTCTGGACATAGGCAAACGCAAAAGAAGCACATATTTATAATAATTATGTATTATTGATAATAACAAAAATAAGTTATTTTGCCTTTTTTATTTTTTATTTTCTTGTTAATGCTTTTTATATGAAGTGCCACTGCTTTGTTTACTTGTCTATTGTTCATATTTTCTTTCTTTGACTGAGCTGCGGATACTGGGTAAATTCAACTGATGATGGCTAAAAAGCCAGAAACAGTCTGTCTTGAATTCCCCGTATCAAAAATTCTAAAAGTAGCTCAGTGATTTTTATTTGTGTGCGTTTCTATTTCTTCTTTTTATACTAAAAAAATTGCACGTTAAATTTTCCCATTAAGTTATGAGTTAAATTTAAACGTATATAATAATAAATTATTTAAAAAGAGAACACCGAAGCACACATGGAGTTTAAAAAATATATTTCACATATTAAAAATAATACGTGAGCATTAAGTTATAATAAGATTGAGCAATGGATCAAATGTAAGGTTCGACTGATGTTATGTTTTCTTTTATAGGTGTTCTTTGAGATGTTCTTTATCTAACTCACATTTCATAGGTACTTTAGTGCTTTTGCGGGCCAAAACTTTCTTACTAACTAAAACATTTTCTTTTCTTTTAGGTTTTACACTCCATAGAATGAAGAAAGCATTGAAAATGTTCTATTCATTATTTATTTAATACTTAATAAAATTAATATTTTTATACAACAATGGCTTTTTCTCGCGATTGCTTGAAAATTCTCGAGTAGACAAAGGAAATTTTTGATTTCTGGTGAAAAAAAAATAGTATTCCAAATTCTTAATTAATAACTGAATTTATCTTATGAAATCACAATCATTGTTCTCTTGTAAATTCTTGTAAATTTTATCTTGAAAACGGGCCTAAAGAATTTGAAGAAATGGGGTGAATCTACGGTTTTCGGGTGTGAGAAAGCGATATAGCTAGGTCTGGGTTTCGGGAAAGATTGACCTGGGACCTGGATTCCAGGTTATTGCCAATAGTGTTTTTACTTTAATTTCGTTTTATTTTATTCTGAATATATTCGTGTTTTGTGCGTTTTTATGTGTATTAAAATAATAGTTTTATTTAGTAATAATTTTTAAAGCTTTTTCCTTTCAACGTCGTGTGTAGCCTATTCACTGCAGAGCTGTCCATTTTTTTGAACGGGGGTTAATATGACCAGGTGATTGTCTACAGTGTTGTTACTTTATTTCGTTTAACTTTATTCCACATACTTCTCATTTTAAATAAGATTGGTGCCAGATGTCCAAAAGTTCATATATTGGGGAGTATTTGTTGAATAGATAAATTTACAATGACAGAAAATATATTTTTAGATAGATGTTTAACCAGCTATTTGTCAAAATTTATATGTAACCACATGTGAACATTGAAAACTTTTGTGCTTTTTTAAAAATGAATAAACAGTTGTAAATAATTATCAAAATTACTCTGCTTTGCACACAAATAGTGATCATCTTGTGGGACTATATTACAATTAACAATAATACATTATTTTTATATAATTCAAGATTCGAATTACATAACATGACATAATAATAATAATGATATGAAATAGAGACTATTTTTCAAGAACTTAAAAAGGTATTCATTCAAAATATATCAAGAAAGAATAAAAATAACTACAATAAACAAGAAGAAATCAACTTTGAAAGGAATACCCAAAGAGAGACTATGGTTCTATTTCCACCAACTACAAATGAAATATTATATCTAATTTAAAGAATCATAATTCCATGGGTTGTGATCTTCTAAAAGTAAAAGAAATTAAACTACATAAGGAAAATTTAGCTATGCTTTTAGAGGAACTGTTCAATAATATTATTACAACGGGAACATATCCCACTCTTTGGAAAATTGCCCACGTGATACCTATTTTCAAAGGATAAAAACACGATAACCCCTACAAATTTGATAATTATAGACCCATATCTATACTGTCGAACATCTCAAAAACATCTCCATAAGAAAATATATAATTATATCAAAAACAAGAACATATCATGTATTTTGAAAATATCTATATTTACGTCGCCAATCAGTATAGTTGTTTAATATATTTTCATTTTTTATGAATAGATTCTCTATTTCAGTAACATTTTAGTAATTTGTAATTTAGCATTTTGCTTACAGAATGACAGACAGAATAACGTTTTATAATATACGTTTATATAATATATAATAATAATAGCCTGGTACCGTTGCTTCGCTCCGGAACCCTTGCATATATAGCATTGAAAAAAAAACTTTATTTATTTAGCAAATTAATGTTGCGATCGTCGGAGAATATATAACTTCCCAGCCCGTTGTGGCTTCTCCGAATAACTCGGATGTATTGCGGGTCGGCGTCACACACCGAACATTCACATTTTTGCATATATCTTGCAAACACTGAAGCGTTTGTGAATAAGTGATATATCGTTCGATAGAACTTTCAAATAACAACATTTTCTCAATATAATGTTCTCTTCCATCTTTTATACTTTTCGTTTAAATTGAGAAAAAGTCAAAATTTGACCCTTTAAAAGGCGCCATGTAGGAAACCAAAAACTTTTTTCGAAAGATTTTTGTAGCATTTTGCTTGGCTTAAAAAGATCTACATTTTATCCATTTACATGACCACTCTATCTCTTATAGTTTGGTCACAAAATTGGAAAAACGTAAAGTCTTATGACAGACAAAATAGCGCTTTTATAATATATAATGATAATAATAGTGATTAGTAAGTATATAATCTTAATTAAAATTTTGCCATTGCTTGTGCGATGGGAATGCATTCGAATACGAAATGATATAAATATCCATTTAACAGTAGAAACAAATAGTATCAATAGAATATACCAACAAAAGATCTTAAGGATATTTATTGAATCATTAGTTTTACTATTTTTTAAGTATTACTAATGATTCACAGTTTCGGACTTCAATCGTTTCTAGAAAAACAGAAAAACTACGAAGTTCAGAATTCAAATTTACACTAATCAATATCTTAATCAATTAAAATTTATTGCTTCCTTCAACAGCTAATGTTCCATTAAAGAATATGCAAATCAAAACAATCCTTTGCTCATCCACCCTTAATACAACAAGTCTGGCACAATACGTTTTTAATTCTTTTTTCTGTTTAAAAGTCGAAACATTGATATTGCAAAAAATTCTAAAAGTTCAACAACTGTCATGATACATACACCAATAAAGAGACCAAAGCTACCACATATAGTGGCAAGCAGAGTATATAAATCCATTTGTTCATATTCTATAGTATGAAGAAACAAATTTGTTCTGAAATAAACAATAAGACATGTCAATGGTACGGAAACTGAAGTCAGCATTTCATCACTGGTGACTTCAAGAAATGTTTCCTTACACTTCCGAACACAAGGACAAAACTCTAAACTAAAATTTTGGTAAAATTTCTTGGCTACTTCCATTGACCTTCTGAAGCTTTCAGGTGTTTTACATTCTTGTACGTTATTGCTGTCCATGAATGGTAATCTGTAAAGAAATTTTTTCTATTATCCAACAGAAAATTTAGGTGACAATGTATTGTATAGATAAATATTTAATTGAAATTTTTTAAAGATGTTCTTTATTCTAGGAAATATTTAAAAAAATTGGAAAAAAACTTTATTATTTATTAGATAAAAAAATCTCGATTATGTTTTCGTTAAAGACAGCAGTCGATTCGATTTAATAATGTTTTCAGAAACTTTGTTTCATTTCCTACAGAACTATTAAACAATTGCCATTAGCTCTAAGCATCGATTTTTTTTATATATTCTCTTATATATTTTTATTTCCTTACCTGCATTCCATATTCTGTGCAAAATAATTATCAAGACACTTCTTCTTGCATTCAACAACAACTGCAGGATCTTCACAAGGATTATTTCGTCTTGGTATGACGGATTTCTTTATATAATAAAAGGAACAAAATTTTAAGAAAAATCATTTATTTCAATTTCAATATATTAAGATAACTTTATTAATTAATTTTATTACTCTTCAAAAAGAAAATTAGCTGCATTTTATTTAATCACAGGATATAAATGAGTTTTTTGCTCGTCTTTCATGTCGGAGGAAAATTATTCTTATTTTTTTTATAATTTGCAATTTTTACCGAACCCTCACCCACGCGTAAACAAATGGTAACGAAGGTTCTGTTTGTCAGCACCTCCAAAGCACAAACCACAAAACGTCAGTGAGAGATAGGAGTGACACCGCATTGTAAAGCTTATAATTTGTAGAAATGGGGAAAAAAGTACGAGTTCCGATCTGCGGTTCCTTCCTGTCCTCACAAGAAGTGGTCAGACATGAAACATATATCTACTTCTATAGCCCAGCCCACTAGTCGGACAAACATGAGTCAAACCTTATTACAAAGTAGTGTATTTTTAATTAATGAAATATGCACAATCTTTTATCAATCCTATTGAAATACAAAAATAACTTGATAACGACGACTAACTTAGCAACAGCTGCAAGACAAGAAAGAGCTAGATTTCGTTATTACAACATTAAACACGCTGCTTATAATCACTGGAATATGCATCAACAATTACTGGACATTACACGTCTGTTGATTCCTCCAACTACACAACAGAAAGCCAATGGGTTCTAGAGATCAGGAAAAAGCTAGTTCCGGTCTGCAATTAGTTCTTGTCTCAAAAGAAGTGGAAATGGCGCAAAATGAAACATGTCACCGCTTCTACAACCTAAACTAATTCAGAGAGATATGAGTAACACATTCTTGAAATCTTTATGACATCACAGGTGTGGATAAGGATAAGGATAAGGATAGTAGAGGGTCGGTTATTTGCCGTTTGCCACTCAGACCTCAGAATTTGGGTCCATTGTGTCCTCTCATAAAACATTGATGATGTTAATGATTATTCTTCAACGTGAAGTTGAAAACTCAACTGTGGTCATGAAAAGTCCTGTAGATTTACAGAAAGATAAAATGTGGACTGAAAATAAAAAAAATGGGGTAAGTACCAAAACAATCGATTCCCGTTTTATTGCTAAAATATGGTCTATGTGTCTAGGCCAGTGCGGTAAAAACTCGGCTACATGATATTCAGTCTGCAAGTACTCCAAACTTCAGCCAATTGTTAGACTTTCACTATAGCCAGTATTAGTTTTCACAAAGGTTTTTGGTCTTTTTCTCAGAAATTAGATTTTGGCTCTTACCTCGGTTTTTATTTTCAGTCCACAAATGACCTTAATATTAAAGGTTGATATTAAAGGTTAATATTAAAGGTTGAGATGTTGTCAGTGGTAAGACGGATCTTGCCGAAAATCTCCCATCTGTTCCTAGCCAAAGCTGGACAGAAGACAGAATGTGTTCAGGAGTCTCCTGATCCATTCCACATTTCCTACATATAAATCACTTTGGGTAATGCCAAGTATATGCAGCTATCTATTGAGAGTACAGTGTCCTGTAAGAACTCCTGTAATATTTTGCAATGTTTCCTATCTAAAAACAGGTGTGGAAAAATACATGTTCAAGTTCGTGGTCAGTTTTCGTCTCGCAAGAAATGACAGAAAATAAAACATGTAAGCATGGTTTCGTATACAGGCTTTGTACTGTCGATTTATCTCGTGTAGCTCTAAGTCACTTTCTATACAAAAGCCTCAATAGAGACATCTTTGCCTGTAGATTATTTATTTATTTTATAAATTATAACTATGCAAGGAGTAGACTCTAATAATTGAAAAAACGCCATTACTCTTATTTAGCAAAGTAACGTAAATAAGTTTGTTTATTAATAGTATTGCATTCCTTGTAGTACATTGGTAATTTTCCTTATACATTTCGTAATTGATTTGTAACATGGCGTAATTACAATATTCAGGAAATAGTAATTTGAAAATTATTATATCCAAATAATTATTAACTATTAATTATTTGACAATATCACTTTACCTTTCTAAAATCCATTGGAAAAACTGCAGTATATTGAAAAGGTATATGTTGTGATAAATGAGCGAGATCTGTTATCCGGGGATCATCTTCTCTGTTGTGAAAAATAATCTGCATTATGATAACAAAATAGATAAAAAATAAAAGCTATTAAAAGCGATTTAATTATAATTAATTATATATTTTCTCCACATTGTAAAAATTAAAATGTAAAATTTGAGATTAAACCTCCAAAAAAAACAAAAACAAGATAGAGGGCGCAAAAAATTATTAAATTAAATAATGTTCAAATGTATATTCATCAGAATACTTTTACTTATTTTTTGAATGACTTTAGAAAAAGGCTGGCCTCTTTATAGCACTAAAACATTTTATTTTATACTTTATTTTAATCTGTAAATATATAAGTCCTACTCTGAATTCGGTAAAGAAAAAAATATATTTTTTTTTATTCTTCAAATACGATAATTTTAAAATAAATATTGCTTTGTTGATTTCCTTCAAGATTACCTATTTTCTTATGCGGGAAAGGGGAAAGATACATTCCATAATTTGGCAATAAATGTAGAAAATAGCAGAAATTACGGATATTCATTTCTATTTCTAAACTTAGATATAATAGTTTAGAATAATACCACCATTATAAGAGATGTATGATTGAAAGAAAAAAAAGTTTTAAAGGAATAACTGTAATGGTAAAAGCTATTAGCACAATAAAGTCGTAAACAGTAATATAGTAATTTTAGCACTAGCTACAAAAACTTATTCTGTTGTCGAATATACAGTAGTCGTTATTTTCTACTAACGTTATAATTATGATCTCCAAATAGCATTTTATTATTATTTATGAGATTAAAATAATTCTTGTTTAAAAATCTCAAGTTTCAATTAAAAAATTGGAATCAGCACATTATAAAAAGGTTTAAGTAACAAGTTAAAAACGGTTAGAAAATTAAAGAAACCATTTTAAAGTTAGGACAGTTTCTACCTGCTAGAAATTATATGGTCATCCTCAAATTATTCTAGTTCGAAACTGTGTTTTTAAGTGTTTTTTTAAGCGTACGGATAGAAATTTTTAATTGAGATTTAATTGAGATAACAATATTTTCATGTGTTAAATCATTAATTTTCAAAAATAGTACTTAATTGTTTCAAGAATTAGAAATACAAGGTGATCATATTTTAATTTGGACTATTCCGAACACTGTAGTTGTAACCAGTAAGCGGCTTGTCACGATTTGTATACAGCCTATTTTGAAGGATGAGGAAAATGATTATGCAAAAAAAAACCCACAAAAAAGGTCAAGAAAGTTTCTTAAGGGTTGCTTTACTGCAAAATGCATAAAAATAAGCATGATAAATAATTAAGACCAATCTAAAATGACATTTAAACTTTCAAATTATCATCATTACGCATAAACTTGGTGAAAACAATGGCATCTTTGTCACTTAGACATATGGTATGGTACATTGTGGAAGATATTGCAACAGATAATTCTTTTTTTCCAAACGAGATCAGCTACTGCCACCTGCTACTTTCTTCAACGAAAGACCATCGGCTCACCTTTGAATTGCACCTCTTGCCAGAATGGACGTTTATTTGACGTGGCCGTGGAACGTCCTGTGGAGCGATAAGGCACATTTTTAACTTAATGGAACAGTTAAAAACACAGAATTGTCGCATTGGGAAAATGGAAAATCTACGAAATTTCCAGGAACTTCCCCGCACTCATAAAGTGACCGTCTTTATCATCGGACCATTTCTCTTCGAAAAAGTTGTTCCTAATGCCCTGTGACGGCCCTGAGATATCATGACATGCTCCATAATTTTCTCGTGCCTCAACTTTAACGGCAATATTGCCTTGCATCTAAAACTTTTATGCAAGATGGTGAGCCCCCACATATTGGACTCACCCTACAGCATTGTTTGTGCCATCATTTCACCGAGTGCCGGGAGAGTAGTCGGTCATTTCCTATTGCCCATCCATCACATTCTCCGGATCTTAAACCAAGTGATTTCTGGTTGTGGGCCCATTTAAAGAATGTGGTTTATCATGGAAATTCTGCAAATTTGCCAAAGGACTATATTACGCTACATATGAGAAGCGCCACATAGTATCAGTTGCGGCTAGCCGTTGAAGAGTGTGTTTCTACGCTTGTAACTATTACGAATTACGATGGGAATACATCGAGCATTATTCCTTACATCGCTAAACAGTCTGTGCAGCAGACATGTCTCTAACGGAAGGAATAAATGGCTTGTGATTATTTTTTGTGATTGTTGTTTATTTCGTTGTTGGTTTGCTGTTATTTCGTGTATTCTGTTGTAAAGCGCTTCTCTAAGTGTATTTTTTTTCAACTATTTTTTTTTTATAATCTTTTCCGCATTCTTTGAATAGCCTGTATTGTGGTGTTAAATCGCTGATTGGTTACAGCAACAGATTGCTCTGAATAGGCAAGTTAAATTACGATCACCTTGTATAATAATATATTATATGAATTAATGCTATAGGATCTCATTATTTTAATAAATGCTATGTTTTATCAGTCTCTTTTATCTCTCAATTTCAGCATTTAACCAAACGATCTAATTTCGTAAAGTAGGTTTGATTACTGTGTTTTAATTAATTCAAGCTTTGTATGAACGGAGACATCTGTAATAAAATTCAAATGAGAATTATTGCATATTCATCTGTATGTAAATTACTTTTATTAGAATAAAGTTTATAAATTTTATATAGTACAGTAACTTTGTAACTATGTTATTCTTTAAAGAGTTCTGCTATACATCATCTTCTCAGTACCTCTACTCAGATGTTATCCTTTAACCGTTTAACGAGAAATCATAGAAATATGGTTATTTGCCTCACAATTCGTCATTGTCTAGAAACGCTGAAACAAATGAAAGATGAATGTTTCGCAGGGCCGTAGAGAGACAAAATGCCGTACCTGGCAACAAACAGTTTTTGAGCCCTAACATCTACTTAGCATTTTCAAAGCACCATTATAATTATTTTTAATTCCAGTAAGCAAGCTATTAATGCAATTTTCATCCAAAAAAAATGTAAAATAATCGATAAAATTTGAGAGAAAAGATAGCTGTAATGTTGATATCATCAGCCGTTTTGCGCCCCTTGTTGCCGCCAAGTTCGGCAGCTGTTAGCTACGACTGTAGTGTTTCTGATGTGCATTCGACTTGATAACAAAACTACCATACCAACTTCTTGCAGAAGTGAAACACTTAGGACTGAGCAACCACTAATGTGCAACTATATTAAGTTTTCTGAGAGCTTTTTGTCTTTATTACAACCTAAAACAAGCAGTGAGAAATACATTGGAAACATGGACATTTTGCAACGAAGAAATCATTTTAGAAATAATTAGTGGATTGTATCTTTTGTACCTTCAACTAGTTTAACACTTATAATACTGAAGTTATAATACTTCACTGCATAAACAGGAAATTATATCAGTTTTTGAATTCACCTATAACTTAACATTAAATTAGAGAACTATTATAACATTTAAAGAGGGAAGGCTTAATAAATGGCAACATTTTATTTTATATTACCTGATTTATAATTTAAAATTTACAATTATATAAATATAACACCCATATATAAGAATAAGGCTTCACTAGGATAATAGAAGAATGTGGTGCTCAAATCTTATGCCCGCCAGAAATTGCTGGACTAGGTTCTCACTAATGGCCTTGATTGGTTGTTACGTAGAACTGGGCAGACTGAACTCTCTCATTTACAGTTAAGCTTTTTGTGAGCATGGTAATTTCTATATTAGGAAGCAACACCTCCTGTTTCGAGCAAACTTCTTGCTAACCTCGTCTCAACTTCTTGTTTTCGGCTGGAAAAGTTGGTACTGTGTTGGGATTGCATTCAACTCAGAGGCTCTGCTGCGTGACTTTTCCAATTCTAAATCATGTGAACTTGCGTTGGACATGACTAATAATAAAGTTTTTCTTTGATTAAACTTTGCAGTCCGTTTGAGACTATATTCAGCTTCTGAGAGCCCATCTAACTGAAATATTTACTTTCACTTAAAATTAGGATTGAGACAGTCAGTATGAAAGTTTTATGGGGGGGTTCTTCGCACATAAACACATACAGTCGTCTGAAATAAAGTAAAAGAAGATTCATTAAACCAAATGATTTGTCCCCACTGCTATTGTGTCTATTGCCATCGCTTCAATGCATTACGCGATGTCACCAATGTTTCTGGAATAGCTGCTCTGCCAGCTATTAGCAGAATGTTCGCTGCATATTGTTTCCGTTGAATAGTTTAGGTTGGTGCGAGTTCATGGGGATGGGTTTTCATCTCGGAGTTGTGTGAGACAGCGTTGTTTTGTGTTGTCGGGTCACTATCCGCTTCAACACCTAACTACAACTGTCGGTGAGGTTTGACTTCAGTCCACTATTCTGTTTCGCAGATGATGTCTTAGCAAATTTTGTGTAAGCTGTTTTAACAGTTCACAAAGTACTTTTCAACACCCTAAGATTGGCTGTTTTCGTCCCTGAAGCTCCAGCGAGGCGAGCTCCAATGATCATGCTCGAGTGGTCGCACTTAACAGCCATGACATATCGGATATAATATCACTGCTAGTGCAAGCTTCACATGCAACCCGTACGACTGCTGTTGATCGACTGATACCTACGCCTTCACGACCACTTGGTGGCAGACGTCTATTCTAGATGGCGTGGTTCCGCTATGCAAATGAAGCATGATCCATTTTCATATAGGTGTTCATATTTATGTATCCACCACAAGTATACTGCCTGACAGTAAATGCCACACCATGAAGATGCGAATGCAGTGCCATAAAAAATTGCAGAGTGGATGCGCATATGCAAGTTACGCAATTGATTAAAATTTCTGGTCAATCACAGGAACCACTCGAATGATATAAGCAGACAACCAACATGTGAAGGCATCATTCAAGACTCGTCCCGGCTGCGAGAAGTGAGTGTTATTGCGGCTACTATGTTGGTAGAATGAACCAGGAGTGTTAATAGCTTTAAGACGCAGTCATACGCAATTTCGCTAAGCGGATATGTTCACGAGAGATTTGAATGCACGCCGGTTAGTTCTTGCGCCGTATTGCAGAAGAAACGTAACGTTATGCCACAACCGTCAATAGCATTTCCTCCAAAAAAGGTAATGTTAACGGTCGTAGTGGTACCGAAGCGCGAAGACGAACGTGACATATCGTCGCATCAGACGTCATGCCGTAGCAGACCCGCAATCCACGACTGACAACATTTTGCAAAGTGTACAGGGAGTTTGGGATGCTCCGATATCAATACGGACAGCCTCGCGCCGATTAGCTGCGGCAGGTTTGTAGAACAGCCGTCCATTGCGAAAGCTACCGTTAATAGCAAGCCCTCGTCGTCATGGCTTAGAATAGTGTCACATCAGAGCTACTTGGAATGCACAACGGAGCAGTGTATTGTTGAGTGATGAATCCCGTTTCTATCTCACCAATGATGATCACCGTGTGAGAGTCCGGAAGCTACGTGGCCATCGGGCGGATTCCTCGTCTTTGTGGAGCACCACACAGCCTATCAACGTGGAGTCCTGGTTTGGGGTGCTATCAGCTCCAACGGCCGCTCACATCTAGTACGCATTACCAGCACATTTACGGCACGCCGCTCTGTTGTTGAGGTGCTGTGTCCCGTGGCACTACCATATCTGCATGGCGTCCCAGACCCAATGTTACAAGAGGATGACGCTCCGCCACATACAGCTCGGATCAGCCTACATGTTTTGCAAGGTTTGCAGATGCTTCTTTTGCCAGTCTATACTCTGACCTCTTGCCAATCGAGAATCTGTTGGACAACGATTGGACATCGGTTCAATATACTCCACCCCCACGAAATGAAGATGAAGTGAAGATGAACTCGGGTCAAGACTACTTGGTCAACGTCACCCCAGGACATTATTCGGACACTCATCGAATCGATGTCACGTCGAATATAGCAATGTATCACTCAAAATGGAGGTCACATCCACTAGTTTAGACCATTGGAGCCTTGTTTGTATCTGGAAATTAATAACTTGTTTTGCACCTGTGTGGCAAGCACGCATTAAAATTTTAATATAATTTTGACTGTATTAATTTATTGTTCAGTGGTGTTTACTGTTAATGATTTGGCAAATCTTACATAAGCAAAAGTGGGGGGGGGAGGGGGCATTCTGCTTATTTTTGCTGACAAGAATGAGAGATTGGTCAAAAATGACGCGGTTACCTAATACTTCTACGGCCTCTTACTGGTTATTCTAGATAAGTTACGTCATTGGTACCATCATTGGACATGCTTCTCTTTCATTGGATACTGGGACATTTCGGGAGTGTGACGTTTCCATGTTGCTGATTGGTTCATATTGCATCTCCGAAGATTGCAAATTCTATATAAAGACTGTTGAATGATAATATATTTTTACTTACGAAAGGTCTTTTGTAAAATCTAAACTGTATCGTTTCTTTTTAAATACAGTAGAGCCCCAATTATCCGCGAGTGCCGCCAATTTTTTTTTTAATTACGAACCTCAAAAAAACCCAAGCCAACGACAGGGAAAATACAATAGGCCCTACAGTGCGAAGGTCGAAAATTACTGACAGGTTTATTGTGCATCGTAATCCTATAGGCCTTCTTGGAATTTGTGGATGCAAACGTAGAGCAAAGGTTTCTGCTTTAATGTACATATTTTAAAAGTTTTACATATTATTTTTTTTGTACAAGAAAGCATAGTTTTTAATGGTGAAATATTTTTTCCGTGTTTGCACCTCATTTTTACCTCCGCAATTTTCGTTACCCGCGAAGCCCTTGCCACCCAATCCCGCCAATAATCGGGGTTCTGCTGTATATGCTTTCTATTTTTATTCTTGTGTGTAGGCTCCATTCTTTTATTACTTCAGTAATGAATATGGGAGACATAAAAAATTTTTTACAATCTGCGAAACTTCTTGATAATAGCAAAGTTTTACAATTTGTTTTTTACAGCGACTTCAATTCATAATATTTCTTATAAGAATTTTGTAAAGTTTTAAGTTCTTATTTCTAAGTGGAAATCAAATAGCAGAGTAAAAATAATCAGCAACTAGGTACGTTATAAGTGTTCTTCAATTGAATGGTTTTAATTTCCCCCGTTGGAAGTCCGGTTTTCAGAATTACTATACCAAGTCCAAAAACTTTTGATAATGTGTTATTTGAACAGAAAATACTTAAAGGTTTTTCAAGCTTTACTTAATGTTCGAATAATTCTTTGCGTGCGCATACAAGGTGACTGCTTCCGCTATCAGTATACCATGTCTCTTTATTACTATGATGGGGGTTCTGATTTCCAAATAAACTAATTAAATTAAAGAGGGACTTCCCATCATCAGCTGCTCACTTATCATTTCGATTTTTTTTCGGTTTTCGATTCGGCTTCTTTTTACAGAATCTAGCTATATGTCGAAGCTTTCCACATTGGAAACATCTTATTGGTTGCCTATTCTCGTCTTGTACTTTGATCTCATTTTTTTACTATATTTTATCTTATCTCTCGATACCGCATTGTGGCATTGCCTTGTAAGAGTACTATCTTGCTTATCATAACTCTGATTCCGCCTGTATTCTATCAATATATTGCTTATTATGAGTTCAGCATTAAAACCTGCTTGTTTCTGCAATGTTACCAGGCTTTGAGCAACAGGCCTGTAACTTTTTGGAAGACCAGACAGAAGGATCCAGCAAAGCTCACTGTCGTCGATCTTTTCTAATCGTATTTCAATTTCGCTTACAATCATTTTCACTTGAACTATCTTGTTCAGGATATCATCTTCATCAGACATTTTACTATTAATGTATAACTCCCTCTTCAGATCAGTTATTCTAAGATTATCTATTATATTAAACTATTCTTCCAGTTCGAGTAGCAGTTTCTGCGGGTCATTTCTTTCAGTTATCATACAGCGGAATCTTTCATCAATAGAACTAATTATAGTTCCGACAGCCCTTTCTATTTTCATAAGAACCTTACGTCGCCTTTCAACATCTTCGATTTCCATAGATTCTTCTAGAGCAATATTCGCTAAACTCTATAATCCTTCCTTTTGAAAGACAACTTTTATGGATGTCTTCCACTTGAGGTAATTCTCCCCACTGAACATCAACATATTATTGTTACTTGTTGTGAATTATAAAAGAATAGATTTGTTTGTTTATTTTTTTTCTTCTCCCCAATCTATTTTTTATGTAAATAGCAAGTTTTGATTTAATGTCAATAGATGTAAAGTTTTCTGCAATGGCGCTCGTTTGAGATTATGAATGTCGATACTAGATGTCGCCTCATGCGTGTCATTTTTTTTAGCTCCGTTGCTTAGTTACGAAATCAGTTGGTTTTATTCCTATTCGCAACGAATTGATATAGATAGAAGGATGTTTTCCCGTTGGCAGTATTTATTTGAGTAAAGATGGTAGCATACCGTAAGAGATATTCCATTAACGCATCGTATTGGGAATTCTGTTTTATCTCTAAGTTTATATAGATGAGTAATATTAGATTTTTATCATTTTTTTCATAGATCTTTTTGTAAGGCGGAGAATTTCGGAAGGACGTCAACCTTCGAATTCTGCCATCTTGAAAAGGCGGTAATCACAATTTACCAGTTACCCTTTGAAATGCCGGAGACCTATTTGAAAGTCAATATACTTTCAAAGTAGAAATTTTCCGTTGGAGAGTCGACTTCCTGGGGTTTAGTCGACGAGGAATTAGGAATAGGAATTTCCGACCGTTTGGGATGCATGTGTTGCAACGTTTCCATGAAGATTTCATTACATGGGATTTGAAACCTGTCTCAGCGTTAAATGCTATACAGCAATTCAGGGAATTTTGTAGGGAACATCTGATAAATCATATATCAACAGATTAGTTTCGTTGGATTGGCTGATGAAATGGAACATGGCCTTTCCAGATCGAGTGACCAGAAATGAATTTCAGTTGAATTCCATGTCAAGTTAAGGCAGGACAAACCTTTGTTTTGCTTTATTCTGTGATCCATTTGGACCAACGTTAGAAGCAAGGAATTGGTCAAATAATTAAGAGAAGAAACTTTATTTTTTCCATTTCTGGATCTTTAGGGTTTAATTCTTAATTTTCGAACAATAGCCAATGTCTTTGAATTAATTCTAAAAGTAGAATTTGAGATGGTTTAATGTACTATGCTATGTTTCAGTAATCTATAATATGAGACTGTAAAGATATTTATTAATTTAAGAATTTACCCAGATAGGATTTTTTGAGTTTAATCCAAAGTGATGCTGTAACCAGCGGTTTGGCATATTTCATTTTTGTTACTGTGATATATCTAGATTAAATAGTTATTTAACTTATTTGAGATATAAGCCATTGAATGATAATATCGAAACGTGTTGTTGAGTAAAAACTTATAGATTTTTTTTATTATGTCATGTGACTATTTCAAGTTTAATATACTGAAATTAAGATATAATATTTTAATGCTCTTGTTGAACGATAAAGTGTTAGAATTTAAGGAGTCATCTGAAATATAAACTGTACATTTGTTGTTGAGTTCAAGGAAGACTTTTACTTCACTATTAATACCTAGACAAGGAAATTAACGTGCGTTAGTACATTTTTACAGTAAAATAAACCAAAGAACGCACATAACTAAACAAAACAAAACACAAATTCACTGAGCTCAGTGAATTTTAATAGCTCAGTGAATTTGTGTTTTGTTTTGTTTAGTTATGTGCGTTCTTTGGTTTATTTTACTGTATTAATACCTAGCTAAGAGGATTTTTATTAGAATTATAACTAAGCATTATCTGTATTTTTATATGTTTTAATGAATATATAAAACATTATCTTTCAGACAAGTATCTGTTTTTTTAGTGTCTAAATTGTTTATCACACTCTGCCATGTCATTGAAAAACTCTTTACTGTTTTGTTATGGGCCTTTCTTCTTCTTCTTCTTTCTTCGAATTTGGCCATCTGAGGACCACGTGAAATAGCCCATGAAGCTCAACGTTTCTTATTTCTCTCGCTCCAGTATCTTTTCATTCTTTCACTGTGTTCTTTCCTTCTCTCATCAGTCCATAAAGCTCCCGTTTTTCTCCTTTCTCTTTCCCGGAACCCCTTAAAGTCTTTGATCTTTTTTCTAAATTTGCCCCTATCCACAATATCTTTGTCCGTCAAACCAATCTCCTCCAGGTCCACTCTAATCTCCTTAATCCAAGTAAGCTGTGTCTTGGGGTTCCTGTCGAAATAATCAAATATTCGTCTGGTCAGTCTTCCCTTCTCCATTCTTTTGAGATGCCCATAGAAGGTTAGTCTTCTTTTCCGCATAGTGTCCGTGATTTTTTCTATTTTTTTGTATATCTCTTTATTAGTTCTTAATTTCCATTTATTGTTTTCATATCTCGGCCCTAATATCTTTCGAATTATTCTTCTCTCCCTCTTTTCCAATTCTTCCAGCTGGTTGTTTGTTTTCATAGTTAGGCACTCCGACGCATAAAGTCCTTCTGGTTTAATCACGGTTTGGTAGTGTCTCAGTTTGGCATTGATGGATAGACATTTTTTATTATATCTGCCCTTTGTCAAGTGAAATGCTGTTTCCATTTTCCTTTTTCTTGCCATGATTGCCTCTCTATCGAGTGCATTGGGTTGTATGATTTCTCCCAGATATTTAAACTTCTCCACCCTTATGATCTTCCCATATTTCGTTATCATATGTTTCGGTGAGTCCTTTCTGTTTGTCATGTAGGTTGTTTTTTCAAATGAAATTTGAAGTCCTGTCTTCTCTGCCATTTCCTTCAGAATATTAATTTGTTTTGTTGCATCTTCCAAACTTTCAGCGAAGATGGCCAAATCGTCCGCAAATGCCAGATTATCAACTTCTATATTGTCCTTCTTTCTGCCAATTCTGATTTTCCTTATTCCCTCTTCTTCAGTCCTTTTCCTCCATTCTCGTATAACCTTTTCCAACACACAGTTGAAAAGCAATGGGGAAAGACCATCTCCCTGTCTTACGCCCGTTTCCACAACAAATGGTTCGGAGATTTCCCCCATGAATTTAACACTAGACTTCGTGTCTGTTAACATATCTTTTAGAATTGAAATTGATTTATCGTCGGTTCCGAATTCTATGAGGACATTGAGAAGCGATGTTCTATCTATGGAGTCATACGCTTTTTTAAAATCTACAAATGTAACGCATATGTCCTTGTTTCTCATTTTTCTATATCTGATCACACATTTAAGATTTAGAATTTGTTCTACACACGATCTCCCTTTCCTGAAGCCGCCTTGATATTCCCCTATCTGATTTTCCAGTTGAGGCTCCAGTCTATTTTGAAGTGCCCTTGCAAATATCTTATATGCTGTCGATAGGAGAGATATTCCTCTCAGATTATTGGTGTCTGTCTTGTCTCCTTTTTTATGTATTGGATGTATAATCGCATTTTTCCAGTCTACTGGTATCTTTTCCTGCTCCCAT
Source organism: Thereuonema tuberculata (assembly GCA_023159025.1). Lineage (NCBI taxonomy): Eukaryota > Metazoa > Arthropoda > Chilopoda > Scutigeromorpha > Scutigeridae > Thereuonema > Thereuonema tuberculata. The sequence goes on from JAFIDM010000002.1 coordinate 32,729,340, forward strand.
ATTTTATTAATTAAGTTTTGAAGATTTATGATCGTTCCAATATCAGCCAATTTCCACATCTCCGGTATTATACAGTCTTCTCCTGGGGCTTTATTATTCTTTAGGTTTTTAATAATGTTTTCCATCTCCGCTAGGTCTGGAGGCTCTGTGTTCTGATGTTTTTCCATCGGAGGGACCAAATGGAATCTTTCTTCTGGGACACTGCAGTTTAGGAGATCGCAGAAGTATTCCGCAAGGATTATGCAATTGTCTCTATTATTCAAGGCCATCTTTCCATTCCTGTCTTTAAAGCACAAATTTGGTGGCTGGAAGCCTTGTATTTCCTGTTTGAATGTTTTGTAGAAAGATCTGGTATTATTTCTCTTAAAGTCTTCATCAATCTGTATTAATCTATTCTTCTCGTAATTGCGTTTGACCATTCTGATTAGTTTGGCTGTTTTTGATCTTTGGGTTTTAAATTTGTCGTAATCTTCTAGTTTGTTGGAGGAATGCCACTTTTTCCATGTCAATAGCCTCAGCTCAATAGCCTCCTCACACTGTTGATTCCACCATCTATGTTTCTTATTTCTCCTCGTTGGGGCCACTTCCCTTGCCGCCTTCATCAAGTCCTCCTTCATCTCCTCCCAATTTCCACTCTCACCCCCTATTTTATTTTGGAATTCATTTTTTCTGAGCGACAATGTTTCAGCATTTATTTTCATAGTCCTGGGTCTATTATTCGGAGATTTCCTTTGAGGAATAAATTTGATCTTTATAGTAGTGAGATAGTGATCCGTCTCCACGTTCGCTCCTTTCCTGATCTTGACATTCATAATCTCTCTTTGGTTCTCAAAAGATATGGCCACATGGTCGATTTGAAACTCGCCCAGCGCTGCATTGGGAGATTTCCATGTCATTTTCTTGCGAGGGATTCTCTTGAAGTTAGTAGACATCAGTTTAAGATTGAATCCTCTGCATATTTCTATAAGTCTTTCCCCATTTCGGTTAGTTCTCTTATGCGCCGGAAACTCGCCTACAGTCTTTTTGAATTTTCTCTCTCTTCCTATTTGAGCATTAAAGTCTCCCATAAGGATCTTTATATTTTTCGTTGGAATCATGGACATCTCGTGTTCCAGAGATTCCCAAAATTTATCCACCTTTTCCACGTTTTTCTTGTTATCCTCATTGATTGGGGCATGCCCATTAATCAACGTATATGTTTTATTCATTGATCTTAAATTCAAGATAGACAATCGTTCATTTGGTGAGTGGAATCCAGATATGGCATTCACCAGCCTCTCATTCACAACAAAACCGGTTCCTAGGTGAGGTATTCCCTTATTCATAGGGTTCCAACCCTTTTTTCCTTTAAAGATTCTGTAGCCTTCCGATTCCATTATTTCTTCATCTCTGAATCTTGTTTCCTGCAAGGCCATGATCAGAATTTTGTATTCCTGCATGGTTCTAACAAGCTGTTTTAATTTTCCTGGTTTTATTAGGGAGTTGATATTTAGGGTTCCCCAATAATATTTTCTTTTTGTCTTGACTTCATTCTTGGGGTTTCCGGTAGTTTTTGGTCTCTTGTCATAACATGGAGATACGGGCTCTCCAGAATCCAATGGCCCGTTTGCGTTGTCTTCAACAACGGAGGATATCATTCCCCCTGGAGTAGTTCTTTTCAGAAAGGTTTTCTTCATGTATGCTATTTGAGAATTGGGTGGGGGAGTCAGTATATATATACATATATATATACACACCAACTCATTGTTAAAACTGAGATTGTAAGTCCCAGAGTATCTAGAACAGCCGCTCCTAACATGGAGATCCGTCGCTGTTGGCAGCCGCTCATTCTGAGACAGACGCTGTTTGCTAGTTTTGGTCCGCCCCGGGTATTTCATTTCCCCGGTACCACCCATATCTGGGAGGCTTTCCCTATCCGCCACCTGGGAGGCGCCCGATGGAGGACTAGCAGCCCCTCACGGGGTTATGGGCCTTTAATTTGATTCTGACCTTTTAGATCATTTAACAGTAACATTACTCATGTTGACTTTTAGACACTATAGAATAATTGCATACACTCTCGGTAATATTCTAATCCCTTAGATCTAACACGCCTTCTTGCCGCAGTGGAAGCGGGCGTTAGGGCTAATCCATAACCAATTTTGTAAAGTTTTAAGTTCTGAGTTCTAAGTGGAAATCAAACAGCAGAGTAGAAATAATCAGTGCTCGGAATCTATTATTAATAAAACCAACACATGGAAATCTTTAACACATTTAATTTGGCGACAAAAATTACAACAGGCTTGCTCAAATCAAGCTTACAGATAATTCTATCTTTTACTAGAATTAAATAAACTTCAATGTCTTTAAATTAAAAGTTCTTTGCTTCTATATTGCATAACTTGCTTCTGATCAGCAACGAGGGCTTAAATTCGGCAAACTAGCACATTTACGTTACTCTTTGCTGAAGTTGCTGTCAATTAAATTTTCCAATTCTCTTCTCTTCTATGACGACCTCACTAACATGCAGTTACAAAAGTTCTATAAGTTTAGAATCCCTATTTTCTACTTTATAAACTCTACTGATAAAAGTTCGCCACTAATTCCAACTTTAAAGAATTATTTCGCTGAATTCTCTAGATTCAAAATGATTCCCAGTCTCTGATATCCTGTAGCCCAACTTGCTTCTAACTTTCCCATTTAAATAACTGAAACTGTTCAAGTAAAGTTCTACTTACATTAAACCGTTGAATTCGTTTGTTGAACAGCTGTTGATATTCCAATCACCTTCGTTTAAGCCTTTTTATCCTTGCTTGTATCTGCGTATTGATACTGGGCATTGGCTTATACTATCACAGAAGTTTCATTACGGCATTCGAATAATCTTGGGTGGATCATGTAAAACTCGCTGGCGGCAATTATCGTCTTTCTACTTCGAACTTTTCTGAATAAGCTTTTCACCTTGTATTAGGCCTATCACTGCGTCGTCACAGAAGTTCCCGCTGAAACTATATCTCCCGGGCAGAATGTATTTCTATCCCTGGTCCAATTTTCTCGACCTGTCTTGTCTTCTTGCTTCTTTCTCTGGCAAGTCGACGATCGTCCCGCTCCTTCTTACGGTAAGGATTCCCTTTTGTCTCCGACAAAAATATCTTCACTCTTCGATGAGTCAATGAACGATCCAACCTTTTCTTCTTTTCATCAATGGTCGATCCGGCCTTCTTCTTCGGCTCAACTTTTCCGTTTGCCTCCGTATCCTGGCAAACTATGTTGGTACAGTTTCCTTCGCCTTCACGAAATTCGTAACGTCTGCGGGCGTCCTCGCTTTCCTTGCGAGGATGAGAATTGTATCTCACATGTCTTAGTCGGTGAGATATCGAACAGGACTGCTTCTTCCCTCATGTCTGTACTTTTCGAGGGACCGAACTGAACTGACTCCTCCGTCACGTCTTAAGCCTGTGAGGGAGCGAACTGAACTCACTGCAGGCATACTGAAACAATACGTCTCCCGTGGGTTAATTCCACGCATCTCGTGCAACAGTCCAACTAACACTAAGCTCGTGGATAACGTAATCCATAAGTGCGACAACAATATGTTGACCGCGTTACCTAGGTATGAAAAAATGCTGAACTTCGGAACTAACTCAATTTAACTAAATGGGAAAATTAAATTATCTTTTCACAAAAATTTAGGGTTAAGTTTTAGGACTAGAAATTCAAACCAGGAATTTCTACACTTTCTATTTACACAGATTATCATTCTCTTATCAAAGCATCCCCGACGCCAAACATATATAAAACAGATATATTTATAAATGAATTTTTGGAAAAGTTTCTTCTTTTCTTTGTCAAAATTTAAAATAACGTGAACGATTTACAGATGTTAAATATCATGCCATATCACACATCCTGGACATTTTTACAAAATTACCATCAAAACAATACTCCTTTCATATAGAAACTAATCTAAACTTTCCATTGTAATATAATTACAACAATTTTATTCATTCTTTAAAAAAACAATTCTTCAAACTTTACAATTTTGTGCTTCTTATTTATACTAGATAATATTATATCTCTAGCCAATTTTACTGACTCTTTTATTTATTTCTAACCCTTCATTTCTATTGAAAAATAAACTTTCAACAATTTTTTTTGTTTTTTTATCTTTTTCACCATACAGTATTTTCACTTTCGTACTCATGCTATGATTTAAATGTTCTGCTAACTCTGATTTAAATTTGAGCTTCTTTCAGAAATATAATTTGCGTGTTCACCAGGTTGAACCAAACAAGTTGAACAAAACAAGAAAGGTAGAATGGCTATTCCTTATTTAAATACAAATACTTAAGAGTTGAAGAAAATTTTTAATAAATATAATATGGAAGTTATACTTAAATATAAGATAAAGTTGAAGAATATTTTATGCCAAAAGTTGAACAGAAGTGAAAATAGATATGACATTTCTGTGGTGTATAAAATAGAATGTATATATTATGGGGTTGTATATTGGAGAGAGTATTGGAGACAGTGAAAGAGAGAATATATGAAAACTCAAATTATATTAAAAAGAAGCAGAAACACAAATAGGTGTTAGCATAACATTGCTGTAATTTAAGTACAGACGTGAAAGTTTAGATTAGATTCCATATGAAAGGAGTATTGTTTTGATGATTAATTTTTAATAATGTCCAGGTTGGGTGACATGGCATGTTATTTAATATCTGTAAATTGTTTATTTTATTTTAAAACTTGACAATCGAAGGGAGAAAATTTTCCGATAATTCGTTTATAAAAATATGTTTAAATATATATTTGGGATTGGAAGTGTTTCGAAAATTATAAGACGATAAGAAGAAAAATCTTATTTTATAAAAGCGTTATTATGTCTGTCATAAGACTTTCCGTTTTTCCAATTTTGTGACCAAAGTATAAGAGATAGATTAGTCATTTAAATAGATAAAATCTAGATCTTTTTAATACAAACAAAATGCTACAAAAATCTTTCGTAAAAAGTTTTTGGTTTCCAAGATGGCTCCTTTTAAAGGGTCCAATTTTGACTTTTTCTCAATTTAGACGAAAAGTATAAACTTTGGAAGAGAACATTATTTTGGGAAAATGCTGGTATTTCAAAGTTCTATCGAACGAGATATCAGTCATTCACAAAGGTTTCTGAGTTTGCAAGATACATGCAAAAATGGCGCCTCACACCTGGGGTTGCGCCAAGCGGCAATACACCTGAGTGAAGTGGAGAAGGTCACAACGGGCTGGGAAGTCATGTGTTCTCCGATCTCTATATTAATTTGCTAAATAAATAACGGTTTTTTTTTAATGCTAAACATGCAAGGGTTCTGGAGCGAAGCGACGGTACCCGTCTAGTAATAGCATATTTTATATATTGAGTTAGATAAATTCTTTTGTCAATATCAGCAATTCCCTATTATTAATTTTGGTTAAAATCATTATTTTAATTTCTGTTAAAGAAAATTCAACTATATCCTTTTTTCGGAATTTATCATTAGGGAGATTTTATTAAAGATCTTTCACCAATATGATTTTTCATAGTATAATATTTTGCTTTAATTTAGAATTTAGTAATAGGGAATGATATGAGGAATATCCTACTTACGATTGCCATGTATCCGCTGTTAAGGACTTCGTAACTTAGATCAGCTAAAATGCAAATTCCAGTACCAGCACCTTTAAATCTCACTTTATCTATAAAAAAATAGAATAAAAGTTTTATTCGAGCTAAAAACGGCATATACTATCTAATGTAATTTTAATGAGTTTTAGTAAAATTATTCCTATTAATAGTTTACTAAATAAATACCTTCTATAGTTTACAGTGTAAAATACATTTAATAAAATAAAGTAACTAAAAAAAGGACATAAATAAAGAAATTACAGTAATCTTTAATAACTTTATTGAAGTGAAAATTCCGTAAGTTCTTATTCACGGTACTACCAATCCATTGAATCAGAATTACTGATTTTATCACTCAAGGTTTCGATTTAAAATTAAGTAAAAAGTTAATTTATCCTATTATTTTAATTAAGATTTATCTTGATATTTTGGCACACGTATACCATTATTAAATGTTTTGCGAGTACGTTCTGATCTCGATAGCTGTGAAAAAATTTGCAGGACATAACTAAATTTTTTCCTCAATTCTAATTGTGTATTACAGTCGCAATTGTGACTGTTGTGTATTGTAGTATAATATTATAAATTCAATATATATATTAAATAGAAATCATCTGTTTATGCTTTACATAATCGTTTTATTTCTTTTACTGTTTATTCATCAAAAATGTCGAATATAGGAATCGTAATGAAAATTTCTAACTTATTTGCATTATTACACTATAGAAGTTTTGTAGTAAGTCGTCTCTGTTTTTTAAAGTTCTAAATTGTACATCACTAATGCCAAATGAATGTAAGAATAATATAACTTACCAACTGAAAAGGTTAAGCAAGTTCCAAAGATAGTTTTAGAAAATCTTTGTTCGGTTTCTTTGTAAGTGTCTATGGAGTCTTGAGTCATCATTTCCTTACACTACATAAATGAATACAAGAAATTCATTAGGAATTAGAAATTATCTTTCATTGTAGCTCCTATTTCCTGAGGCTTTAATTAATGTCATCTGAAATATTACTTAACATACTGAATTTCTAATATTTTAATAATTTCAAAAAGATAAAGAATTTAATTCGACGAGAAAATATATTATTATCTTCATGAAATTTCGAAAAGAAAGTGAATTTTTTGCAAAATTTTAAAATTTTGGTTTGATAATATATTTCTTTCATTCAGTATTAGTATTTGATAACCAACTTATTGATTTCTGTAAATTTGTTCAAAAGTTAAATTGCTTCACACCAAGATCCTTGTAATTTTGTAAATAAGAAAGAAAATAACATTTTCATTAAGCATTTTTACTCGAAACATGATTCTGAGTTTAAGAGAACGTAACGCATCATTAGTTTACATATTTTCATAAACAATAATAGCGTTCTACAGTGTTAATTTCTAATTCTAGCAGTGAGTATTTACAATTTTTGACGCTTAGTTACCTCATGAAATTAAACTTATGGTAATATGTACGGTAAGTGGAGAGATAAGTTCAAGATAGGATTTGAATAAAAGTATATATTTCATTTTCAAATGATATCAGTTTATGTATTTTGTTCACAGAATTTTTTCTTTTATTGCTTCAGAAAGGAAGATGATTAATAATTCCGATTTCTTTTCGCAGGTACTTTTAGAATAAACGTTTATATAAATGTAAATACACTTTTAATCATAAATTCTTTTAAATACGAGCTATCACAATTTAATTTCCTGAATGCACCCTTAGGAAGCAGGAGTGCATGTCGTGTGCACTAGTGGCTTCTGTCAACTTTTTGCCGTAATCCCATTCTGCACATATGCATATAAATAGACGCTTTGCTATTTGAAATATATAAGGAACTCTTTTTGCAATATTCTTGAGTTTCTTTGTCACATTACGCTGGATCAAAAATGTCTGAGAGGTACATCAGACAGAAAGTCGCGCTGTTTCAATGAGCGCTGTTTCTATTTTATCTCTTAAGACTGGGTGGAATAAACTTTCCAGAAATATTTTGCATAGCCAATTTCTGTATTAAAATCTCCCTTATTCTTTCCCTGTTCATCTTTAATTCCTCGCCATGCGTCGCAGATTTATCATTTCTCTGACCGCACCTAAATTCGCACTCTGTCAACATTTCATCAAGCATCATCGTAAACTCTCAAATTTTGAAAAATGGAACTAATCTTGTTTGCTTCTATTTTCTTAACAAAAACAGAGCAGTCTTTGGCAGATTAAAAAGAAAAGCTGACAGGTCATAAGTTAGTAAAATATACTGTAGTTTAATAAGAAGTACAATCTTATAAAAAACACAAGTGAATGTAATTTTGCGCAAAGCAAAAATTTAAGAGCGACACATAATAATAAAAAAAATAAAATAATATTAAAAAAGGAAGTATATTAATGTAAGGAAAAATTTAAAAAAATAAAAAACATCCAAGCAAACATTCAGAAAAAAAAGATTAAGAGTAAAAAATAACCAAAATAAAAATATCCGCAGTAGATATATATATATATATTCATGTATATAGCAGAATAATTTCGTAATTCCCTTCCAGTATAAAAACATAACACTTAGTTAAATTAAGTTATATTAAAAGCGAATGTGTAAGATGAACTGAACTAGAATCTGTCGAGTTTTAAAATAAGTTCTCTTAAGTTAAAGGACGATATGTAATAATCAAAGCTGACGTCCTATTTATTATCTATGATTATTTTTCTTTTCTTTTTTTTAAATAAAAGTTATATATATGATTCTGTTTCTTTTTCTCTAGTGTTAATTTGAAAAGTAATTGATTTAAAATGTCTTACATTTGGATCTAAGCTTTTGAAATGGATACGAGGTACGGTCATGTTCCAAAGTTCTTCGGATGTATAATTCAGTTTCAACAATTCAGCGACATCAATTTCATTTAGGTTTTTTGAAGCATTGTACAATTCTTGGTATTCTATTTTTAGGTCTTTGATCTTCTGATAATATTGGAATGGCTGATATGGGCAAATTGTTATTCCAGGTAATTCTAAAAATTCATTTTCTTCATAAATAGCACGAACTGCTGGAGCTCCGTACACATAGGTCATAGATGTGTCGTATATTTGATAGAAACAACCAATGGCTGATGTAATTAATACAAAAAACCAAACAACCTTTAAGTTAACACTATAAAATATTTTAAAAACTCTGTCTAATCCAGTAATACTTATGTTGGGAACACTGCTGTCATTCTGTGTCGATTCATCATTAGAAATTTCTTGATTTGTAGATTTCTGAAATAAAAAAAAAAATAATTAAAAAAAATAAAAAATATTCATTTACTTTTTGAGACATTAAACGGAAAACTAATTAGTTTACAGTATAATGTATTAGCATTGCTTTAAAGAATAAAATTACTACAAAATATATAGCTTAGTTTCAAGTCCAAACTTAGTTTCAAGTCGAATGCACAGAGTTAAACATCCAGATATGTAGTAAAATCAAATGAAACTTATATGCTACACTGAGATACCACTTTATCAGGAACGGAACAACTCGTCTATATAATGTTTCAGATTTTACCCATTGGTGTTCGTGTTCTCTTTTGGTCGAAAACAATCACGTGATAATATCCGCCATTAGTTTTCCAACTTTCACATCACGTTATATGTGCAATTTATATTTTTAAGAGATTCTTGCTAATATAAGCGTACTTAATAAAATAAAAAGTGTTATATAATGTTATGTAGTGTTATATATTGCGTACGAATGTATGTCCAGGTCAGATTTCTAATTGCTTGGGATTTATATTATGTTTTAACGAGTCAAAATCAGTTTAGATAAGTGAGAATTTCTGGGCCTGATTGGTACGTTCATGCCAATGGTACAAAACATAATAGAAAATAATCTTGTAAAGTGGAATATAAAACTAAAAACATACGAAATAATAACAAAACAAATATTTCGTTCCATGATACCGCGAAGAGTCATTGTATTATAGCAATGTAACTGCATACCTTTTAATATTTTCCAGTATATTACTAACCAAAAATGGTAAGTTCTGCTTTCGGCTGCTCCAATCGTTCTGATGAAGGTATTTCCAAAGAAATTTGAAAGACGAAATGAATGACCCTTAAGGCAAAACGAGAGAGGTGGACTCCAATGAATCGCTCATATCTTTGTGAAGTAAGGACGATTGATATTAACTTTCTAATATCAATATTTTGCAGACGCCTAAGCAAAATAGCAAATACGATAGAAGCATACTGGACAAAGTGCCAATATGCCTAATTATAAAAAATTGAATTCTTCAGGATGAAAGGTCACGAGTCATGAAAACCAAATCTTACAGGAGAATTCTAATTGTATGTATAGTCTACTTTTGTAGAAGAAAAAATTAAATTTAAGACTCATGTCTTTTCCTTACATAAGTAACTCATGACAATTGCTCTTAAATTTTTTCTTGAACTTTTTTTTTAATCTGAGTTTATTTTAATAAGTTTATTTTAATTTAAAATAATATTTTAAAAACATTATTTAACTATGGCATTGTAGCAAGGCAGGAAAATTCCCGGATGTCCGGTTGTCGTGATGATAAAACATTTCATTTGGAGCTTAAATACTAATTTTATCTCAATTAGGCCTCTTGTACATACACTTTTTTTTTAACAGTACGGCGTGTTAGCGGCGTCGTAGAAATACCGTGTGAGCTTGTATACGACACGGCAAACCACCGGACGAAACAACGGCGAGACGGCTCAGTTGTGGTTTTTTTTTGCCAAGCTGCAGACGTGCGTCATGAATTCTTATAAGAAAAAGATTATCATTGCGTATTACATGATAACTCAAAAAACTCAAAACAGAAAAAAAAAAGGAAAAGAAGGTTTTAGATACATCCGATTTTAGAAAAAAAAGGGAAGAATTTGGTGCATTTTGTAGGAATTTAACTTGAAAAGTTCTGTATATTTTTTTTTCCTGTTTGTTGGAATTAAATGTACGACGCTACTATTGCCGACATTGGTCGCCAGATGGCACTGCTAACCTGATATAAAATACCGCGCAAATCAAATTGAGGAGAATTGCCGCAGCAAGTCGGACGAGAGATATCACGATGGGATTATGATGATGGAACGGCGTTTTCCGTCGTAAGATTTTATCGAAGTTTTTCGCAATGTATGTAAGTTTTGATTTACCACCTTTATGATTTATAAGTTTCTAATGTTACGCTTATTATTTTAGATCTTGCGGTAGCACAGAAAACTGGTGGGCAGAAGTTTGAAGTATGTTAAATTGGTCACGTGGGTGATAGGACAAACGAAGGCAAGAAGGCATAATCAATGAGCCAAGCCAATCCGTCGAAATTGTACAGACACCGCCAGAATTATCGAGGATTGACAAAGCATTTAAATTGTTTACTTTAATCATTCCTTCAATAAAGCATTTCAGGTGCGCTGAAATGCTATCACATTACGAGATAGTGGATGAGTCTATTCATAAGCGAGAGGTGTTGGAATCCCCTGAAATCCCGTGATTGTGTACTTCCTAAGGTAGGAAAGGATTCATATATTTCATTACCGAGCGACCGACGAAGTATTTTAAACTGAATTAATCCGAAGTCCGATAATGCATAACGATTAATCCATAGGCCAAGTTTCTATAGTAGTATCCGTCAAGAGAATTCTTTAATGTTAAATTATTGCATTTCAATGAATATTTAGTTTGCTATTGTAAAAACTAGACATGTTTTGATTCAGATAATGTTACTGCTTGAATCCTAGTTTTATTAATTAAGAGAATTAATAGAAGATTGAACTGTTAGGTCAAATAGATGTTTATATTTTAAAATGTTTAGAGCGTTTAAATTGTAGAACTGTTTAGTTGTAATCAATTCATTCAAGTAGGCCATTGTATTTATTTATGTGAACAATTTGTTATTTAAGGTTACCTGTTATTATTTTTCATTACACTCCAGATTAAGTAAATCTGAGTTATATATATATATATTTGTCAGTCGGTTATTAAAGCTTAACTTTGCTTATAAGTAAAGTCATATTAATTATACATTTCATACACTTATCAAGAATCAGCTGAGGGAAGACTTATTTTATATTTATTGATAGTATAATCCAATATTACAGGCCTTTCATGAATCAATGTAATTAAAACTTCTTGATTTATCTCCATTTTCAAAGAAAATCTGCGTTCGTAAGCTTCGAAAATTATTTCCGCCCTGAAAAAATCCGGTGCGTGTACACACTCCCATAGACTACAATGCAACACTGCTGCAAATCGCGCCGTAAAAACGCACGGCGTGATTTGCAATAGTGTTGCATTGTAGTCTATGCGAGTGTGTACAAGCACCGAATTTTTTCACGGCGGAAATAATTTTCGCAGCTTACAAACGCCGAGGGGAATCCACGGCGCATCACGGCGAACGCGCCGTGCCGTGGTGCGCCGTGTCTGTCTACAAGCTTCCACAGTGATCCATACAACACTGACGACCGTGTCTACGCACGGCAAATCAACCGTCTTTTTTCACGGCAAAAAAACCTGTGTGTACAAGAGGCCTTAACATTTCATCCTGATAATAGTAGACCTACAATAGTATTTATTAATTTATTTTTAAACTTTTTAACATTATAACCACTAAAATGATATAAATACGAGTAATTAAAAACTTACTTTGCCGACTCAATAATGATTAACATGATTGGTCCAAGTTTTCAAGATTTCAATGCAATATCATCAGCAGAATTGATATCATTATCTTCAGCGATATTGATAAACAGCAGTGATACTGAGAAGATGAAGCAGTGAAATCTCCAAGCCACCGGGAGATGCTTGGAAAAGGACATGGGGATAGTTCATAGGGTACGATACTGATAGTTTCGACAACAAGAATGTACTGACTGCAATTAAAAGTAGACAACTTGAACTTCAACAGCAACGTCAACTTCTTGCTATTTGAGTTGCCATAGACAGTCATATCAGCATTCCTTAGCTATCCGTAACCGTGACGTTAATTATTTAACAGCTATGCATGTGGCGGATCAGGGACATCGCTTAAATTTTCAATGTCCAACTGTTATTTGTTATGAATCTAATAGTTTGCTTAGGAAATGCAAGGAATCGTTCTTCGCACTTATGGATCCGTTATGTTATAATGATACGCTTTCCGCCAAAACTGTTTCTGAATATGATATTCGTAAAAAGTAACTTAAACCCCTCCGTCCCTCCTCCCTCCCCCAGGTTTCTTACTTTCGTAAAAGTTAGTTTAACCCTAGTTCTCTTTTCTCAACAATTCTTTTTTCTCTGCACTGGGTTGGAGTGGACTGCATTTTGGAGCCGTTTTTTATTTTTTGACTGAACATGCTTGATTCCTCCTTCAATAATGGTGCAGCCTCATTTGCAATTCTGGCTGTCGATCCCACTTGAAGAAGAAAGTCGTCCCATTGGCTTGTATTTGCATATTATCTCCTCTCGTGCATTTTAGTTGTGAAAGGCCCGTAGAGCGGCCCGGAACATCATCTAAACTTATTCCTAAATTTTTAACCAATATAGTTACAAATATGTTTTTTAAAAGTCATTTTGGGTGTTGATCTATTAGTGACTTTTTTAAGAAATTCTCCACACACCTAAATAAGTTTTTCAATAATAATAATAATAAAAATAAACCACACATCCCTAATCATTCTTGCACACGTCTTTACACTTGGCAATATGTGCTTTGGTCCTTCACCGCCATATTGTTTTTGCTGGGGAAATCCAAGATTTGAATCATGCAAACATTATAATAATAAAATATCACAATAATGAATGAGTCCATTTATATCGAAGTTCTTTGGGACTTTTGAAAGGGTCACTAGACTTAGAAGTCTGAGGAAGACTAACAGATGTTGTGTCGAGTTCCTGACTCTGTTGGTCACCAGGTGTTTCAGTATCAGTTTCAGGTTGAACCCGTGGGAGAGGGAGGCGCTGATTCCTTCGTTCTCCCATACTGATTGCTCTCGCATTGGTCGCACTCAAGGATCAGCTCCAGAAGCGTCGCCTGTATCCCCAGGCGACGAAATTTCTATCGGCCAGCTGGAGGAACCACCACCAGGTCTTAGGCTAGGTTCGCTACAATCTCCTCTTCTTGTTTTCGTCTTAGTGAAACACTTCTTTGAGCGTCGGAGGTTTTGGCTATCCGTTGCAAAATTAACCATAATGACAATAACGATAATTATAATAATCAAAAATTCACTATTTGATTATTGCAAAGTCAATTATTTCATAATAATAAAAATAGTCTTCACTTCTTCCACAAACATAGGCCTAGAAATATTGCTCACCAAAAAACTATGGAAAACTTCTCAAAAGAAAACCTATTCTTGGAAGCCCTTCCAGGGAAATCACTACAACATTCCAATAAGTACAAACTGAATTCAGTAAGTATTTACCACTTAAATTTCTTCAGGAAGGTTTTGATAGAATTTTAAGCGACATCCTTGCAACGGATAAAAATGAATGATGAAGAAATATTGGTGCCTGACAGTTTTATCTCTAAAAATGTTCAGAAAGTAGTTGGGGAGTCTTGTGACCGGGTGGCCGAGACCGTCACTATATGTCTCTTTTCAACGAAGTGGCTGTCCTCGTTTACTGCTAACATCTATTTCGCCGAAGACTCACCTCGAGTCTGGCGGGCTTTCTCGTCTTAACTGCGGAGATCCAAAGTGGCTGTCCCTGGATATTGCTCTCCTGGGCTTCTGCCCCACTCTCTAATTCCACAGAACCTTCACAATTTATTACGGATCCACGCCTGTCTTTCGCTTTCGGAGTGTCCAACTGTCTCCAGAGATAGGTGAGCATGAACTAATGACTCGAGTAAAGATGAAGGCCATTCGATATGGTCCTGGGGGAAAGATTATAATGTAAACAATATCACAAGAAGATCTAAATACATGTATTATAAGACGTCATAATTGCCAAAGCACGTCCGGATAGTATCGAAAATTTTTGGTATTTCACATCCTTATATACCCCACTTCATAAAATCATTAATTAATGGTAGAACTGAAATTCTGTTGTTTAAAACAGAGGATAGAATTTACCTAAAACCAAAAAGTAATGAAACAGACAATCCTTAAAATTACAGAATCTATAACATGTCTTAGCACAATTTATAAAATAATTTCATTTGTTTTAGTTAACCAAATATCTAAATACATTACCAAATATAGAATTTTTTCAGAAGAACAGAAGAGCTTCCGTAAAAATACTAGAGAATGCAAAGAACAATTATTAATCTTTGCTGCAGTTATTACAGGCCAGGTTCAGAAAGAAAAAAGATCTTTCCGTTGAATGGATTGATTTCCAAAAGGCGTACGACTCAGTTCCACATGATTGACTTATTAAAGTGTTACAGATTTATTATGTAACTCCTAAAGTAATTTTTAGACTTCAAACTTTCATGGCTAACTGTCGCACTAAGTTACTCCTTAACATAAATGAAAATCTCATGGCATAAAAGGAAATTTCAATAAAACGTAGTATGTTTCAGGGTGATACCGTCAGCCCATTGTGATTTTCTTTGGCCTTAAACCCTTTATCGAATCTCCTTATGTTACGTGTTGTTTTACGCGCACGCCATCGAGTGCTCTCCCAAGCAAGCCACGATCACGGGAAAAAGGGGTGAGATGTGTAAGGGGCGAGGAAGTGAGGATATTGGTCGAAAGGAAAAGGGGAGGTGCCGTAGAAAGCTAGCCTAGAGAAGGGATTTCACCTATCGCCCGCGCCTTTCAGTTAAAGAATAGCGAGGCTAAGACAGGAGGAAGATTTACAAGAAAAGCTTTTATTAAATGATAAGAATAGATAAATGGTTACAAGTGCTATATACAACCGGTCATGGGGTCCGTTCAAACTGTCCGGGACTCGGGAGCTCTGGGAATGCCATACGTCGGAGTGGGGTTCAGTAGGTCCGCTGAACTCGTTGGGCCGTCGAGGGAAGATCCGGTAGCCTCCATGATTCCCATGGGCTCATCCGGACGGAACGATTCAGGATTAGGGTGCTACGGAACCCTGGCTAGGATCGCTGGGAGCCATTGCTCTCCAGTGGCCGGCGGTCGAAGGTCAGTGGCCGGCGGTCGAAGGATAACAATATCAATAAGACGGAATCAGATAAGATATCCAAATAATTCAATTTGGCAGAACAATATAAAAAGATCCACAAGATTCTCCATAGAAATAATTACAATTGTTACAACAGCTACTAGACTGATACATAAAAATTTACCTAATCATTTGACCAATCTACAGCTAAACCCGGATAAAATTTATATGCAGCACAAAAATCAGTAATTTGGAGACGTGCCGTACAGTTCGCACTGTTTTGAACACATCAGGTAGCTTAGCATAAGGTTTCCTATTTTGGCTCCTTAATGCTACTATACCGGCAGCATCACACCGAGAATTGAAAGATAACAATATTATGCAATTTCCAAGAATTACTCAAGCAGTTTTCAATCGAAAAGATTCAGTTGTATCTTGGTCATAGCGGTATCGTATCACCTGATACCATCATATCAGATATTCAGTTTATATTATTCCAGGTGCACTTCGAACCTGACATAAGAGAGAAGACAAGAAAAGATAGCACTCGAAAGCTGAAATAGAATATTGTTCCTACTATATACTCATTTTTACAGTCAAAACCAAAATGAAAACCACCTACAAAAAGACATATCCATCCTATAGTAAATGTTAAACGAATTACAGCCGTAAAGTCAGTAAATCCAGTAGTTGACAATGAATTTAAAAGGAACGGTCTTGAAAAAATAAAAATGTAAGTCCCGGACCCAAGCAGAGGAAATAAGTAGCAATGACTTATGTTGGATGCTAATGCAAAATCACAACTACATAATGAAATTAGGGTGCTGAATAGAAAATGAGATAATGAATTGAAAAGAAATAATGCACTAGTGCATTAAAACACTAGTGCATTAAATAAGTATCTCGGTCCTGTTACCTTTTGCGTGACATTCTCATGCACTAGTAATTATATCGGGTGGACTAACTTTGCGATGAAATTAAACAGTAGCAAATTTTTTTACTGGCTCTTCTATAAATGGTAGAGTACATAAGGACATACCGACTAAGATGGTAATAAAAAGTATAAACTAAGGATTGAAAGTGATCAGCATCGCTTCTGATATGGTTCTTCCAACCAGACCTTATGGAGGACATGGAAACTTACAACCTGGCGAAACTTAAAATCTACAAACATCATTCATTTGATGCATAAAAAAAGATTTTCATACTTTCATATCTTTCAAAAACATAAAAAAAAAAACATGCTTCTCACTAACAACATAATAAAGATATCAGATGGAATAAAATAACGTTACAATCTACCAATCCATATTGGGAATGGTGACCATACTCAGGAATTAATAGAATTCCAAACAGATTTAAAACTTTATTTGGCTCCTAAAGTTACAGAATAGGATTTTGGCTCCAACTGCCTTTAAAATAAGAGTTAGTTTTTCAAGTAATGTAGTGAATCACAGTGTTAACGGTGCATTACAATTTCTGATTCCAGAACTAAACAAACCAGAATACAGAATAACAGCACCGTTTCTTGACACTGTTGATCATTGGTTTACATTGATGTCTTCTAGACACCCCTTTTCTCCCTGAAGCAAGGTGATTTAAGAGAGAATTAAATTTCTTTCAGGAGTTCAGGACATTTTTAAGATCATGTCGGTTGAAGCAAAATGTCCTGGAAGTCATCACAGACTGGAGTGTTAATGTCAACAGAGTCAATATTAGATATTCAAATTACGCTACTTGATGAGAATTGTTACATCTTCATATTAACTTCGACAATCACTCAACATTGAATAGATAATTTATTAAGGGATGTTCGATGCAAACAGTCAGTACCAAATGCTGTACAATTCAAAAACAATTTGAATGTAAATACTGTAGCTTAATATCTATATGATGTGTCTAAAATCAGTTAAGAAAGGGATGATAGGGAATATTTAACTCAATTTTTGAATAATTTCTCGGCATCAATATATTCTCCTGTACAATTACCTTCAGAAGTGCCAGTTCTTAAGTACGAATTAAGTAACTGAGTAAAATTCCTTATACATCACTACTGGTTATTCAATTTCAAGTTTTAAAAAGTTAAATAAATCTTGGAATCAAAGCTTATACTCTGTAGGCTGAAAAACACTTTAAATGTACCTTACTCTTGCTTGATAAAAATTAGTAGTTTTCTAAAACTCATTGTTTCATTATAATAATGGGACATTTGATTTCTTTTGTAAATTGGAAGTTACATTTTAACATTATTAGAATATTGTAAAGGTCAAAATATTGACTTGAAGGCGTTTTTCATACAGAAAATGAATGAAGCCACTGCAGATGTTATACATATACAGCCATGTCATAAATGAAAGGTTCAATTATAAAGAGTCTTTAAATTAAATCTGTAGTAGAAAGAAAGCGTGGGCACAGAAAAAGGTAACTGCAAATAACTCTGTAGTTTTGCATCACAAAAGTGACTCCTGAGACACTTCATATTAGAATAATTTTATTGCAACGGTTTTACAAATGTATAGCAATGTGTACAATGTGTACAATGTGTATCGCACGGTGTTTCAATTATGTTGTTTATTTCAAGGAACCGTATCAGCATTCTGTTCACAACTATTAGTGGGAAAGAAAATTGTAAATGGACGAAAACATTCCATTATTTATTTTTCATTGATGGGTATTTAATTAGAGCTTATTCTATAAATGCTTTATTTCATTGTCATTAATTCTTTTCAGCAAAATTAGCCTGTATATTGTCATTTCATTTTGGGCTTCTCATCCCAGTCTATTGCAAATTGGAAAAAAATAATGGTGGCGAAACATCATATGGCCACACTGTTTATAAGGTCACTGTAGTTTGTAACAACATGCAATATGTCTGTGGCGACGGTTTTTAGTATTAAAAGGCAGAATTGCTCTGCTGACATTACTTAACCACATATAAAAATTCATCATAATGGGGAAAGTGAGTGACGGAATGACTCCGAAACAGTTTATGGTTAAACTGTTGGTCACTTCCGTCAAGATAATGGACCTTCAATCAAGACCTGAATCATCAGAGAATGGTTTAAGAAACATGACGGCGAGATTTCTTTGCTTCAGTGACATCTAAATTTCAAAATTATTGATAGCTTAATTTTTACTTTATTTAATAATAAAGAACTATAATAAGCTTTTTAATGAAATTTGTTCCTACCTTTCAATTTTAATTACTACAAACAACTAATTGTAAGTTATCCCTCTAACTTGAGAAAATCTTAATGTTCTTTTATTAATTACAAAAATATTTCTCTCATCTTCCTTTCATTGAGAACCATGCTGCATAAGTAACATTACTCTCATTGAAACAATTTTCAAAGACTTTTTATTTTTTTTGTTTTACCATTATTAATATTAACAAATAAATATATTTTATGTTGGGGAATGGACGATATAGCTGAGTCAACATCAAAATATTCATATTTGAGTAATCATATTTTGAAGTTCTATAAGAAATACTTAGATTTAAAAAACGAAATGATCAAGTGTTTTTAGTGTGATGCAAGTATAATGGAAAAGACTAGAAATTCGAAAGTTCAATAGTGAGGAATCTCCTGTTCTCGTGCTCTTTCAAATACTTTTAGAAATTGATTCTTCGATTGTAAAACATCTACAAAGTCTAAAAAATGTTGCAGAATTGATTAAAATTTTAATTAATTGTGAAAGTTGATAAATGTTGTGAAAGTTGATAAATGTTGTGAAAGTTGATAAATTAAATAAATAAAGGAAAGGTGATAAACTGCAAATCTTGCTGTCCTGTCATAGAGATTTTAAAATCTTTCAAATGAAGAATATTATACATGTCTAGGAATCTTGAAAATAAATCGTCCCGAAATTCCATGATACGCTTTTAACAAGCTAATTGAAAACAGGAATTCATGGAAAATATCTATTGAACTGAAGTGGAACTCGTGCAGTGTTATTCATAATACAAGATCATGATGATTTCAGAAAACTGTTGCCAACCAGATTAATCCCTTCGTGATTAGCTTCACTGGGTCTTCTTCATTCGAATGGCGACTTCCATCTCGATGATGCATCTTTTCATAAGTGTTGAATCACCATCGAATGGTTCCAGTAAAAATAAGAAGAAGATTTCGTGAATTTCTAGTTGTACTAATAAGAGGCCTTAAAGCATTCGGTTTTGTTACAGATATGCAGAGTGGAATATTATCGTTCACTAATGAATGAGACATTAAGAATACTGAAACGGATTTTGCGTTTACTTAAGTTTGCAATTTTATTTCTTCATTTTAATTTTATTTTCCTTATCATTTTAATTCCCAAGAAGTTTCCTGATTCATTAAGACTTAAATGAAGTAACTTCAAAATATAAAAACCAGAAACTGGGTTTACCTCAAGGAGCTGTCCTCAGCCCTACATTATTTAACATAATGATTAATGACCTACCCTCTTCTCTCAGTGAATCAACCGGAACACAAACAGCACTGTTTGTAGATGACCTAGCCATTTGGATAACATTACCCAGAAATCAGCATAATAAATTATCCGAAACCATGAATAAAGTGTTAAAAAAGCTCGAAATGTGGTCAGAAAAAAATAAGATGGTAGTTAACACCGAAAAAACGTTCTACCACACCTTCTCCCTAGCACATAACGTGAAAACATTTGATCTACAATACAATGGGGAACAAATAAAGGCAAGCTCAGAGCCCAAATATTTGGGAATGCATCTAGACACTAAACTCACCTGGAAAAATCACGTCAGAGCTACTGCTGAAAAAGCCATAAACAGATGTCGTATACTGAAAAGGCTTACAGGGAAAAAATGGGGGTGCTCGCTAACAACCCTGAAGAACACTTATAACAGTTACATCAGACCAGCAATGCATGTGAGACCTTAATATCTGCTGATATACGTAAATTAGAACAAGCTCACAATCAAGCCATGAGAATTATCACTGGAGCTGTCAAAAGTACTCCCGTTGCAGCATTGAACATTGCGACTGGTAATCTACCTTTACGTACTGAAATAAACAAATTGGCTCTCATAAAATACGAGAAACTAATTAGAATCCCATCTGAGAACTACTGGAAAAATTATGAGAGAAAAGAGAGGAAACTCAAAACCACTAAGGGATTTATCCAACATATTGATGAATTTAGAAGCAAATATATCCCGGACACAAAAATAGAAGAGTTAATACAACTGGCAAATCCATTAGATCATGTTGAGGTAAATTACAATTTGAATCTTACAGAAAAAGTCAAGAAATCAGAGGTCTAGGAAGATATACTAAAATCTATTGCATTAGAGACAATAAACACTTTGTACCCAGAGGATGTCTGGCTGCACATATTCACCGATGGTTCTTTAAGAGAAAACAACCAATATGCAGGTGCTGGAGTCAACAGTAAACTCTTCAAATTCTACAGCTCCGCCGGTAAATTCAAAAGTAATTTTGACGGTGAAATAGAAGCAATATATATTGCCATGACTCAACTCCGCATCAGAATGGAATCATTCCAAAATGTCGTCATATTTTGTGACTCATCATCTGCTATTCAAGCCGTAACAAACTTCAAATGTCCAGTGAACTCCAGAGTGTTGGAAATACGATCTATCCTGGCAGAGCTATACAGAACGAGAAAGGAGGTTATGTTCCAATGGATCCCCTCCCATATCGGCATTAAAGGCAATGAGGAAGCTGACTATCTAGCAAAAAAGGGAACAACAATATTAAACACCACAAAAACAAAATTATCCTTCCATTCTGCAAAGCTGAAAATTAAATCCTGTTTCAAATCTGAATGGTTGGCATACCTTAAGGATTTGAGTAAAGAGAAACATTGGGTGGAACCACTCCTAAATAACAAAAGCATACCTGAGTTTCCACGCAGTGAAACCGTCGCTGCATTTCGTAAAATTACACACCATGATTGTCTGGGAGATCACTTACATCGACTCAAAATATTATCCTCACCAAACTGCATTTTGTGCAATGAAGATACCCCAATGGACTGGAAACATCTAAGAAAGCGTAAAGCACTTCAACTTTACTGGACGAGATCCGATGGACAAATTTACTGGGAAGCCAGAAGACTAATGGCTTATGTTCCAAATGTCTGAGCATTAGATTAAATAAATTAAGACTTAAAAATTATCTTATTATTTCTCAATCTAATGATAAGTCTAATACTGTATTGAAAGTTCATTGCAGCATCTTATGCAAATTATCATCAAATGAGTGATTTGTTTATGCAATAGTAAAATAATTTAAGTATTTAAAGAATATGAAAAAAATGTATAAAATTTTAAATGATTCCAATTAAAATTGTAAAGGCCAGTATATTTGAGATCTTACCTTACGTTGCAGAAAATAATAAAATGCTTCCAAAATTTCGAATATTGTCAACATCCCAATATTTAGACAAAACCCAAGTGTTCCACCAACATTGGCGAAAAGGTCTGAGAAAGTATAGGACATATATTCATTGACATCGGGCTCCACCAAATCCCAATAACTTCCAGTAAATTGAAAGAAATTCTCTAATGGATGTATCGACTCAAGTTCGGGCTGAATACCAAACAAATATCGATCACATTTTCTTGGACATTTTGCAGAACATAAGTGTCTTTCATTTATAATTATCCTCATAGAATTAATAGCTTCTTCGAACATTTCAAGAGTCTCACAATCTTTCAAAATTCTGCTTTTCATAAAAGGAAGTCTAAGGAAAATTCAAAAATAATGTTTTCAATAAGTGTTTTTAGTAATATATTGACAGCTTTTTTTATTTGGTCTACATTAGCAATTATTATTCATTAACTCCTTTACCGCATACCGTATATTCAATTTGTAAGATCAAACATTCTGACAATATTATTACAAAACTTTGAACTTCAGATTCATAATTAACATTACATCATCACTAAAACATAAATAAAATCTTTAAAATATGTTGTATGAAGGAAATTTTTGAAAAGAGTATTCAAGGTACGGAATAAAATAACAACTAAAACAACAAAACAGATTAACGTTGAGCTGTAACTTATTTAACAAAATATGTAACCTTACACAATAAAAAAAAACACATTATTACTTATACATTTACAATAATCGAATATATTCCCTAATGATAATTTAATGTTACTCACTGAGTTAATTGATTTATTCTTCAAATTTCATAGTTTTGTTTCATTTTAACTTTACCATGTCTTGAGCCAAATTTACAAATCTTCATTAACCTCTAACATTAATTTCTGTTCAAATTTTGATCTCTTGTATTGCTTATGAGAATACTTTCTATCAGTTTCCTAGTTAAAGTATCTTTTTTTAGTGTACAAAGTTTAAACATTACTATTAGGTCTGTTAATACACAGTTAATTTCTGATTTATCCATCAGATTATGCTTCAAATAATTTCTATGTTCCTTTACACGCTCCCTTATCGTTCGTTTCCTCTTCCCTATAAAAAATTTACATTCAATTTTAGAAACGATACCCATTTCATTTTTCAAATCACTTTTATTTATTTTAGAGCATAAAACATTTTTCAGTTTATTCATGTTTTCAAATGTCACTTTAAAATTAAATTTCTTACAGATTCCCTTTAACATAATACTGTTTTAGTTCAAATAAGGTAATATTCTTCTTCTATTTAACTGTGAAGTTAATAAGAAACTTCAAGTTACCAAAAGAAGAGGTAATAATAAAGAACTCTAAAGATTTAGTATGCAAACTTTAAACACTTATTATAATGATAATTAGTTTTATCTATTTTCTTTAGATATTGAAAACATGTACACTAATATCCCCGTAGAGGAGTCATTAATAGTCCTAGATAAATTAGCATTTGAAAATAAGGAAATGTTGTTAATTACAATATGGATAATGTGAGTCTGATGAATCTTATTAACTTGATAACTAGTAATACATATTTTACGCATAAAGACAAAATATTTGAACAAATAAAGCGTTTTCCAATGGGATCCCCTTTATCTAGTCAATTGGGTAATATTTTTATGAATTATTTTGAATATGAAGTGCTAAAAAATATCAAATTTAAATGTGTATACTTTCGATACGGCTGATGATATTTTGATATTTCTTTGATAAATCGTCAGTTTGGTAAATTTTTTGAGGATTTTACAAAAAGAAAGAAAGAACAGAATTTTAAAATGGAAAAAGAAATAGATGGTAAACTGACTTTCTTGGATATTTGTTTAACAAAAAAAAGGAACAGTTTAATTTTACATCATTTTCGGAAATATTTCCAAAGTGATCATATATTGAATTTCAAGTCAGGCCATGAAAATATATAATAAAAAGAAATCAATTTATAAATATAAATAAAAACAAATATAGTTGAGAATTATATTCATAGAATAGACAGAGTAACGAGTTCAGAAGAGGATTCCAAAAAAGAAATTGAGAACATGAAAAGAAAAATGCTTATAAAGATAAAATTTATAATTGAAGATATTAAAATATAACAAATTTACTAATAAAGAACTCAATATTTAACAGTTAAATAAATGAATAATATTGCCTTATTTGAACAAAAACAGTATCATATTAAAGGGAATCTGTAAGAAATTTAATTTTAATGTGACATTTGAATACAAGAATAAACTGAAAAATGTTTTATGCTCTAAAATAAATAAAAGTTATTTGAAAAATGAAACGGATGTTGTTTATCAAATTGAATGGGAAATTTGTAGAAAACTCTGTATAAGGGAGAGTAAACGAACGATTAGGGAGCGTATAATGGAATACGGAAATTATTTGAAGCATAATCAGATGGATAAATCTTAAATAACGGAACATTGTTTTAACTCTGGTCACAGGCCTAATAGTAACGTAAAAACTTTGTACACTGAAAACTATGTATTCTCATAAGCAATACAAGAGATTAAAATTTGAACAGAAATGAAGGTGTAGAGGTTAATGAGAGATTTGAAAATTGGCTCAAGACTTGGTAAAGTTAAATTGAAGCAAAACTATGAAATTTGAAGAATTAATAAATTAACCCAATGAGTATCATTAAATTATCAATAGGGAATATATTGGATTATTGTTTGCAATTGCATAAGTAATGATGTTTTTATTATGTGTTAAGTGACATATTTTGTTAAATAAGTTAATGCTCAATGTTATTCTGCTTGGTTATTTTAATTGTTATTTTAATATGTAGCTTCAAAAAGGAATGTTGAATACTCCTTCCAAAAATTTGTGTCGTAAAATATTTATGACATATTTTAAATATTTTATTTATGTTTTAATGGTGATGGGATGTTAATTATATATTAAATATGACTATTAAAAGAGAAGAGATATAGAGGAAATAGGGATTAGACGTGTTCTTCAGATTGCCAGCTATTCA
This sequence comes from Thereuonema tuberculata, assembly GCA_023159025.1. NCBI lineage: Eukaryota > Metazoa > Arthropoda > Chilopoda > Scutigeromorpha > Scutigeridae > Thereuonema > Thereuonema tuberculata. The sequence goes on from JAFIDM010000002.1 coordinate 32,754,372, forward strand.
AGCATATAATTATTTCTTAGAATAATACATATATAATTTCGATATAATTATAAGGTGGAATTATTTCTCACAACACAACTTATTTTTTTTCTAAGAGATGCAAATGTTTCATGTAAAATAAATTTAAGAAATTAATTGAATGAAAAAATATTATATCCAGCACAAAATGGCAGAAATAATTTTTCTTTGCATCAACTCATAAATATATTTATTAATTTAATTTAATATTGATGTAGTTGATATAATACTTGTGAATAACTGAACATTTATCAAAATAGAAAATATTCAGTATAAAGAAAAAAAACATTTAGTAGTAAAAAAGAAAAAGATCAAAATATATTTTTATTTTTGTCTTTTAACGCCGAAGAGAAACACATTGCTGTTAGAACTTACTCAATTTCACTTCGTAATAAATCCTAATTTCAAACAAATTACTGTTATTACCCTAATTTGCAAAATATCTACCTCTAATTCCTTGCAAAAGAAATTGAAGAACACATTAAGTTCTTCTGTATTTTCAAAAAAAAAAAAAAACTGCCTAAAATAATGTTAATGTTCATTAAAGTCACTTCAAAATTATGAATCTTATTATAAATTTTAAATTACAAATATTTAAAAAAAAACGTTATAAAGATTTGAACATATAATCATCAAATAATTAATTTTCAAAACATTTAAATTTATAGATGTGTACAATTACTATTAATAAGTATTATTTGAAATAACAATTAAGAGAAACACTATTAAACAAACAATACTCCAATTCAATCAATTTACATCATCCTACACTCCTGACTCAACTCTAAAGTACTTTTCGAATGGGATTGAATTTTTATATTGTGCTTGAAATTTACTCGGGCAAGATTATTCTCTACATCTTTAGATTTTATCCATCTCCAGAATTACAAATTCTATTGAATAAGATGGAGAACTATCGATAAGTTTTCAGAAATCACGAATATTGTCCCATGCAAAATGTTAGATTAGGATATATGTTCTCGAATTTGGTTGAACGGTTTTAACAACATCTTAACAAAATACTCAATCTTTATGAGGTTGGTCTACATTTCTTAATGCCAATCAATAATACAGGGTGTCAAAGAAATAACTGAGGTTTGACACACTGTCGAATGAAAACTATCAATACGAAAGCGCCCACATTTCAACTGTGGCCAACTTATGGGCAGGCAAAGTGATTAAAAAAAATTGTTCATCACAGGTGTGATGAACAATCTCTGACGAGCACTGAATCCAGCTGTGCAATGTGGCCTCTGTGGGCATCTACTACCGTCTTACACCGTAACACAAGATTATATACGATAGCTGAGAGCAGTTCCGGAAGGATATTGGTACATTCACGTCTTATATTATCTTCTATATGCTGTGTGTCCCGAACCCCACCCTTGTACACCCTCTACTTTAGATAACCCCCAAAAAAGAAAAAAACCTCATAAGAGTTGAGGTCCGGAGATCTGGGAGACTAACATGTTGGAAAGAATTTACTGATAATGCTATCTTCCATAAAGGTGTCATCGAGGTACTGCCTAACACACGAGTCGTGTGTGGGAGTACACTATCTTGAATGAATGAATCAAATGCCTCCTATGCACTAACTCCGGCACAACATCCGACAGTGTTCAGGTAGCGATTCGCAGTCAGCATGGCTGTTATGGGTCCATGAAAGACTGCTTTAAAGGTCGAGCCAATGAAATAAAATGACGGTATCCCACGTCAAATTGTTGTTTCAGAACAATTCACTGGTGATCCGTGGTGTGCTGTGGATTTTCAGTGGCCGAAATATGAGACGATTATGGGTGTTGACATCCCCATGAAGGAAGAAATGAGCCTCATCGGCAGTAGTTCCTGACCAATTGTCATCAATAACAATCTAGCAGGGTATTTTGCCAGTGGTACGGGCTCCCCAGGGCTTGTACTGCATCATATCTACGGCCAGCGCATGCCGTTCAGTGTTGCCGTTCAGTGTTGCCGTTACCGCTAAATGGTAACGGCTGAAAGCCGGCGAAAACACTAAAAATGCGTGGGTAGGAGAGGAACCCTAAGTCCTAGACCAATTAGAACTTGAAAACACTTCAGCTTACAGCGATTCACTAAGTAGAATGACTTTTAATGGACATTGAGCTGAGAGACCCTACTCCAGCTCTGAACGAGAGACTTAAGTGAAGACTTTTCTGCTGATAGAATTGATGGTAACCTGAGCCCTACGGCTCGGTAACAAGGGGAAATAGATGCTGGAGTGATTTCCAGTACGAAGAAACCAAGACCGACACCTAAGGCTACCTCGCACAAAATGCTGCTCCCTCCCTCAAAGAGGACCACCTCGCTAGGATCTCTTTTCTCCGTAGCCCGAGAGGCTTACTCAAAACTCTGAGTACGGCAAATTCGGCTCCCACCCGAACGCATCATAGAGCGAGTGTACACACCTCACGAACTACCTTGATGCTAACATAAGTGACAGAGTATGGAGTGGCTCTACCGTCCTATCTGCCGGCTCCTTGGCCACTCGGACGTGACCATTGCAGGACGGTCGACAGCCTAATTCTCCATAGGAAGCCGGGTAAGTACGGTCAATGTGGTATTTAATTGAAGTATCCCACTTCCGTGTCCACCCAAAAGGCCACCGTGAGGGAATGGAGTTTCTCCCGCACCGGTCGCCGAAAAACACCACATGGAGGGAGCTTTATGTTTTTTTTGTGTGTGTCGTCTGTGGGTAATTCTATCCCCCATGCGAACAGTACTTCTCTGCCTTCTCTCCTCCACTCTCTGTGGGCCTATTATCCGGGGTTGGTGGTTTAGTTACAGATTAGATTGTAGGAACTTAATTCCTCTTCCGCTGAAACTCTTCATTGGGTATAATGCGAGTACAGACTGATGTCATCAATAACACAGCTCCCAATAGCACCTTTGCGAACGTAGCACGAGTATCATAATCGAGTGGTAACAGTTGATGAACTCTACAGATTTTATAGGGATACATGCGGAGTGTTTTTCTCTATACACTACGCATTGTTGACAGGGGCACTGATAACTCACGTCCAACTACTTGCGCTGCGTCGTTTCTCTTGTGCAGTTTTGCTTCTAACTACAGCCGCAATTTCATCAACCTTGTCCTCCTTTTTCTTCCTCTACCCGGGGCAACTCTAAGTTTCCCTGACTGTTCGAATTTTCTTGTTCTTACAGCGTTTACAGAAAGGTACTAAAGAATTGACTATCGCATTACTATATTATTGCATTACTATCGTTTTGATAGTAATATCTAACCAAAGGAGCTCCTTCTACTAATCCCAATCACTATCCTTAGGATATGAACTTCTGTATGTCATTGCTTGCCTTTACAGGACACGGTTGATCGTACAGTGCCACCTGTGGAGGAAATATGATCGACATTTTGTTTTTCATCAATTTGCCTTTCAATAAGTTTGCCACAGTTCAAAAGTGGGCGTTTGTTACACATAGTTTTCATTCTACGAGATGTCAAACCTGCAGAGTTATTTCTTGGAGACCTGTACAAGTGTTAAGATCACTAACATTATTTCCTTTGGCAGGAATTAGCACTTCTTTGAATGATATTATCAATGTCAACGAAGTACATATATTTTGAATTTTTCTATTTTACTAGTTCTACAGTTTCGAAACTTCTCATTCCTAGTCTAAAGTATGATTGATGCTTTTTCTAAAATTAATCTCAGAGAATCTCCTTTATTTTTGAGACGAAATCTGTCAAGATTTCTCACAAATATATAGAGAAAATTACAACCGGGCAACAAATATGCCTTCGCACATTGAGTCAACATCAACGGGAATTCTGAACAGCTGTTTCATCCTTATTAGGAATCATCAGCAGAATTTACCCTTGATGTTTGACTGAAACAGCTGTTCAGAATTCCCGTTGATGTTGGCTCAATGTGCGAAGGCATATTTGTTGTCCGGTTGTAATTTTCTTTCTCTATTTATGAATAATTACGGACGTTAAATTTGCTTTCATTTCTCGCAATAGTTTTAAAAAAAAATATTCAGTTATTATTTGGATTAATCAAAACAACAAAATTAGAAACAAGGCAGCACAAGATTAAAAAAAGTGCCTTTCTGATTCAATTATCGGCGAATTGATTGGATTGATTGTTTGCATTGGTATATGAAAAATTTAATTTATTATATATATAAGGGAGGTATACATTTAAGCTACTTTTTAATATTTCGAAATAAAATATCATTTTAAATTGTGTACGTTTTACAATTAAAATCAGCTAAAATACAGAAGGCGAAAATATTACAATTAAGCAACATGTTGATCAGTGAAGAAAATTCATTTCTAAAGAATTAGATGAACTTCACGAAAGAGCCAAATTCTATAGAATTTACAATGCATATTTATAACGCACAACTTAACTAAACTATCACAATGGAGTTACGAACAGAGATGTACTTCAAAGTTTATTTTCAAAGTAATAAAAAAAATTTTAGTTGATTTTTAACTAATCTAACTCACCGTAGTTTGTATCTACTTTTTGTTAGATGGCACATAATATCGATGCTTGCATTCTTTTATTAGATAAAACTAACAATGAATTTTAATTACACTGATATGCAACCATTTTGCTTCAGAGAAACTATTTATATTTTTAGTTCCACACTTTGGGTAAACACAAAAGTCATATTTAGTTTTGTTTCATCAGGTCCAGTTTTTGAGAAGTTAGGATTTTACAGAAAATCTTGAAATGCTTATTGATGACAAAATTCACCATACATATATATACATAATTAAAGTACAATTATAATTTTTGGCTATACTGAACTATAAAATATTAAAATAAAATATAAAATTTGCAATTCATTTAATTGCATATGCTTTTTTGTACTTAGTATCCAAAATATGTAAAAATAATATATTTTTATTTTGATATTCTAATTAATGACGTTATTACTTTTAAAAAGTCTTTTTACCCCCACTTCATATTAAACTTATAATTATGAAGCAATTTGTTACCAGTCTTGGCAATGAAAGCAACATAATTCCATATCTAAAACAGAAATTTCCTAGAAAGACTGAGGCAAAAATAAAAACTGGTATATTCGAAAGACCACAGATTCAAATTTCACGACCATCATGAATGAAACAGAAAATCTGCATGTTTGTCTTTTACGTGCATGACTGAAAACTTCCTAGGAAACAAAAAAGCTGAAAATTACGAAGAACTTGTTGATGAAATGTTAACAAACTTCTAAATACTGGATTCCAAAATGAGTGTTAAACTTCATTTTCTACACAGCCACATCAATTATTTCCTTGAAAATCTTGGTGCTATGAATGAGGAGCAGGGTGAAAGGTTTCATCAAGATATCAAAACATTGGAAATGAGATATCAGGGCAAATGGAATGAATCTACGTGTGCGGATTATTGTTGGTGCACAAAAAGGGAGTCATCTAAGAGTGACCGTAAAGCATCAAAATGGCGAAAGATTTCGAGAGACAACTAACCAATCTTATATCAGCAGAATCAATGTAAGTTTTTTTATACTAGTTAGTTAAGGTTTTTCACTTGTCTTGGCACTTTCATAACTCAGATTATCCCATTAATTATTTTTTTAATTTAATTATAAAGTTCGCCAAATTTCTTGTTTTTTTGAGTTTAAGGTGCAAATTACAAAAAAACTTGACCTGTCACAAAAATTCTGAATACAGATTCGGATTCAGGACAGTTGAGTTTACTAAAATCAGTTGTTTTTTCTTGTGAAGCAGACTGAAAGGTAAAAAATGCATATCAGTGTTATCATTGTTCTTTGTTTATGCGAACATTAAGCCTTATCATGGTTCACAGATTTTCTTTATACGTTACATTCGCCAGATCTTACTATTCTGGATGCGTACATTTGGGCAATGCTTAAGGAACGTGTCTTCCGTGCACATCCCACCGATATTACCGAACTCACAGAGGAGTTTTTCGTGTCTTCCTCGAAAAGCAGCAGCCGCTATTTCGGGATGCTACGAAATTTAGTGAGCCACTATAAACTGTGTTGTGAGGGAGGTGTCCTACTTGGAACATGTCATTTGCAGACGTCAAACTCTGTAACTTCACTGGCGGAACTGAAACCATGACGTTCGTGTTGCAGTACAGTTTGTTCTGGGCCATCCTGTACCACTGCAATCCCTCAGAAACTTCCGATTATTAACAGTTTGCGAATTACAGTAAGCTGTAATTATTTATCGAAGTGATTATAGGCATATCATCCTGGTCTACTAGCAACCGGGAATTTTTCCTAATTTTCCTTCCCCAAGCGGATACTAAGGATTAGCCATAATCCTTGAAAAGTGATTAAGTTGCGCTTCTACGCACTAGATTAAAAGATGGGCAAGCTTCTGGCTAACGGTATTGTCAAATTATAATACAGTAAACCCCCGATTATCCGCGAACCTCTCCTGTTTCCATTTTTTTTACTATACAATAAATTGCAGAATTAAAAAAAAATTAAATCTAGAATAAAATATACAAGAAAAGAGGCTAACAAAGTAAGTGAAACAATTAAAGAACGACTTCGTAAACGGTGCTTAGGCCGGCAGGTTACACTAAATTACGGGAGAGCCTTCCCGCAATAATAAAAGTTAAAAATAAATAAGTAATTTAAAATAAAATAATTGTTTATAATGTATGTACTGTAACTGTATGTATTGCCATTTTAATGTAAACAAAACATGCTAAAAGCATTTTTGTATTGATTTTCGTCCTATTTCGGATTATCCGCGGTTGCCGCGCCACCCAATTCCGTGGATAATCGGTAGTTTACTGTATTTGGTCATGAAACACAAGAGATTTATTACCAAGACATTATCCTGTCGATCTCGTATTCTGTAGTGAAAGTTGGTTATATTTTCATTTTCAGAGGAACTGGAGTTTGAATCTTGAGTTGCTTTCCATCAAAAGTTTATGGTTTCGAACGGAAGAAGTCTTATCTAGAGTTACTGATCACCAAACCTTCCGTAATAAGTAATTAGTTGATTGGTCATGAATGTTCAATGATCATTCTAATATCAATTTTTAAAAATAGTCTTATATTTATCCTTATATAAGTAAATTTGGCAGTTTTTTAGCGTGTGGATCTCACAAAATCAAATAAAGTTTAATTACAAAATCTGCGATCATTATGAGACAGTTCAGATAGCTTTAATTTAGTAACGAAATTTTTGATAATGTTTATGTAATTTTCGTAAGCTGAGATATTTAGAATTTTTCTTGAAACCATAGCCCATTATATAAAGTAAATTGTTTGAGTATAGTATTTAATACATTACCTGCATGGCAATCCTGAAATGAGCTTTTGCTCCATACAACTATTGAAGCATTCCTCGACAATATCAGCTGTCGTGCAAGGATTAGATTTAAGATTAAGGTTGTGGATCTAAGAGAAAAACCATAATTAATCAGCGCTGAATAACAGAGAAAGATGATTTGGAAAACTAACACGAAAAAAGAATAGGCAATTTTAACTTAATAATTGATACATATCCTGCTGTTCGTAAAAATCAAAACACCTGAAGAAACTAGAGCTACGGCTTTGATTTTTGTAGGATTATATTGGTTAGGTCATACACAGCAAATGATTAGCATTTCAGAGTCAGAGAATCATGCGTACAGTGTCTTAGCAAATCAGATCATATAAACGTCGTCATACGCTGTCGTGGCATGGTAGACATGTTAAAACTTGATCAGCAGTGGATAAGGCTGTCTCAGTCATTTGAGAAAGCCGCCAAGTCATATCACCGAGTTCGACAGAGGTCATATGACAGACTGCAATGGGTCACTTCGGGCGATTAGCACTCACGTGGGGAGCAATGTATCCATCGTGAAAAGAGTGTGCAGGAAATGGTATGAACACAGGTGGCTATGGATGGAATGCAGAGACAACGAGGGACAATCCTCGTCTCATGAGAATATCTTTGCTTGATCGTTCTGCATCATCAACGGCGTTAGCGCAGCAGTAGGGAACACTTGGCCATCTGGACAGCCTGTCACCGGCTATTACAGTTCTGAATGCAGACTCGACGGCCCCTCCTCAGGATATCTTTAACATCTAAGCAACAGACTGCCAGTTGCAATGGTGCACTGAACGAAAAGTCAGGCATGTCGAATGGCACAATACCATGCGGACGAATCGCACTTCTGTGTAGGTAAAAAGGATAGCTCTTTGTTCACAGACATGGGGAGAAGACGCCGCGAAGAGTAGTTTAAGCATTTGACATACCGGAGCAACACGAGACATCTCGGCCTAGCGTACTATTGGATACGAAACAGATCACCCGTCAGAGAGTCCGTAACCCACATCGAGTGCCAGTTAAATTCTACGGCCAGTTGCCCTTCCATGCGTCCCTCGGACAATGCCACACCACATCTGGTAGCGTCAACATGTTGCAGCGCCACACCACATGTGTGCCTTCTTTCAGGAATAACAACGTTCCACTTTTGCCTTTGGATTTGTTATTAATTCCATTTTAACATGTGTTGAAAAAGCTTGTCAAAAAAAAATAAAAAAAAATAAAAAATAAATAAAAATAATAAAAAGAGAACACACAAACACCATATAGAAGCATAATTACAAGGCGTGGAGTCTTTCAAATCCCATGGGATTTGAAAGACTCCACGCCTTGTAATTATGCTTCTATATGGTGTTTGTGTGTTCTCTTTTTATTTATTTTTTGGATTTGTTATTCACAGAAATTACCTGGGAATACTAAAAACAATTGAGAAAGCTGCAGCAATACTACCGTCCACCAGCAATTCATGATGAATTTTTGATGCGGGTCAATACAGCTTGGAAGGCTATTTAATGCATTGACGATTATTAGCTACAATGTAGCAATTGGTACGTATGATACTGATCTGCTATTCATTTGTTCTGTTTCATGTTATCCATTTAATATTTGGTGATTACTAATTAGAGAATTGGCGATTATTGAGGTATTAGGTTCCTATTGATAAATATATGTGTTTTTAGTATTTAATTGGGTTTTCCATTTTTCTTCCTTTTTTGTGTTTGGCTAGTTCGTTTCTCTTTTTATTACAAGGTCTGTCTTTACAAGTAAGGTACCTCAGCCATATAATGTCATGTATACCTTTAACGCCACCTATCTAATTCTTCATAAATATAAGAGATGGCGGTACTGCACTAAAGTAGTTTACATTGACATGCCATCTAATGTTGAAGTGAGTTACTAGCAGACCGCCAACATTTTCGAGTGAAATTATATTTCCACCTTTTCGTGTCGAGGACTGGTTCTGAAAGGCTGTTACTATATCAACGTCAGATAAAATATAGATTTTTTAATGTTCAGCAAAGATTAACTATATAAAACTTTGTATTTTCTTGATTCTTGAAGATTCTTCTATATAGATAAGTTAACTGTTATTTTTAAAATTCGGAAATTGTAGACAAACAAGTGTATCATGTGATTCATGTGCTCAGTAGCGCGTTAACGCCATGGTGGTGTTAATGGTCTACATATACGATTTTAGGTTACATACGATATTTATAAGTTCCTAATATATTTCATGAAAATATAGATTTTTATCTTATTTATTATTTTGCTTTTATAATCGGAAAATGCCGAAAATTAATTAATTTTTACATTTCCTCTTTTGTTTTAGCTACAGATTAGAAAGACTGCGTTAATTTCAAGTGATTTTTTATTATTTTTTTACAGAAAGTCAAATTTAATTGCTTTTTATTGTAATTTTGTACAAATAATGTTTACAATGATGGAATAATTCTTAATTTTAAATAAGTTACTGGAAAGTAGGTGGCGTTAATTGGACCAGGTGTTCCTAATAACGCCAGTTTGCAAAGTTTTTTTATTTGAGTTCTCATACTTCTCCAGTAAAAGTTATCATATGTTTCATTATGGTATGCTTCAAACAGAAGTTTAAACTTTCTTGGTCATAATTTTCATGTTTCGATGTACCTTATTTCCAGACTTGCAGTAATTTAAATGTTAAGGTAGCGTTATTTGGGCAGGGTACCTTACAACATATTTACTACATTATCATGCTCACTTCAGTCGCTCAGTAGTGGCCGCTGAGTGCGAAGACCTCTTCAGCTTTTTTTTTTTTTAGCTTGGGACATATGGTGTCTATTGCAATGTTTGGAAATTGAGGCTATGGAAATATAAGCTTTTGCTTCTTTTTAATATCTACTTGGATCCAACTGATCTGCCGGGTTGTAAGAGCACTGCCTAGTGGTGTTGCGATCTGCGCTGAAGCACATTGGCTGAGTCTTTGACGGCCAGTGTAAGAAGGATGCAATTCTACCTTGCGCATCCTCCAACTACTGAATCTTGTAGAAATTGAGAGCTGCACCTTTTTTTTTTTTTTAAACCCCATCTTTTTAATAAAATTAAATTCAAAGCCAACGCACAATACATAATTACAAAAATATAAGATATACTCATGGACAAAAAAATTAGCGCACCAAGAAATAATTGCGGGATCGTAACGAAACTTGCAATGAAGGTACATGTCGGGGAGATATGCAAATGATTAGAAATGCAGCGTGATTGCGCATTACGTATAGCCGGTAGAGGGCGTTGAACATCGTACTCTGTGGAGTATAAAACAGGTAACCAAAGCTTGTTTGAGTGTGCTGAATCATTTACAAAGGAAGAGCTGAGGTAGACATGCCATTACGCCGTGTTTGAAGACAGTATACGCAGTTGTCGCAGTTTGAGAGAGGGAGAATCGTCGGGATGATGGAAGCTGGGTGGTCAGCTAGGCGAGTAGCTCGTCAATTAGGCCGCTCTGATTGTGTTGTGAGGAGGTGTTGGGACCAGTGGACCCGAGAGATGTACACGAAGACCAGGCTCAGGACCCCTCGACAGACCAGTCGTCGAGAAGACCGCCACATTGTCAGAAATGCACGCGTACAGCCAACTGCTTCATCGGCCGCCATCCAGGCACAGGTAGCACCTTCACTAGGGGCCGCTGTGTCTTCTCGAACCATACGAAGGCGCCTGGCTGAAGGACAGTTGGTATCGCGGCGCCCATTACGTGTGCTGCCCTTGACGCCCACCCATCGACGCCTCCGTTTGGAGTTTTACCGCGCACGATGAAACTGGTCTGCAGCGGAAGGGAACCAGGTCGTCTTTAGCGACGAATCCAGATTCAATCTCGGCAGTGATGACAATCGTGTTCGTGTGTGGAGAGCCCGTGGTGAACGCTTCAATCCTGTCTTTGCTGTACAGCGACACACCGCTCCCACAGCTGGTGTGATGGTATGGGGTGCCATTGCCTACAATACACGGTCACCCCTAGTATTGTTCCGTGGCACCATGACAGCATAGCGGTATGTTCATGAAATCCTGCAACCAAATGTGTTGCCCCTCATGCAACGGCTCCCAGGAGCCATTTTTCAACAAGACAATGCTCGGCCTCATACGGCAAGGGTGTCACAAGACTGTCTCCGCACTGTTACTATCCTTCCTTGGCCTGCCCGATCCCCAGATTTGTCTCCAATCGAGCATA
>JAFIDM010000002.1:32766296-32792814 GCA_023159025.1 Thereuonema tuberculata
TAATAACCAAAAATCATGGACAATAGAAATGATTGGTTCAAGACTTCCGACATCCCTCAACGCAAGCTTTCAGTTGACCTTACCCACTCCTGCATATTTAATGAGGCATTCGCTCGGCTATATAAAGACTGAAATTTTTTTTATATTTAGTATTTCCTATTGTGCAACCTGATGATGTTGGCTGATACGCCAGTGAAATCGATTGTTGTAAGCTATTATGCTTTTTATTATATCTTGTATTTTTATAATTATATATTGTGCGTTGGCTTTGAATTTAATTTTATTAAACATTATGTACGCAAGTAAAAACTCATTTATATCCCCATCTTTTTATTTTCTTATATCTCCTTTGTCTTTTGTGTTGTGTTGTTTTGTGCGAACACCAGAAACCTGCTTTGTAGATATTGGTCTCCTTGTCTTTATGTACGACTTATATAGTACATAATGAACATATCCTGTAAAAATCAGTCGTAGCTCGACACCTGTCAAGTGAACAGTAGTGACAATATTAATTGTGAATAATCCTTTTGTCTTTCGAATTCAAGATCTTGAATTTCCTTAATTTGATAAAAATGAAACACTGAATTTAATAGGTTAAGAAAGAGTTCATTATTTTAATACTTATTGTTATTTATTACTTGCTACATTAAGATTGTAATTCAACTGACAGATAAAAATAAACAAAGAAAAATGTAATTGCGTGAATGATTTGAGAAAATTCAGACAAGTGCAAAATATCTAAGGAATGGATATATTCGTGGAAATAGAAATGGTTTTACGATGGAATTATGGAATACTGTTGGGCAACAGACTAATCAAAAGTTAGAATATAAATTCAGAAGTATAGTCTTCCTTTATTGATATCATTATGAGCTGGAACATCAGCCTCTGTAAGAATAATGTCATATTCTCTGAATAAAAACTGTGAAGGAATATAAGATGTGAAGGCTGAAGTTGCTTCAGTATTTCCAAAGAAGTCGAAACAGTAATACATGAACAACAGAGTTTCAGCCTACTGCATTGATAACGAAGTAAATGCACACATAAATAGACTTGAGATCTAACATATCTTAATTCTGATGTGAATATAAAGCATGAACGAACTGGAGTAAAAGTACTTCGATCATCTATCAGCTTTCTTTTTTCTTATGTTGTTTCGTCGCACATAGGTCTACCTATCAGCTGATAAAGTAATAAGAGATGGACAAAGGCTGAAAAGCCCATAAAACAAGATATTTTATCAACATCTTTTTTTTATGTTACATAAAAATTACAGCTTTTTGTTTTTTGGAAAGGAAGAGAATCAAAAGGAGATGAGAGAAAGGTACATTCAAGACTTTTTCCGAAAGTCGATCTTAAATTTAGATGTCTCAAGAACACAACATGTATTCCTGAACGTCATCTTTTGCTTAGGATTGTTAAAAAGAAAAAGAAATATATTTTGGTGTTTAACAATAAATTTAAAAATTTTAAAAAAGAAATTAAAAATTTCTCCGGTAAAAGAAAGGGAAATTCAAGATAAATGAAGAAAAGAAATGATTCGTTAAATGATTCGAGTGCAACTAAAAGTGAATATTAATTAAAATTACATTATAGTTATAAGAATTGAGTTGGAGGTTATGTTTTTAGTTAGGTAATAAATGTAAAATTATATAGATGTGAAGAATGACTAATTACTAATTAATTAAATCACTGAAGACATTCGAAGTAAATTCAATAATTTCTTATCAACAATATTTGATAGCTAGGAATCTGAATCCTTCAAACGCTTAATAAATTTATTGTATTAACAGTGATGTAAAAAGAAAATTATTTAAAAATATTAGAAGAAAATTATTGTCTCTTTATTATTTAATAAATAATAATAAATAATAAGTTTAATAAGTAAAAATTCATTGAATACTAACATGAGTAGATCTGATCATTATATTTGCTGTTACTGGTAAAGGGATGCTGAGACCCATGTTTAGCTTAGAATAAGTGATATCTTCTTCCACATCATGGTTAAATATCTTGCAAAATAAATAAATAAATAATTGATATAATGATTATAATATTTCTAGTACTACAAAAACGTGAAAATTATTTTATAATCCTACATTAAAACTATTTGTATTACAATTAAAAATCTTTAAAATCTTCAAATAAATAGAATAAATGTACAAAAACAATGCATTTATTAAATAAACAGCTGAATTTTCGGAAAGGCATACATCTTCTTTTCTTCTTCAAAGCAAACAACAACAATAAGTTACAGACAATTAGAGGAATACGTTATATACGTATGACACTCACGAAATTGTATTGTAACAAACAATACTTACAATGTGTTACCCTCCTAATTCTTCAATTATCACCGTATTCTTACAATTTGAACATATTTTTAAAATCTTTAGCCATGTCTACAATAAATTTGTTTACTTCAACACCTTCATTCCTGTTTTTATTCATCTTTTTAGTGTTTCTAATAAATAAACTTTCCATAGTTTTCCTAGTTTTACAATCTTTTTCTATACACAAAATTTTGATTTCATTTTCGAAAATTCAGCTGTTTATTTAATAAAGGTATTGTTTTTGTACATTTATTTTATTTATTTGAAGATTTTGAAGATTTTTAATTATATAGAATGTCTAGAAGAGGGATGATAAAGAAGATTTATGGTAATTCTATTATCTTTTGTTAACATTAATACTATAGACAACAAAACTATATTGTTCTTTAGAATCACAGTAGATAAAGTTATAATCTACATGTCCTAACATACTGATCATAGATGCGGCCCTGAACTTTCGAACAATAATTACAAAGAACAAAACTGTAATTGTTCTTTCAATATAATAAATCTTGTACTCTATCCACGCAGATTTTAACAGAAAGTTACGAAGAAAACTATACCTTTGCTATGCCAAGATCTATTGCATGGAAGCCAGCAAAACAAAAAAAAGTAGCCTATACGTCGAGAATTTTAGGATATTTATTGAAGTTGTAGAATTCTAATAGAAAGCATTAGGAAAACTGAAAATCACAGTTTATTAATATTCTATAATAATTAAAGAACACCGTTGACCACCTCTTCAAAGATTTTGTAATGGAAACCAAAATTTCTCTATTATATTTATTACAAATGTATCTTAATTATAAATTATTTTGTAATTAAAATTATGAATGTTATAATTTTAAGTAAAAACAAAAATAACAGGATCAAGTTGAAATAAATTATATAGCACTAACTACGACTTAGTAATTAATGCTATATACACGTAATTGTAGACAAGGATAGTAAAATTAAAGTCTACCAGCAGAAATTGGAGTATCATTGAGATAGTAAATTCGATCAGAAATCTATATTTTTGGGAGTTAGTTTACTTATGTTACACTAACCAAGATGTCATCACGTATTCTTAAGAGTCCAAATATTAGGTTATCTCCAATTTTCTTCACAGTCACTCATTCATTTCAGGAAAAATGTTACAAATAACTGAATTTCTCATTAATTTTGATGATAATGCGATCAATACCGCACAATACATATAAAACCAATATTAAAAAAAATATGTTTCGAGAAGCCCAAAGTAAACGGCTCTTTTCCTCAGACTATAGAACAGGAAAGGAATAGAAAGAATCAATTTAAACAAAAAAGAATTAACAAGACAGCCATCAGCGCATGGTAGATTTCATTGGCTGAGAGCGACAGACGGAGTCTCAAGCAATGGGATGAGTACAATATAAAGAGGAAGCTAAAACAAATAATAAAAAATAACAATAAAAACAATCATGATGATTGTTGAAAAGCGAATAGAACATAAAATAAATAAATAAATAAAACAGTAGGGATGTCGAAATGAAATAAAGATATACTACTTCTTGATAAAATATAACATTGGATAAAATAAGTAAGTGAATAATTAACAAAATAAAAAAAAAATACGCATTATTGAAAACAAGGAAATAAATACAAAAATAAGAAAAATGAATTCTTATTGAATTATAGCACGGGATAACAAGATTAAATAAATAAATAAATAAATAAAAACAGAGGGGATATCGTAATAAATAAATACAATAAAGATATACATACTTTATTTGCCTATCTTGTTAATTCTTTTATGGTTAAATTGATTCTTTCTATTCCTTTGTTGTTCTATAGTCTGAGAAAGGGAGCCGTTTACTTTGGGCTTCTCGAAATATGTCTTTTTTTTTTTAATATTTGTTTTATATGTATAGTGCTATATTCATCGCATTATCATTATTATTGCCCGCACATATCTTCATCATTCTCATTAATTTATTTGAGAAAGGAGTAAAGATAAGAAATATGATACTTTGATATCAAAACAAAGAGACTACAGTAAAGACCTTGTCACAACCATTTACTTCGCCCAAAAACATAACATTGAAATGGGCAAATTCTTTACAGCGACTCCTTTATCAAGCAAAGAATTAAGAGTAAAAATGCCAAAAACAGAAAAGAAAAAATGAATACGAAACAAAAAGAAAATAACATTAACGACAAATGCAAGCACAACAATTTTAAAAGAAAGTAAAATACCAATTGAAATTATTACAATAATATAACTGCCTACGAAATCTGAATGCAACGTTGTGTTTTATTTAAATGACAAATTGTCTTTCTTTTTTTCCGAAAACGTTTAGAAAGCGCCTCGTTTTTTTCCAGCACCCTGCACATCAAGTTGGATACTTCGACAGTCTAAGATTTCACAAGAAATTACTTTACTTTGACTGTCTAGGTATGCAAATTTGTTGTACAGGGTGCTGCATAAGAATTGCATTTCTTGCCAAAGGTACCGGTAAAAGATATATGGATAATACTGTATACTTATACTTGAATTAAACTATACATGATTTATGCTACATTTGTTGAATGGATGATACTATTGTAAAACTTCGAGGAGAAAACCTATTTTATTAATTATACTGGTGAACAAAAATTCTTTTTTTTTAATTGCCTAGAATTTTTCAACATATTTGGGGTATTTGAGTCATGCTGAATTCAAAACAGATATTAGTTTTGCCAAATTAGCTCTAGTTTATGAGATAATGTATACCCCTCAATTTTTGATTGTACCCCTTTACAACCTGTGGCTGAATCAACAAGGCAATCTGTGCCACACTGCGAAGACATTCACATACCAATGTTTACCTCACTGCCTGACCTTCCATTGTCAGATGTTGCAGAAATGCAGGATGTAGAGTGTACCATAGGTGGTAGCATTGGAAGTGAAAATGAAGGAAGCTTTTCAACACCTCAGCAGTTCTCTAAAAAAGAGATAGGAGAACTCAATCTGTCAAAGCAAGCATCTGAACTTTTAACACTCCAGGCTAAAAGAAAAGAACTGTCTAAAGCTGGAAGTTAAAATAAAGGCTTATAGGACAAGAGAGCAGGAATGTCTTCCTTACTTCAGCCGAGATGAAGAAATGTATACTGCAATACCATTCCTGGAGTTATTCTCCAAATGAGGCAACCGGAATTTTGACCAGGAGTTTGGTGGCGTTTGGTAGACAGCTCTACCAGAAGCTAAAATGTGATTGGTAACCACAATGCATCTCATCCAATTGCTCACTCAACAAAACATTGAGAAGAATATAAAATATCAAAAAGTTCTTGCAGAAGCTTTCTATCTTTAGCACCAATGCTTAATTGTGTTGATCTAAAGATGGTTAACTTATTATTTGGCTAGCAAAGTGGATACACAATATCCCCTTGTTTCATTTGCTTGTGGATTAGTAGGGCAAAGCAAGATTATTGGGAAAAAGTGACGTGGCTTTCAAGGGAAAAAGATGGCTGTAGGTGCAACTAACATCATTAACGAGCCATTGGCTGAAAGAGAAAAAATCATCTCCCACCACTCCATATCAAGCTTGGACTGATGAAGCAATTTATAAAGAACAAAGATGAAGATTGCTTCAAGCACATTTGTAGAACTTTTCTAGGACTGAGTTCTGAGAAACTTAAAACAGGTATCTTTGATTGTCCTGAAATTCGTCAATTCATTAACGATTCACGAAATTTATGACTGATGTTAAGCCTGATGCAGTTATGTCTTAGTTGTCAAGAACTTTGTGGGTAACCACAAAGCAGACAATTATGAAGAATTGGTACAAAACATGCTCGCTAACTTGAACAATTTGGTTACAAATATGAGGTACACTTTCTTCATAGCCACTTACAGATTTCCCGAAAATCTTGGTGATTTCAGTGAGGAACAAGAGGAGAGGTTCCATCAGGATATCAAGGTGATGGAGGAAGGTATCAAGGCAGACACACGATGGCAGACTACTGCTGGGGTCTACAACGTGATTCTCCTGATGACCCACATAAGAGAAAATCGAAACAAAGAACGTTTTTCTATGCATTCGTAATGAATAACTGAATCATCTTACTTTTTTTGCCTTATTGTACTGAATACAACGCCATTAGATATTTCAAATGTTTACTTCTGTGTGATTTTATACAGTTTCAATTTGATTTGTGGATAGGTTATGCCTCACCATTACATTTTTTGCATATCTTATGTTTTTCAATGGGTCTCTGTTATCTCAAAAAGTAGAGCGAATCTAGAAAACCGTTGCCATATTAGTAATCAGCACCACATAGTCAGCCTAAAACCGCTGAAATATTGTCGGGAAGTAAATCACTGAGATTTATTTGAGAATTTGAAAAGCCCATATACTTCAGTACTTAGTACTGTATAATTTTTCCTATTTGTTAATTAATTTTGTACTTAAATGAATAACATAGACTTTATACATAACTTCAAAATAAAAGTGATTTAAAAAACATGTTTAAATATAAAACTCGTACATTTCTTGATTTAAATGAACGAAATTATATAGCTCTGTAGGAAAAATGCATCCCAATAATTAAACTAAAATTAAGTATCTTATTAATAAACAGCACTATTTTTTAGCTCGTCCTCTCTCTGAAATTAACAACTGCAATGTCATTTGCTGCTAACTACAAAATTAGAACTCGTCTGTTCGAATGGATTAATCCTAATCTTGGAACTTGTCCGCTCCAACTGAGATAATTCCGTTCTTCGTAATTCGTTCGCCATTCTCCATTATTTTTATACTTTAATTTGGAAATTATTCGTTCCGGAAATTTAAGTAACATTTAGAACTTTCTGTCTGTATTATTGTTCGGAAACTCGTCAATTTCCTCTAATTAAATAGACTAACAATTATTCAGAACTCGTGCGCTCCGTTAAACGTAATTAAGGTTTGGAACTTAACCTTCCATATACAAAGGACGAGCATAAACAAAATAATGGCCCTTCAATTAAAAAACGTCAAAATACAAATTAAGAATAAAAAATGGCAGTAAATCTGCGGGATTAATTTACTGCCCTTTTTATTCTTAATTTGTAATTTGATGTTTTTTTCAATTGGGGGGGCCATTATTTTATTTCCGCCTATCCTTTATGTAGGTTTCTTTGATCCCACTGAGCTTTGATTAGGCGAACCAAACTGATGAGACTGAGAAAGGTTGAAACAGTATGTGTTTGATTCCCGAAAATTCCAACAATAGCTGAGTGCGTCTTTAATTGTTGTGAGTTTTTATCTTTATTATTTCTTACTAATATTCTTACGCATGTTAAATTTTCCCATTATGAATAATTTGTAGTAATTGCTAGAATCTTTTAATTAGCTATTTTGAGTACATAATACTCAAAAGACTTACTATCATACTTACTCTCAAAAAAATATCAAAGATATGGGGTATAATTTTCGGAATAAACTTGATCCGCACGGTTACATCAGTTCCCACGGTTTTCGAATCAGACACTAAAAAAGATTACAGTAAATAAGAAAGTTTAACACAAAGTCGAAAATGATAATTTAAAAATAACTTGTACTATTAATTCATTCAAATTCAAGCTTTTTCATTCTTTAAAGAAGCTTATCTATATAATTGTAATTATAATTTTAATTTTTTCAAAATGTTAAATTATTAAATAAATATATAATTTATTATTCCTAAAAGAATGCGAAAACAGGTGATGTGTGTTATAAAATAAATAGAAACGAAGAAATCTACGAAACTTTTATTTGTGATTGCATGATGTAATGGTAAACAAAAAAAACAAAAAAAAACCTTCAACTATATATATAAGTAACTTCAAAACTTCAGTAATATGATAAAACAACAATACAATATCTCTTATTCAACATTTTAATCATGATATTTCGTCTCTTCTAAGCGAAGAGCCTTCTTCAGATATGATCAAACCTTCACCATTGTGTTGAGGATCAAAAAGTAGGTGACCACGTAAGAAAAATCAGACGTCTAGAACCACTCCCTGTCCCCAAGGCGTTTCTTTGTTTTAAAGGCGTCTTTAAAAAAAACGCCTGGGGGGGGATCAGGGAGTAGTCCTTCGACGTCTGGCTTTTTTGGACAATTTTGTAAAGTTTTATATAAAAATTTTTTGTGGAAGTCAGCAGAGTAAAATATTAGTGCTCGTAATCTATCTTATCAAATAACACCAAGGCAAGGAAATCATTTACAAATTTAATACGATGTCAGAAATATATAACTGGCTTGTAAAACTGAAGCTTACATTAAATTCTATCACTCATTAAAAATATTAGAATTAATGTCTCTAAATTAAAGTTCTTGGCTTCTCTTTATCTTGCTACTCTCTTCCTAACAGCAACTTGTCTTCATACAGCAAAATAACACATTTACATTAAGATTTGCTAAGTTACTGTTTATTGGAAATGTAGATCACCATTTTCTTTTCTCACAGCAAATTAACACATATACGTTACGATTTGCTAAAATTTCCATTCACTGGAATCCTAGTCCTACTTCACTTCTTTCGTTCTTTCCTGATGACTTCATTTGCATTCAGATGCAAAAGTTCTGGAAACCTATTTCTTTAATTCTCGCAAGAAACACTTCTAACAAATGTCCGTCGCTAACTAAGGCATCTAAGAATTATATTTCTCACAATTCTTTCTATTTAGAACGGCTCTCTGTCTTCGAGACTCTGAATACTATCTAGTATCCTAACTTAGACACTGAAGGATTATGTTTCTCAAAATCCTATTTTATCTAAAACGGCCGCCTAACTACATGAAATTGATCAAGGATAGTTCTACTTACGACAACTCGTCATGTTCATCTGTTGAACAGCCAATTATATCCCGAGCAATTACATCTATGCCTTTTCATCCGATCTCATATTTCCGTATCCCCACAAAGTCTCCTTTATTGCGCTTCTAAGACTTTGGTACTGAGTTCAATTTTATCTCAGGTAAAGTGAACTTCGACATTTCGTTACTGGACACAAACTTCTATCGTCATAGCAATTTTACTATTACTGTTGAACGATTCTTGGCGGATCACCTAAACTTCACTTGCGATGATTCTCGTTTCCCACATCTGAACTTTTCGGGATAGGCTTATCACCTTGCATTAGGCCTATCACTGCGTCGTCGGTAGAATTCGCGCTGAAACTGTATTCCCTGGGTAGAACGTACTTCTGTCTTTGGTCCATCCGATTTCTTCGACCTGTCTTGTTGTCTTGCTTCGTCTTTCGGCAAGTCAGCAATCGTCCCGTCCTTTTCTTCGGCACGGCATCCATAACGATCGTCCCGGCCTTTTTCTTCGGCACAGCATCCCTTTTGCCTCCGGCAAAATATATCTTCGCTCCTCGGCGAGTCAACGAACGATCCAGCCTTTTCTTAGGCTCGTCAAAGGTCGATTGGGCCTCCTTCTTCGGCACAGCTTTCTTTTGCCTCCGAATCCGGGCAAAATATATCGGCACAGTTCCCTTCACCATCGTCCTGGCGATATTCGTATAATTTGCGGGCATTTCGCTTTTCTTCACGAGGACGTGAACTATTTCTCTCACGTCCTAGTGAGTGAGATCAAACTGGACTGTGTCCTCCCTAACGCCTTTTTTCTTCGAGGGAGCGACCGTAACTGCTGCTGCATCCCTCACGTCTTGTCCCAGTGAGGGAGTTATCCGAACGGCAATCTCCCTCACATCTTACTTAGTGAGGGAGCGATCTTAACTGCCTTCCTCTCTCCCATCTTTACTTCGTGAGGGAGAGATCTCGACTACACCTCCTTCACGTCTTTACTCCGTGAGGGAGAGATCTGAACCTCACGTCTTGTCACCGTGAGGGAGCGATATCAACTACACCTCCCTCACGTCCTTACTCCGTGAGGGAGAGATCTGAACTGCTTCCAGTCACTCAGAAACTGACTATCCTTTCGGGAGCTAATCTCACGCGTTGCATGCAACAGTCAAACTAACAATGGATTAAGCTCGAGGATGTCTTACGCCATGCGCGCAAAAACAATGCGCTGACTGCATATCAGAAACATGAAAAAATGCTGAACTTCGGAGCTAAACTAATTATACTAAATGAGAAAATTAAACTGTCTCTCCATAAAATTTAGGGTTAGAAATTTTAGGGTTAGAAATTCAATACCAGAATTTCTACAATGGTCACCTACATTTTGATGCTGAACACAATAGTTAGGGTTTCATTCTAATATCTGTAACCGTTTGGCCACTACAGAGTGTGACATCCAGCAAGCATAAAAGCAATAGCGGTCTCCTATGTTAGGGGCCCCTAGGTTACAACTAACCTGTAAAACATAGGGGCCGAAACCTTCACCATTGTGTTCACATCAAAAAGTAGGTGACCACGTCCAAAAAATCAGACCTCTAGGACCACTGCCTGACCGGAAGTTGGGGGATCAAAAGTGGTCGTTTCCGATAAAATTTTGTTTATAAAATTTTGTTTATAAAATTGTGCATATTATGGGGCCGCTTTGCTTTTGACACTATCTAAAAGCATTAATTATCTTGTAATTTCCTATTGAAACTATAAAGAACTAAAATGGCAGTTTTTGGCGATAATTTTTGGTAGTACTATAACAAATAAAAAGAAATTTTAAAAGAAATCTATACAAAGACCAAAGAGTACATGGTTACCACAATTTCTCTTGATCAAAACAATATATACGGATGAAAAGTTCTTCAGCATTTATACGTAGTTACATTTGTAGCATTGTGTAGAAAATTTCGTATTTTAAACTTTCATAGTAGTCAAATAAAAATTCAACAAGTCTTCATAAATTTGTTGTCTTGAAAATTAATATTAATTGATTCTCTTTATTTTATACGTAAAACCCCCAAAAAATCGTAACATTAAAGTATAACATGAATTGTTAATTTGAATACATAATGGATTGAATGTATAATATTGAGGTCTACATTACCTGATGATAATGGATACTTAACTTATCCATTAAAGTTAAATATATTATGGTAGCAGATTGCAAATAAGCTTATGCAACTAATTTTTTCTCTATAACAATGTCTTTCCTAACAAATAGCATGTTAAACTTGGATTTAATTAAAAACTTCTCAAATACAAAAGAACTGCTAAATTACTTTTATTTTTAATAAACAGCTGAAAAACAATAATGAATCGGAGAGCAAATAACTAGTATGAGAATGTTTAAAAGATTCGTTTAACAGGCCATGCAGGCTCTTCTGGAACATTGGAGGTAATGACTGCAACAATTCTCGTTTTGAGAGTTGAAGTTGATAGTACATTACATTTGTTTAAGCCCATAAAATAACCCGATTCCTATTTGAGATTGGAGTTAAACCTCGAACTCATCATGAGAAAAGAAATAAAAAAAAAATATCCTCCAATGCGGAATTACATAAAACTCTATCAGCTCGAAGACGACAGCCTGCACTACTTGTTTACCAGACCCACGAATGAAGTACGGTAGTAGATATTAAATAAATACAAGAATATTTATTAGCTGTAGCTGTATCATAAAAGATGTTTATTTAAGTTTTTATTATCTGTTATTCCAAACGCTTTATTTTTCATTAAATTTAATAATTAGATGAATTTAAATTTATTAAATAGTTTATGAGAAAGCTTTAGACAATGTAAATAAAATAAACATATTTTCTCAGTATTAATTATAAATTATAATGTGAATAAAATTTTTTAAATTAATTTTTTAAAATTTTTTTTGTCTATTTCTACTATTAATAAGGCTATAATAATTCCTGCAATTATAAAACAACTCTCACATTTAAAATTTTAACTTAATATATTTATTTATTACTTACTGTCTATTCTTACGCATGTCCCACCAGCTGTTATGACTTCTGTTTTGGTTGGAATAGTGCAGGACTCGTCTCCTCTTCTTACACTGCACTAATAAGATTCAACAGAAAAGAACGAAAAAAACAAAACTAAAATGGCTAATAACATTTAGCTTGTTATAAGTTTATAATGAGTTTTTTTATGAAAAGGAAAGCATAGGAAAGTTTTACAATTAATAATGTATATATTTTTTAAATATCATAAATCGTCTATCTTTTGATCACTTCTGTCTTGAATTAATTTACTGTAGTTCCTCTCCTCTGCTATTTTTTTTTACAAATCTACCTATGTATTCTTACATTTAACTATCGGCACGAATTGTATTCACTATCTTTTCAATTAATAATTTAAAGCGTAGTATTAATGTTTGACCAAATAAATAAAAAAAAATAAAAAAATTTATTAACAATATTTATGTACTATAAATGCATAAAACTATAAATACATAATACTGCAGGAAATCTATATCTATATATATATATATATATATATATAGATATAGATATATATATATATATGGAGAGAGAGGGAGATAGAGGAACTTAAGCTTTTCTTTTGTAAAAGAAGTCTAGAACTGAAAATTTATAAACTTATTATTTCGGAATAAATAGAAATCAACAGTTCCATTTTAAGGCAATTCCAGATAATTTTGGAACATATTGCTTCAGTTAAACAGCAATTCGACTTAAACTTTTTTTTTCATTGTCAAGGACAGTAATCGAAAATCAAAGTAATTTGTGTCGTAAAGCCAGTTGTCATTTTAGCATAAATATTTTCTCTAAATAATGAATTTTGATATTCAGTAATTTATCGAAATAAAATGAATTAAAATAAAAGTTGGGCAAATACATATTAAGTTATTGTTTGATAATATTATTATTTATGGTTTGAACTGATTTAAAAACATTAATAAGCAAGAAAAGTCTTATTTTATATGATTTACGGTCTTTTTTCATAAAAATTTCATTTGCAATAATTATAAAAAACAGAAATTTTAAGTTAATTTCTATTGAAAATTAGCTGTAACTCTTTTTTTTTAACAAAGAGGACTTGCCCCACTTTCAAAATCAACGGCTCAATTGTTGGGAGCCTAAATCTCTCCCGCACCTCAGGCCCTCCATGACCTTTTTGGTAGAGTTTAACCTTTTTTAATGAAGCATCTTTTAGCTATCCTAGATTAATTATTTTGTAAAAACACTTTCAAAATCAACGGCTCAATTGTTGGGAGCCTAAATCTCTCCCGCACCTCAGGCCCTGCATGAGTTGTTGCGGTAGAGTTTAACCTTTTTTGATGATATTATGATTTAGCTATCCTAGATTAATTATTTTGTAAAAATACTTCTTTTTAATAATGAACATCAATGCAAAGCATTTCGTTATCCATTTCCTTATTTAATTTTAAGTAACAATCACATTAGTAAGTACACTAAATAAACTCGTATGTATATTAATCTTCCGTTTTTACGTAATCATTACTTTATATTCATTTTAAGACAAATTAGTCAAAAAAATAATTATCTCAATTGTACTTTACTGCAGTAACATAAAATTCGAAAAATATTCGTTTCCGTATTATTGCTATTTTGACACTTTTTTTTAGAATATCTATACTTCATCAGCAAAATAAATGTAATCAGCATCGATCTAGAATAGAACGACGTATATAATGTTATCATTATAATCAAACCTCAATACCTTTTACTTTTTATACCGATAATTTACTATTAGAATTAATTAATAAAACACAAATATTTAAGACAAAATATAGTAACAAAAAATTAAAACTCACTCGAATTTTAATGTCGAAGTCATCTACAGTGAAATTATAAGAATTCCAAATGTCTTCCATAGATATATATGGGGGATGGAAGGTGTCAATGGCGGTCATGTCTTCGATACTGCTGCATTTTACATCAGTGAAATTAACAAATGCGCAGTACTTTTGTTTAAGGCGAGAGATATGTTCACCACTGTTTTTAAATATATTAGTAGGACAAAAAGATACAGATGGAATCCGACCACCAACGATCTTTTTTAGTTCAATGGATACTGCTGGATCATCAGCGAAGTAGTTAGAAAAACATCTTCCGCACTGATAGACCATACCACCACCAAATATTAAAAAAAAGAGGATCCATATCAACTTACTCCAGAGTGGATATTTGCTATTAGTTATTCTGTCATAGCCGGGAATACTAACAGATGGTATTTTCTGTGTGACTTCAGTAGGGCTCACATTCTTAGTAGAAACTTTTAGAATATTTCCTATCTTAATGACACAGTTTGTTTGACAGATTTTCTTAATATTCCACTTCATTTTTAACTGTGAAATAAAAAAATTGATTAAAGAGATTAAAAACAAGACGTTAAAACAATAAGAGATTAAAACAAGAAATATCTAATGCATAAAATTAACGTGCGTACAACAACATAAGAAAGAATTAATAAGAATAAAATGCACAAAACTAAGAGTTCACTGATCTGTTTTTGGAAATTGCGATACCGGGAACCCAAGATGGACGATTTCTGGTTTCCTGACCTTCATCAGTTGGGTCCGCCCAGTATCTTACATTTCAGTTAACTCGAGAAACATATAAATAGAACAAAAGTAAACATCAAAATAGCCCTCCAATTAAAAAAACATCAAAACCTAAATAAAGAATAAAAAGGGCCAATGAATTAATCCCTGCTAAGAGCCGTTTAGCATATAAGAGAATAAAACAAAAATATATAATGAATAAAATTAACGTGCGTACAACAACATAAGAAAGAAAAATAAGAATAAAACGCACAAAACTAAGAGTTCACTGATCTGTTTTTGGAAATGTTTTTGTACGCACGTTAATTTTATGCATTATATATTTCTTGTTTTAATCTCTTATATGCTAAGCGGGTCTTAGCGGGTATTAATTCATTGACCCTTTTTATTCTTTATTTAGGTTTTAATGTTTTTTTAATTGGAAGGCCGTTTTCATTTTTACTTTTGTTCCATTTATATGTTTCTCGAGTTAACTGAAATGTAAGATACTGGATGGACCCAACTGACGAAGGTCATGAAACCAGAAATGGTCTATCTTGGGTTCCCGGTATCGCAATTTCCAAAAACAGATCAGTGAGCTCTTAGTTTTGTGCGTTTTATTCTTATTTTTCTTTCTTATTTATGCCTACTTTATAATTTTATTTAAATTCTTATTATTATATTTTTCAAAATTATTGTGAATATTTCAATAATAATAAATTAAAATGGAATGAACATATTGAAACAATGGAAAACACAAGATTCATTCAATTTATATAGACTTGATTCCAAAACAAAAAACAACTACAGCAAGACAACAAAAGGCATGGAAAGAGACTCCATTTTTAATGGATTTGACATTTATTTTTTATGAAATTGATTGGATTTTAATGGATCTGATTTAATTAATCGGATTTAATGGAATGAAATTGAATTGATCTTAAGTTATTGTACTGTATCAGAAATTTTAATTTTGCAATAAAATTAAAATTTGAAATTACGATTATTAAATGAAGTAGTTCTTAATAGTTTGTTACATTTATCTGTTCGGGAAATTTGCGAATTGTATGTATACTTTTATCAAAATTAAATTATTATTATAGTAACTGTTATTAGAAAGAAATTTTAATGTATGTTGTAAAATTATCTTTGTGTATTTGGTAGAAAATAAGGACAAACCTTATTTACGTAAACATAAATCTACTATGGATCCTTAAAGAAATGTTAGTTTGTAGGATCCTAGTCATAGAGTCAGTGGAGATCGATGTGCCCCAGACAGGAATTCAGTGCCCCAGACAGGAATTCAGTGCCCCAGACATACATCGCAGTGGCTGAAAGATCGATCCATGACCCAGTCTGGGTTCGAACAGCATTTTTGATCGACCTAGGTGTCTCTGCATTGAGATGTAGTTTTAATATAAGCAAATTGAGTGCTACTTATTCATTTCAAAGACTGAATTGTTCTTATAAACATTAATAACAATCAAAAACAAGATTTAACGTCCATAATAATTCAAAGAAAAAAAAATTCACAGGATTATTTTTTATTTGATTCGTTTTTTATCTCGGCGACCCATTCCGGAGACCCTTTCGTGCAAACGGAGCCAAACATCAAGGGTAAATTCTGCTGATGATTCCTAATAAGGATGAAACAGCTGTTCAGGATTCCCGTTGTTGTTGGTTCAGTGTGCGAGGACATATTTACTCCCTAGTTGTGATTTTTTATCTCTATTTTTTAATAACAATCTTCTGCTTTTAAAAAATGGAATGTTTAGATGTGTATTGTTGGATTCCCAAAACGGCTACTAACTTTCACTAATAAAAATAAATTTTCTGAATGCTTTATTTGTCTATTATAGATCGAAAAAAAATCGTTAATTTGTTGGTTAGCTGACAGTCACTTGTTTGGATCAGACAAATGAAAGTTGTTAACTACATCGTTTGTTATATATGCTGAAATTATGACTGGAATTTACATAGAACCACGCCCACACAATCTGTGAAGTCGAAATGTGAAAGTAAAAATCAAAACAAAAACGAAAAAGATGTGAGTTTGGCATCTGAAATATATCGTCATTTATCATTGGATTTTTTATTTTAGTTCAATGAACTAGGCCATGCCCCTGTCTCCCCTGGTAAGTATTCGAAAATCCAAGTGATGGCAAAAAGTGATATTTTATTCCTTTTTGAATGAACTCATTATTTGATAGCGCGCCATTGTTGACGGAGAGAAGCTAAAAAAATGAACATTGAAATTTAAATTTTAATCTTGTAGGCTAAAATTAATGAGTTATTTTCTTTTTTCTCTGGCTCTACTTTCATTACGCCACATATACACACACACACACACACGCACACACAAAGGGAGTGATAAGAAACAATAATTTGAATGTAGTCACCGTGGCCTAATGGATAAGACTTCTGACTTCGGATCAAAAGGTTGCCGGTTCGATTCCGTCGCGCACGTTCCATTGTAGTAATTTTTTCAAGGAAAATTAACAATTGCGACGGACATACAGACAAGAGAAATAAAAGATTTTAGTAATGTTGATTGTATGACATGTATTAATGTAATACATTCTAGTCTTTCTGGAGACATCACAGTTATTTCATTGCTGTATATAAGGAAATCGCTGTGAATCGTACTTGACAACGAGGGGAAGGAGTTTATGTACATAATCCAAAGGTAACATCACCAAATTTCCTGGTACCAAACAAAACATAAACTTGAGCTATGAAACAGCACTATTTCATCATCTTCAGAAATATTAGCCAAAATGGAAGTATCGTACAATTGAAGCTATCACAAAAAAAAGCACTAGACTTAGAATAATACAAAAAACGTGCAGTCGGTACATATATTTTTGGCAAATTATGATGATCGCATTATCGCAATGTAGCAGAGCTATTCCAGACTCATTATATATTCTTTTCTGTCAATTACTGAAGCCTCTTCAATAAGCCTCTTCAAGTTTTTAATGTAATAAGTTAAACTTAAGACTCAGATATTTCATCATGATACAATCTACATTACAAAATTCTTTTATTTGTCTGTCTGTCTGTCCGGCGCAATTTTCTGTGCGATTGGAAAATAGAAATAATTTTTACAATGAAATTTCCGCGACGGGAATTGAACCTGCAACCTTCTAATTCAAAGTCGGATATGTTATCCATTAGGCTATAGGGACTACAACTCTTTTCGTATTCTTTTTTGACTTATATCTCCGCAATTGTTGAGTTGTTGTTGTGCCCCAATGTTAGTGCAACAATGGAAAACGGTTTTTCAATTTTTATTGTCACGAGGAAGTCGACAAATTCAAAAGGAGCAGTTCAATACTTCAAAATAATGCGTTCACTGCTTTCTTTGGAATCGAGTTTTGTTAGATTATCTTAAATTTTATTTTCTTCTTATTGTTACTTTTAATAATTGAATTGTACCTTATTAATATATTTTTGTAAAAACAACTAAACTTATTGATTCACGTGTTTTTGAAATATGTTTAAGCTTCCAACTATTTTGTTTTGTTGAACTTATTCCAATTTTATTATGCTTGAGAAAGAGATGGCTTGAAAAGAGTCTTCAAAACTTCAAAATGTTGCTTTAACCCCTTTCATTGGAATCGATTATTCTTGGATTATCTCATATAAACCATCGTTTTATCATCGATAATCAATTAGCATCGAAATGGACAACGAGAGAAAGGATGAGATCTTTTCAAAGAACTGTTAATAATGTCGTAATCTCGGCCATTCTTGACTACAGATAAAATTTGTCTGAAGTCTCCGCCAAAGAGGAAAATTTGTCTAGATTCATAAGTCATCAGAATTTGGTTATCTTCAATCGAAAGAATAGTCACAATCAATTCGTCGCCAGGAGTATTGTATATAAGCTATGATCTTCATTTAACATCTGTATCAACCAACGTCCATCTAAATAAATCTCTTCTTCAAATATCTATAACGAACAATCTGTACACGGGAGATGACCTAGTTCCATTCAACAACTAACAACGTCAAACTGAAAGTAGATACCATCTATTACTTGTCAAACAGCATACTCAAAACAATCTTCACAATTATCAGTTCAATCTCTTGAGGCAGAATCCTGCCTAGGATTGTATTATCCTCCTTTTAGCTTTCCCCCTCCTGCCGTAACCTAAGCAGGCCTATACTCTTTTGAAAGGGTACTAAAATTCTATATATACATTTTCCGTATCTACTAAGGTGCATCAATCAAAACAAATTTCATTGAAATCGAGAAAATTGCAATTTCGATCTGTTGTCACTTATGTAGGAAACAACATTAATGCGATAAACTGCGACGACATAAGGGTTAGTTCTGACAATCCTATAAGGATAGTCTGATTGGAAGAATTCTCCTTGTTAATAACGAGTTCAAAATAAAGTTTGATTATAAATAGACTACATTTAAAAATGTATCTTGCAAACTCAGAAACGTTTGTGAATGATTGATATATCGTTCGATACAACTTTCAAATACCAACATTTTCTCAATATAATGTTCTCTTCTAACTTTTATACTTTTCGTTTAAATTGAGAAAAAAACAAAAGTTGACCCTTTAAAAGGCGCCATCTGGGAAACCAAAAAATTTTTTCGAAAGATTTTTGTAGCATTTTGTTTGTTTTAAAAAGATCCACATTTTATCCATTTGCATGACTATCTATCTCCTATAGATTGGTCATGAAATTGGAAAAACGGAAAGCCTTATGACAGACAGAATAACGTTTTCATAATATACGAGGGCCGTTTTTTTTTTCAACCTCCGATAGGCTTTAAATAAAAGACAAATTCATATAAAATAATTATTTTATTACCAAAAGTTTTGTACACTTATGGTTACTTTTCAACATAATCACCGAAAAGATTGAGACATTTATCGTATCTGTGGACAAGTTTCCCAACGCCCTCTTCAAAAAATATTGCCGCTAATGATTTAAAATGAGCATTGACGTTGTTTTGAAGATCGTGGTTTGTTTGGAAGCGTTTAAACCCGGATTCTGACTACAGCATATCCATAAAATGGATAGAGGTATCAGAATAGGTTCAGCTTGGTTTTTTATTTTTGATGTTGATACATTTAAGTAAATCAACTACAAAGCACAGATTTCCAAGGCTTTAGTAAACATAGGAAGATGAAAATCAAGGTTTGATTTACATAAGATTGTAGCTAAAAGAATTCTACGTAGCACAATCCAAAGTAATTAAGAGCCATCGTTTTTGAGTAATTCTTAAATTACTGTAACGATAGCAGCGTAATGTAAGTCAAATTAAGACATCAACTGAGGATTACAATACCTTCTTATAATATATTATATGCATTTTTCTCCTACGTAAAGAATGTTTATTAATGAATAAAAACTAACAGCTGTCAACATAAAAGACCAAACACATACACTGACTATGAATGGACATATTGACAAACTACAGTAATACATTACTAAGTTACAATATATAATGATACTAGTCGGCTACCCGTCGCTTCGCTCCGGAAGCCTCGCTTATGTAACGGAAAACAAATTTTTATTTATTAAAAAACACACACACACAAATTACATCAAGGAAACTAAAACTAAAATTAAACAATTTTTTTAATTTAATTTTTGAAGTCTATATTCTCTCAATCTACGACTGCATTTAGAACCAGTGTGTAAATCATATATCTATGATATATTTTTCTTTTTTATAGAGATTAGAATGTAGGCCTCGGGGTCTAATAGCTAAAACATCAAACTTCTCAGCAGTATTCTACCTAATTGAAATAGTGCATCTTTCTTTCTTGACTTTTCTTTTTTTTATTCTTATTGATACTTTTCAGTGGTTTTCGAGTTAGAAATAGTGATGGTATTTGAGTTTCAAATAGTGATTTTTCAGTATTCTACCTAATAGAAATAGTGCTTCTCTCTTTCTTGACAATGTTTTTTTTATTTCTATTGATACTTTACAGTGGTTTTTGAGTCACAAATAGTGATTGTTTTTGAGTAACAAATAGTGATTTTTCAGTATTCTACCTAATAGAAATAGTGAGTCTTTTTTTTTTTTCTTTTCTTTTTTATACAATTCAAATTGATACTTTTCAGTGGTTTTTGAGTTACAAATAGTGAAAATTATCTACTAATCTAGACCATCAGATTGTTCGATATAGATATTTGAAGAAGAGATGTCCAGATGGACGTTGATTGATATAGATGATAAATGAAAATCATAGCTTGTATACGAAATTCTTCGCGACAAAATCATTGTGACTATTCTTTAGAGTGAAGATAACCATATTCTGTTGAATTGTGACTCAAAGACATAAAGTTGTATGTGAGTGAAGATAACGTTTTCCAAATATATGGCAACTTTATTTAGAGTTTGCCCTTGAGCTTTATTGATAAACATCGCATAAGAAGGTCTGATCGGAAATTGTTTTCTTGTGAAAGTGAATGGAAGTAGATTATCGCATGGTTGCATAGACATCCTATGGATGAAAACAGAATCTCCTTTGTGAGTTCCTGTTATAATTTTGGTTTCTCAGAGATCATTATCGAATGAACGGCATTTAAGTTGAGTTCCATTGCAGTATGCAAACTTGGGATTGATGTTTCGCAACAATATTATTGGAGATCCACTCTTCAATGACAAACGATGTTGAGGAATACCACCGAGATTCAATTCATTCAGATATTCGAACAGATAGAGATGTTCGTGTGCTGTATTATCAGAAGTATCAATTTTATTCGCACTTGTATGCTCTGTAGTCTCTCCTTGTATTCTTAGACTTATCATTCGATTGATGTTATTCATCTTGGTTGAAGAGCCGCAAATTTATCGTTAGTTTTTTGACTTTGATGTGATCCTAGCTTTTTGAATTACAAATAGTGATTTTTCAGTAATCTATCTAATAGAAATAGTGCTTCTTTCTTTCTTGACTCTCTTTTTCTTTCCAATTGATACTTTTGAGTGGTGATTCAGTTACAAATAATGATGGTTTTTGAGTTACAAATAAAGATTTTTCAGTATTCTAGTTAATAGAAATACTGCTTCTTTCTTTCTTGACTCTTTTTTTCATTCCAATTGATACTTTTCAGTGGTTTTTAAATTACAAATAGTGATTTCTCAGTATTCTACCTAATGAAGTACTGCTTCTTTCTTTTTTGACTTTCTTTTTTATTACAATTGTTACTTTTCAGTCAAAGTCAGTTCAGTTTTGACAGATAAGTCAAAAAAACAATTTGAATACAGTTGTAGTTTTCATGGCCTAATGAATAAGGCGTCTGACTTCAGATCAGAAAGTTGCAGGTTCGATTCCTGTCGCGGATGATTCATCGTAAAAATTATTTCTATTTTCCATTCTCACAGAAAATTGCGCCGGACAGACACACAGACAGACAGACAGACAGACAGAGAAATAAAAGATTTTAGTAATATAGATTAAAAAAAAACAGCTTTACCTTTCTGAAAGCCCAATAATGACTAACTTTGTTGATTTTATGAAATTATAGGATTCTCACTACATGTGTTTGCATTAATTAAGGGAAAAAAAATAGAAAAAATCGTTTTTACATGATGAAAATGAGTTAGAAACGCATGAAATTTGGATGTAAGCCGTAGAAATTAAAGCAAGTCAGACTATCGCTTGCTTTAATGGAAAATGAATGATAATCTCATCTTTGATGATATTTGCAGTGTGTGATCGGACTGTTTTGAAAGAAGTTGATATAACAGAAATAATGTAGTGGTTCAAAACATCGTTTGGATAATTGTCGGTAAAGTAAGAATGAAGTAGCAAGATGCCTTAATTTTAGTCCTTCTGTGATGGAGACTGTGGAATCAACATCATCATAATCTATAATCAGAAACCAGAAAATATTGTAAGAAAGCCATGGGGTTCTAACCTAATGGGCATTATCATCTTGCAGGACAAATGTATCTCTATTGCACTTACTTAACAATGAACATTTAGTTCCTTGACATCATCTCAGTATCGGCTACTATTCATAATCAATTATTCGCCAGTTAGATTCATTAACTGGCTAGCGGTCCCAGACATACGAACAGTCGCATCTGCGTTGTGTGATTTACGTTAGGCGATTATAGTGTGCTTATCCCGTACTACCAGTCAGGAGAGGGAACGTTTGAAATTGGTATGACATCATCTCATTTGGACTGAAAAGCACTGGACTCATTACTATTCTTAGACGAGTTCAGAAATTCTTTACAGATAAATTTTGTGTCGTATTTTGACATTGAGGTAATAGGAGACATGCTATCATCCCTATTATTCCTGAAAAGGATATTTATGGTGAAGATAGGCCACGCAGTTGGTGTTGTCGCTATGACATCGGCCTCTGACCTCTGACTACCGGCGTTCGCTTGTCATGTGGGTTTCGGGATGGTGGACGATCCGCGCTGGGCAGATTTTCTCGGGGTTCTCCCTTTTTCCCTGCACTTCTCCCACCATACTTTCTCAGTCTTTCTCTCCATCTGTCCTTATTTCCGTGGGATAGTACAATAGACCTCCGGTCGCAGTGCTTGGCTTCTCTGCCACCCACATTCATTACATAACATAACATATTATAACATACGGTGGATATACAGCGATGTTTGGAGTGGCACCTTAGATGGGCATACACCGGTATGTGCTTCATTATTTCGTTATGAATATTAGCTGATATTGAGATGATGTCAAGGACCTAAATGTTCATTGTTAAGTTGGTGCAATAGAGATACATTTTTCCAGCAAGATGATAATGCCCGTCCACAGCGAGGTAGGCTGGAAGATTTTCATTCTAAGATCTTCTTCTTCGTTGTACATATGTATAGATCAACCTGGTCTCGCGATTTTAATCTTCTTGAGAGATGCTGTCGAAGACATATTACTGCCCTAGAAGACTAGGAGAGTGTTTGGAAGAGCTCTTAAAGAACAATATCGTTGATATCATTTGAGCTGACGGATAAATTTAAAAAAGCTAACATTCTTGGTTAAAAAAAAAATTTAAGCAAGTATGTTAGATTTTTTAATTCATTCGTAACTGTATTCAAACAAGTTAAAATTTTATCCTCACCATTTGAGCTTCTAGACTCAATCATTAACATTTTTATGTTGTGAGATCTTCATTTCTAATAGAGCTGTCCCATATCTCATATTCAGATAAATTTGACTATTTAATATCAAGAACGTATTTTAAAAGTGGTTGCATACATGTTCATTGGAGAAGGAAAAAAAAATCTATAAATAAAGGAAACCAGTATGAATTATGGAAATTTATTTTGACTCAACAATTATTTGTGTGTTTTATTGTAATTTCTTTTAAACATTATTAGCGACCCATTTGGGAGCTATTTTGATAGCGAACAAAATCGGTAGCTATTGTGTTTGTCCTCTCCATACGTGTTTGTCCATCCCTAACAACTCCCGAATGGAAGGTCGGACTGACAAATGGATTTCACCATCGTGTTCAGAGGCCCAAACACTATTGGACATTATATATTTTCAGAAGCCAACGCCCCCCATCCCAAGTTCGAGATATTTGTCATTGTTTTCATTAGATTACCGCTATTAGCTTAAATGTTAGAAATGCAACCATATCATTTCAGTGGTCAGCTATAGCTTGATTCGCAGACTTATATGCTGAATATTGTCGGATTGAATCCGTAAGTATACGGATTTTCTTTTCTTGTTTTTTTTTTTTTTTACTCTTAATCTTTTTTTTCTCAATGTCCGCGTGCTGAATTTTTTTTTCGTATTTTCCTAACTTTTTTTATTTTTTTTCTTACATTAATATAGTTCCTTTCTTTTATTACTTTTTTAAAAATTATTTTAGTATTATTGGTTGTCCTTAAATTTATGGTTTTGGACAAAATTTTATTAACTTTTTTTTTATAATTTCTCCATTTAAAATTTCTATAAAATATGCATTTTAATTTTACCAATAAATCTTTCCTCAACATAATTTTTAAATAAAAAGTATTTCAATTGTTACAATCCAAAATTGAAAATATCCCAAATCCTAGTTTTAAATATTAACACTAATTTTATTTTTTAAATAATATAACTCCACTTGTTTTAATTTTTTTAAATATAAGTATCTGTGCGTGTAAATCGGTCTGAACATTAAACTGATAAATCGGTGAAGGGTTCTGAACCTGAAACAAATAACTTACTTGATCTTCCTTGGAGAGATGAACAAGAGAGTCAAATACATGTAATGTCCCTGACGACTTCTATAGAAAGCCGGTCACCGTTATCAAATACATTTCAGTTTGAAATGATATAATTTGCTACACGTGAAACTAATTGAGTCACGCACAGCATAAATTATGAAGGGAAAATTATCTTTTCAGATCTATATTGAGCATTAAATTCTATTGATTCCCTTACGAATACTATTGTTACTAAAGTGACGCTAGTATTTGTCTAACAACAGAAAAATGTAATTTTTTTAGACAATATTCCACTATAACTAAATAGAATTTAATTATTTTTAAATCATATCACTTACATGTCTAAAACATATCAATAATAAAAACGAGATGCTTTGAAAATAGAAATTGTTCTTATATAATATAAAATTGATTCAGTTGGGTTCTACCGTCCTGGCTTTTAGTCTTTCTGTCCATCGCCTTCATCCGAAATGGAAATTGTAGGTTTATTTGCTCAAAGCATATCTTCTAGAAACACTGTTCATTGTATGCATGAAAATAGTTAAACAAAAATGAGAAAATAAACGGTTTTGGATTATTATCTGGATGTAAGTTTAAACTTACTATAAGGGAATCTATATCGTTTATTTAGACTTTTGTAGATGTAAATCAAAAATGAAATACTAATTTCAATGATCTGATTACGCTGGTATCTGTAAACTAATTTAAAGAGTTGCTTTGCATTTTAGACAAAACAATAAAACAAGAATTCTCTTCAAGGGTTAGTTTTGTGTAATTTTACACATAAACAAGAAATTAAAATGCAATTTAAGGAATTTATTTGTAATATTTTTATAATAGTGGAATTTTTTTGGAACAACTAACATCTTTTATCATTGTAAAACCATTAAAATTTCTAAAAAGTCGTTTCTCTATAAGAAAATAGTTTCCTAATATTTACACCAATACAGTCGATTCTAATGTGGATTTCATGATGGTGGACGATTCGCGCTGGAAAGGTTTTCTTTGCCTAATTTCAGTTTCCCGTTTCAGTCTTTCTCTTCGTCTGTCCTTCTTTCCGTGAGTTGTTATCATAGATCTTTCAGGTTGCAATGCTTGGCTTTCCTGCCACTCACATTCATCCCAAGTAATAATAATAATAATAATAATAATAATAATCATGAAATCCCCATGGAACATATCTCCCCTCGGTGTGGGCGGGAACTACACTAGCTTTAGGATAGGCTAAAAAGTCCAACAATCCATGATGAGAACTCGTTCTAATAAAGATCATGCTGCATCGGGTGTGGCGCAGGATAAAGTCACCCGCGTTCGGGGGTTAGGCAGAGGCCTCCGTTCGAAAAATATATATACAGTCTCCCGCAGGTTGTGGTGGAGAAAGTGGAACCCCATCCTGTAGTATGGCTACCACAATGCCCGGGCAACACCCACCAGCCCGAACGGTCGGAAGTGTTTCGTCAGTGTCAGAGCAGG
Source organism: Thereuonema tuberculata (assembly GCA_023159025.1). Taxonomy (NCBI): domain Eukaryota; kingdom Metazoa; phylum Arthropoda; class Chilopoda; order Scutigeromorpha; family Scutigeridae; genus Thereuonema; species Thereuonema tuberculata. The sequence goes on from JAFIDM010000002.1 coordinate 32,792,631, forward strand.
TGACCACCAAGACTGGGAAACCACGCGAGCGCATCGCAGATGAACCAGGATCTTATGCGCGACTTCTATAGCGTTACACAGTTAGGGACTCAACTCACAGGATACAGACAGCTACTACACCACGCAGTCGCTACACGTTATCCATCGTTAGGGCTTAGCGAACAGCCGGTAGCGGATCAGCGAC
>JAFIDM010000002.1:32793214-32804318 GCA_023159025.1 Thereuonema tuberculata
CAGCGACCTTAGAGGAGACATATCCAGGATCAGACAATGCTGTGCGGGAAACAAAAAAAAGAAACTTATGTCCCAGGTTAGAAAGATATTCAAGCACATATATACTCGCGCTTCACATTCAAACCATCATAACCAGGTTCAGGAACATCTCGACACACTAAAACAAAAACTCAGTGCACTTACAAACATACTAATAGTGCACTCTGCGCAAACAACAGAATAACACTTTCCAATACAATGAGAAAAAATTCTACAGATCACTTACATCTTCCTCTACTACAACTAACTCAAACACTACCACCAGCGAGGCATTACATGAATACTGGTTGTCTCTGTGGTCTAATCCTATTCCCCACAATGATAAAGCACCATGGATCACAGAGGAACAACAACTCACTGAACACTTATCCTTCACTAAACACTTACAATTCAATGAGATTACTCTCGCAGACATACAAACTGGAATGTATGTCAAAATCGCACACAATTGGAAGGCTCCTGGTGCAGACGGCGTCCAGAACTTCTGGATCAAGAGGGTCACGTCTCTGCATGGGAAGCAAGCGCTTACACTCACTGACATAATCCAACACCTAGAACATATGCCTCGTTTCCTCACACAGGATGTCACATACCTACAGAGGAAGAACACTGAAACAGCACACCCTGTAAACTGCCGTACAATCACTTGTCTCCCCACACTTTACAAATTTCTCACCTCCTGCATCGCAGACAAGATCTACACACACATCGAGACACATAACATTCTTTCCGAACAGCAGAAGGGCTGTCGCAGGAATTCCCAGGGTTGTAAGAAGCAACTCCTTATTGACTCCGTAATCCTGCGCCAGGCGCGCGCGAACAATAGGAACTTACAAATTGCATACATCGACTACAAGAAGGCATTTGATTCTGTTCCTCATTCCTGGCTCCTACACACTCTTCATAAATACAAAATACACCCAAGATCACGGCATTCTTAGATGCCACGATGAAGAGTTGGAATACAACATTACACCTATGCACCTCCAACACCTCCATCACTACAGATCCCATTCCCATAAGGAGAGGTATTTTCCAGGCAGACTCCTTGAGTCCTCTTTTGTTCTGGCTCGCCTTGAATCCACTGAGCCACATACTAAATAACACAAAACATGGTTATAGGCTTACCTCAGGCACTGTGACACCATACAAAATCACACACTTACTGTACATGGATCATATTAAACTCTACGCCACAAACAACGCACAGCTTATTAATTTACTACGAGTCACCCCACACAGTTCACCAAAGACATTGTGATAGAATTTGGAATCGATAAATTCCGCAAGCTACATATAACACGCGGGAAGACTACGAATTTGGAGGGTTTTGAACAGGACCTTGGGTTGGCCATCCAATCCATGGAAGAGGAAGAGACCTAGAAGTATCTGGGCTTCCAGCAAGCGCGCGTCATTGACAACACAAACATCAAAAATGCACTCAAGAACACATACCGTGCTCGCGTTTAAAACATCCTTAAAATAAGCCAGAAATAAAATTAAAGCCATCAACACTTTTGCCGTCCCTACACTAATATATTCGTTCGGCATAATTCCATGGACAAACACCGAACTCGAAGCACTACAACGTGCAACACGCACTACGTTCACGAAACACAACATGCACCACCGCATGTTTGTTTCCCGTGCGTTTGTAATTTTTCGACTTCACAGCGTAAGCAATTACTCGAGTACATTAAGTTGTTTTTGCTCTTTCATAAAATATTCTCATTACACAACTCATAATGTAAAGAACCATCGTTGGTGTAGGTTGTTTATGATAAGCTACGATAATGATAAATAAGTTCTAAACCAAATTGGCTGCGTGGGGTAAGATGACAAACGGCAGGGCGGGTAAGATGACGAGAAGTTTGCTTAGTTTGTCATCTTACCCAACATGTTTTTGAGTACCTTTTATGAATAGCTTTTGTCCTATTTTAAAAGTTGGTTTTGAAACTGAATTTTAGTTGCAGTTATTTCTTTTCTTTTATTTTAAATGCTCATGTATGATTGTTTATCTATAAATGTTTTAGGTATTATAAAAACATGCCACGAAATTATACAATGAAAAGTAACAAGGGAAAATGGGATAAGGAGACAATGAATGCAACTATTGATGAAGTAAAAGATAAAACCTCAAGTGTAAATGCTGCAGCAAAGAAACATAACCTCTCAGAGCCAACACTCATGTTCTTCTAAATTTTTGTTGCATCTAATTGTTTAAAGTTTTGTTTCATTACGAGCAATCAGTTATTGTAATTTAACTGTTTCATCTTTGACTTTTTTATTTCATGACACACGTTATTAAATAAAATTGTTTCTCTGCATTTTTCAAATAAAATGTTTCTATCTTAATGTATTACTTTTATCTGTTCGTCATCTTATCCCCCCTCCCTTCGTCATCTTACCCCTTAGGTGGGGTAAGATGACGAAAATTAGTCTTTTTTTTTTTTGGTGAAATATTTTTCATAATTCGAGAGGGTAAAACAGTGTTTCATATTTTTTTATTGAACATAAAGGTTACAAGAAGTGTCCTTTCAAATTTCATGTTTAAATTACTACTTACTAAGCCGAAGGACAATCTCTGAAACTGAAGTTCGTCATCTTACCCTACCTTACCCTATACATAATAACTGAAAGCATAAATTAACCATAACTACATCATGGCTAAATGAAATTACAAAGAACATTCTTAATAATAATATCAAATTTTCAGTAGTACCACCTTAAATGGTACAATAATGCGTTTTGTATTGAAACCTCTTTGTTGTAGCATCTATGCGTATTAATTATTAAAGATTCGTGAAATTTTCTGAGAATGATGTTGTACAAAATTACGTAGGGTTCAGCTGAGTTTGGATGGGACTCTATTATCATATTTTTTTGATATTCTTTGTACGGCCAGAAATATAGTTGCATGAATTTGTATTAAAAGATATCCCAGCGTAGCAGTACTTTTGGTATTATTTTTGTTTTGTAACCACTGAAGACAAGGCTTAGCATGCAAATAAATGAATGCAGTCGGGTATCCGTTTGACAACAAATTATGAATAAATAATATTATTTATTTCTGTACAAAACAATTGTTCGGTCGAAAAAAGTCATACTTGCATCCGTTGGTTTATGATAAACTGTTGTTTTGCAATTATCGTGCTCTCTAACAATTTTAATATCAAGGAATGCCAATGGCTTTACTTTTCTTCTATTTGAAATTTTGTATCATCATCTGAAATATATCTTTTATGCCTTATTTAATGGAATTGTCCTGTAACTAATATGAGATCGTCTACATGTCTGACATATAATAGATGTTGAGTAGTTTGAAATATATGAATTACTAATTGGAACCTACTCAACATATACCATTACAATTTCCGCTAGTTCAGCAGAGCAACACAAACCCATGCCAAAGCGTTTGGATTGAATAAAGGCTTTCTCAGGAATTTCACCTGTAGAAACTGTCATTACTTTATTATTCTTATCAATATTACATATTGATTACTTTTGACAACCATAGTTATATACCTTTCTTTCTTATTAATTGCTCCATCTTGTGTTTTGAAAGGCAACTAAACATCAAATTCTAGTTACACAAGGAACACCAACTTAATGGAAAGTTAGATAAATCTTTTAAATTATGATTCGTAGGAAATCCAATCAAGCACCTTGCCTGACATAAAGGAATTCGCCATTCTGAAATTATTAGGACTTTTTGAATAAGGCTTGGTTGAAGAACTGTAACTTTATCGACCTAATTTTTTTCCTAGGTTTTTCATTTTGAAGCTTATCAATACAGATTACTGGTCTTTCTTCACTATTTGTCATTTGGTTTTACAATTAATTTCTTGAATGATTGATGGATTTCCTGTTTATGATTATACAAAAAGAAAGGCTTCCATTGATTTTCCGAAACCATTCATTTGTTTGGAAGGGACAAACGAAAATTTTTCATATATCATTGTGAAACACGAAGCTGAAATAATTTTCTATTAATGGGATGTCATGCTTATATTTACGAGTTTATTTCAAGCAAAAACCACGCCCTCGCTGCTTTGAATGACTAGCATTATAATTAAAAAAGAAATATAGAATTGAGTGGTCGGCTTTATGATTTCATAATTCTTTTCCGGAACATATTTATGATTTTTATCTGTAGTTACAGGACTTTCACTATCCTTATTTCAGAAATAATGGTGCAAATATCACATAGATGTCAGCAATTCGATTAGGTCAGCGTTTCGTATATAAAAAATAACCTAAATTGGAAATTTTCAAAATGAAATATGGAACTACTTTAAAAACCCTCCCATAAAACACGTGGAAAAAGACAAAAAAACAAAGGTTATTGGCTTTTTTCATATTTCTCTTGAATAAAGTAAGTTTTTATGTATACACGTTTGTTGCTCGTCTAAGAACAGAAAATTACAAGTTTATCAGTAACAAAGAACTTTCAAGAAATCTACAGGTTTTACAAGAAAATTTGTTTAAGGTCAAAATATTGTTGTTTTTTGAAATAAAGAAAATTTAAATTGTTTTCTTTTGGTTTAAAATCTTTACTCAACATTGGGTTCTAAAGTTTTAATGTCACTATAGTACGATGTCAGCAACTAATGAATTACCATTGTGGATCTCACCAAAGGAAACAGTATAGAAATAATTCTCCTTGAAAATAAAACAACCTTGTAATCATTGCAATATCAAAGTATCTATAAGAGTTGAAAAAATTAAATTCTAATCAACAAAATCTTATTGAACATTTCTCCAATATGATAATTACAATGAATTATTTTTAATTGTCTCGAAGACAAAATTATTTCACCTCGTTATAGAGATTTTTAACACTTTATTTGTATTTTTTATTCCAAGGAAATTAATCACATTATTTCTGTAGAAGTAATACATGATACATCTTAATAAAAATAAACAAGTGAAAATTTTTATTTTATATTCAGAAAAATATTCATTTTTTTTAAATCAGTTATTAATAATAAACAAATTTCTGAACCAATAAAAATTCCACATATTGGTCTATTTCATTGTATAATGGTAAGTAAAATGCTTATGACTAAATAATCAACTTCTTAGGATAGATTGGGTAATATTATAAACTAAAAAATTACTTATGAAGTGTATGTACAAATCATAGATCAGACATCATTTACACAAAATGGTGAACAGATAGCAATTCTGATACCTATCCTCCTTGATAGTCCTATTTTAACTTTGCATTGGACATTGGTTATGAGAAAGAAAGGAAAACAAAGAATAATTTCTCGAAATCTAAAGTCCAAAACAGAATTACGGCCCCGGATATAATTAGGAATTAATGGATGACGATTACCTTAGGGAATGCAAAAATGTTTATTGTAATTATTAAAAATACTTTGACATAGAAGATGTAATTCTTTATAGAAGACACTGAAACAAAACTTTTCAGAAGTTAGTCTGTTGTTATTTTATTTTTATTTTATTTCATGAAAAAAAAATTCAGAAGAAGAAAAGTAGACTATTTATAATTATTTTTTTTTAGAAAATTATTAGTATATTTAAACATATAATTCTAATACATGATTAATTTCAACTGCTGATGCAGTCCTTATCAAATGTGTGGAACTAATAAAAATCTCACAGCATAAACAAAAAAGGGTTGGATCGTCATCCAAGAAGGCGCCAAACCTGGGGAATGTCCGAAAATAAGACATTGCAGTCTCTTCATCTCCCAATAATTCCATCGGCAATATCCTTCCACGCAAAATAGCCAGAGCCAATCATGGTTGGAAAGATGGTTGCGACGTCATTTACGGTATAAATGCATAGACCACCCATGTATTTACATCGGCGCGACGCGAAGGGCCCTCGGAAGCCTAAAAAAATTAGCAACATAACTACGTAATGATCTCAACGACGTAAAAGCTGATACAGTGAAACCTCCGAACAGCGGACAGTCACGGGACCGGAAGTTTCGTCCGTTATTGGGAAGTGTCCGCTATTGGGAGGACTATCTTTTTTTCATTTTTTAGCTTATAGCATGTCATTTAATGAAAAATTACGTACAATCTTAAAATTCCACAATTAACATTGCCCTATGAAAAAATATGAACAATTGCAAACTGTGTACTATTTTTCCTTTTTAAATGAATGTTAATCCATTTAGGTACGTCTTACTTAAAATAATGACAAAATTAACTACAGTATTTTCTATTCTATAGAAAATTAATTTTATTAACTAGAGTAATCAGTTAACAGAGTTTGACATTTCTTTTTTGCATTGAAAACATGTTTCTCAGTATGAATATTTAAATCGTTTAACTTTGCAAGACCTTCAGAGTCCACTTTGCTTCCAACACCTCTTCTTGCAATAATGGTCCACTAATGGGAATGTTTTTGCTCGTGCAGCGCAAAACCAATCGAAGACAAAAGAGTCGATCGCACTTGTCTCCGTTTCCGAACTTTGATGTTTTTGGAGTATTCATTGGAGTTCGTGATCCATAATTTCAAAATTTCCTCTGAACGCTACGTATTACTGTAGCCTGATTCTATTGCTTTTGAAAAACAACACAAGATCGTTCATTTTCTGTAGAATGTTGTCCGTTATTGGGAGTGATCGCTAATCGGAGGACAATACATGGAAACGTCTATACTAAGGGACTGGGGATTGCAAAATTGTCCGCTATTGGGGATGTCCGCTTTTCGGGAGTGTCCATTAGTGGAGGTTTCACTGTATTAACATTACTGCCATTAGTTTGCTTCTTCCCTGTCTTTCGGTTTTCAACAAAAGAATCCAGGAATCGCTAACCTATGAAATCTTTATCTTGATCAAATCATCGTTTTTCCAAGTGCGGTTCTGTTTACAGTCTTTCTTCTATTTACAGCATCTACGATCAAAAACACTTGGAAGAAAAAAAAGCCTATTTCTTCAGATAATTTTTCTCTTGATAAATAAAAGGAAATTCATAATTCATTAGGAAATGAATGCTTTGGGAATAGTCTGTTATCAAAGAAAGGTCAATTCTGGCCATTTTTAGCATTTTCTTTAATTATCATATCTGTTGTCAGTCATGACATTTGTTATAGGGATATCTTTTTGCAGAAAAAGGTTTATTACAAAAACTTATCCGGATAACAAATGTCGTGACTGAAAACATGACCTTATTTACCTTACTTATTTACACATCTTAATGTGAACTGAGCTTTCTTTGATTAGGGATCATTCTTAAAGCATTCATCTCCTAACGTTAAAACTACGGCCCGTACAACAAAATTTTATAGAACATTTTCATCTCAAAATGACGTGTGGAACCTCTATCTCTTCTCTTTCTCTGCCATTTCCGAAACACCCTGTAATTTTTATTAATATATACTTATCTTAACGATATTGCAAATCTATTAATGACAAATATCTTCTTGTATACTTCTTCTGTACTTCTTCTTTATAACAATATTTCGAATTGTCTTCTCGACTATTCTTCTTCAGGTAATACAAAATAAAATGTATAAAGAGAATATATTATTCCTCTTTTCACAATTTTTTAAAAACAAACAATGAATTTAATCAAATTCTTAATAATAATATTAAAATATGATACAAATGCATCAATGACATTTCTCTAATTGTTAAAAACATAATGATATTTCACTAATTGTTAAAAACTTTTTTTAAGATATTTTTGGGTTTTTTAAATATTCTTTAAAAATCCTTAACGAGCTGTGTGGTACCTTAAGGGATTTGTCCTTATTAATACATTCATTGGAGTTTATGTAGCATGATGAAAAGAAAAATAATGTATTCCCTTTTATATATTTTATTTTGCATTACCTGAATAAGAATAGTCAAGAAGGCAATTCAAAATATTGTGATGAAGAAGAAGTATCGAAGAAGTATACAAGAAGATACCCTGTAATTTTTTTTTTATTTACTGAATCGGATATTTTCATTTACCTTCTCATAGCATGGATTATATTAAGTATTTCTGTTAATCTTATGAGGCTGTGCATCAGTCTTATCCAAGTGATATTTGATTGTACTGTGAATGGATCGTACTGTGTGTAGCAAGCATGTTGTGATCTTAGTACTGATCACACTGGTCAACAAGATTTTTTTTAAGAAGTAAACTAAATAGTGATTCTAGTGTAGTTTTGTAGACTGAATTCAGATATGTAATCAGAATTTTGTCATCAGGTATATCTTTTGGTGAATATAGTAATACTTCTGTATTTTAGGTGTTTTTTATTATAATTATGGTAAATTGTAGAAGTGGTAATTTTTTTCAGAATAATTTGGCATCATGCAGACTTATTCTTGTTGAATCATATTCTAACTCTGTACAGGCTTATTCATGTTCAAACATGTTCTAACATGTTCAAATATTGCATTGCTTTAGTAAGCAGATGGCCAGTAGCCAGTATTGAAATTGTAGAGAGCCTGGCAACATATGTAGTGGTTTTCTGCTGTATATTGTTTTTATTTGTAAGTTTTATGAGATTTATAAATATTTCAATATGCCAAAAAAGTGTTTAAATCAACCAAACAATTTCTGCTATGTCACTGACTTTCAAGTCTCAGAGGCAAAATTTCACATCACTTGTGAAAAAATGTTGTGAGCTTTATTTTGGGTGTGAAGCTGGTGATTTCGAAAAAGTCTGAGCTCTAAATGTATGCTGTGTATCATGTTTTAGGCTTCTCACTGGATGGGAAAATGTTACTCATCATTTGCCGTTTTTACACCCGATGATTTGGAGGGAACAGAAGGACTATTCAACTGACAATTATTTCTGCTTAACTAACATTAAAGGAATTACGTCCAAAACAAAATATACAGTTAAGTATTCCAATTTGGCATCTGCAATGAGACCTACGCCACATAATGAAGAATATCCAGCACCAAAGTGTCCCGACTTCATGGCCTTAAGTGATAACTCCGACTCCGACCCAGCTCATACTGAAGACGAAAGAAAGGAGAGAAGTGACCCTATATTTAAAGCAAGTAGTTCATCAGAACCTCACATTTTACCTCAAGAAGATCTTATTGATCTTATACGGGATTTAAATTTGTCTAAACAGCCGGCTGAGCTTTTAGTAAAGTTCCAGGCTCAAAGGTTGGAATCTACTGCAAAAAAATACCGGAATATGCGTTTATCGTAGTCGCAATAGTGATTTAGGAGATTACTTCTCTAAAGAAGGCCGTATAGTTTTTTTATAATAACGTTTGTTCAGTAATAGAGGCTCTTGGACATCAACACCAGCCAGATGATCCCACCGAGACTTCTTCCCTGAAAATTTTGAGGCTGTCTCTGATGCGCATGGTGAGCGTTTTCATCAGCAGATTTCTACTATGGAAAAGAGGTACCAAGGCAAATGGAGTCCCAGTATGCTGGCCGACTACTGCTGGACCATGAAGAGAGACATTCCGAAGGCAAAATATTGCCGAAAATCATCATATACAACTTTTTAGATAAGCAAAAATTAGCCGTGTAATTATTGTTTAGTGTTTCGTGAGTACTAATTCTTTAAAAACTTTAAACACGTGTCACAAAAAAGTCCTGCCTGATGGAAAAAATCTGAGAGCATATTTGAACTTAGCATGGAAAAGATAATTAGATTCCGTTTATTTAGTCCTTGTGAAAGAAAAAAAGTTTTTTTTATAGACCAGTGTTATCAAAGTCATTTTTTCCGGTTGCGAAAATACTTGATTTGCAAAAGTCAATCTGATGGTCAGTTTGTAATATATGCGGCGCTGTTGCATAATTTAAATCCTTCTTTTGTATTGCTCTTACATGTTCTTTTACTCCGGTTTCTAACAAATGTTTAGTCTCTTCCATGTAGAAGCAGTGTTTTGCATACATTGCAACAAATATACTGTTTAAATACTGCAAAGGTTGGATTTTTTTGTTTGCCGATGTTGTACAAAATTACGTAGGGTTGAGTTGAATTTGGAGGTAGCTCTGACGTCATATCTTTTTTAATATTCTTAGGACGGCCGGGAATGTAGTTGCCTGAAATTGTATTGAAAGATAATCAAACTAAGTAGAACTTTTGATATTATTTTTGTTTTGTAACCGCTGACGACAACGCTTAACATGCAAATCAATGAATGCAGTCGGTGTCCGTTTCACAACAAATAATTAATAATATTTTTCATTTCTTTAGAAAACAATTGAGGGGGCTAGAATCAAAGACAGCTAAATCCATATTTTGAAATTTTACAATTTTTTTTTTTTTTTAAGGTGGTGACATTGATGAAAAAAGCTTCAAAATACTTAGAGTAGGAATTAGAACTCAATGGATAGCATACTAAACGCCTACAATGACAGGTTATTCTTTTATTGAATAATTAAAATGGATTTAGCTGACTTCGATTCTATACATCTCAATTGTTCGGTCGAAAAAAAGTCATACTTGCATCCATTGGTTTATGGTAAATTGTTGTTTTGCAATTATGGGAATGCCAATGGCTATATTTATCTTCTATTTTAAATTTTATATAATCATCTGAAATATATCTTTTATGCCTTATTTAATGGAATTGTTCTATAACTAGCATGAGATCGTCTACATGTCTGACATATAATAGATGTTGAGTAGGTTGCAATATGTGAATTACTAATTGAAACCTACTCAACATACATCATTACAATTTCCGCTATTTTAGCAGAGCAACACAAACCCATGCAAAAGCGTTTGGATTGAATAAAGGCTTTCTCAGGAATTTCACCTGTAGAAACTGTGCTTACTTTATTGTTCTTTATCAATATGACAAATTTTAATGCTACATTTGACAACAATAGTCGACATATACCTTTCTTGAAAAAGTAGTCTTTTATTAAATACTCTGTCTGGTGTTCTGAAAGGCAACTAAACATCATATTCTAGATATAAGAGGTGCACCAACTTAATGGAAAATTAAGACAACCTTTACCTAGTACGTAGAACTTCTGATATGTAGGATCTGCAAGCAGGCAACTAGCCTGACAGAAAGGAATTATCTATTCCGAAATTAATAAGACTTCTTTAAATTTCTTCTTCTGCTTATCATAATTAAAATAAAAACTACTTCTACTCTCGAAA
>JAFIDM010000002.1:32804418-32819864 GCA_023159025.1 Thereuonema tuberculata
TTTGAGAAAGAAAGCAAGGAAGATATGCTTTCGAAAATTCGTTGGCATTAAAAATATAATTTTTTAATATTTCGAGAGTAGAAATAGTTTTTATTAATAAGACTTTTTGAAGACGTCTTGGTTGAAGACTGTAACTTTATCGGCCTAATTATTTTTTTCTGGGAGTTTCATTTTGAGGCTTATCAATACAGATTACTGGTCTTTCTTCACTTTTTCTACAATTAATTTCTTAAGTGATTGATGGCTTTCCTGTTTATGATTATTCAAAAAGAAAGTCTTCTATTGATTTTCCAAAACTATTCATTTCTTTGGAAGGGACAAACGAAAATTTTTCTTATATCATTGTGAATCACGAAGCTGAAATAATTCTCTCTTAATGGGATGTCATGCTTGTATTTACGAGTTTATTCCAAGCAAAAACCACGCCCTCGCTGCTTTCAATGACTAGCATTATAATTCAAAATAATATAGAATTGAGTTGCTGGCTTTATGATTTCATAATTCTTTTCGGGAACATATTAATGATTTTTATCTGCAGTTACAGGACATTCACTATCATTATTCAAGAAATAATGATGAAAGTATTCAAATAGATGTCAGCAATTTGCTTATGTCAGCGTTTCGTATATCAAAAAAAAAACCTAAATTGGAATATTTCAAAATGAAATATGGAACTACTTTAAAAACACTCCCATAAAAATAAAAAGAAAAAAAACAAAGGTCACTGGCTTTTTTCTATGTTTCTCTTTAATAAAGTAAGTTTTTATCTATACACGTTTGTTGCTCGTCCAAGAACAGAAATTGACAAGTTTATAGGTAACAAAGAACTTTCAAGAAATCTACAGGTTTTACAAGAAAATTTGTTTAAAGTCAATACATTGTTGTTTTCTGAAATAAAGAAATTTTACAATTAATTTCCTTTTGGTTTAAAATCTTTACTAAACATTAATTTCTAAATTTTAAAGTCATTATAGTATGATATCGGCAGCTCATCAATTACCGTTGTGGTTCTCAATAAAGGAAAAATTATAGAAATTATTTTCCTTAAATACAACCTTACATTCTTTCCAGTAACAAAGTACCGATGAGAGTTCCCTTAAACAACACCTTATTTAAAAACATTTCTCAAATACCTAATATCAGACTTCCATTGAATTATTTTAATTGATTCGAAGACAAAATTAGTTCTTCTCATTCCATCGATGATTTTTTTGGATTTTTTTTATTCTTAGGATATTAAAGCTATTAAAACTTTCGTGTGAAACTAAAGTGTGCAAAAAAACAAACTAAGAGAGATCTTTAAAACAAATTGCTATATATTCTGTTCAAAGGTACATTAACAAATATTCCTAGATACAAATTCACTTGTATGAATTTACGACTTGCAAATCACAGCTTTCTGAATTATCCTGTCATAAACCTTGATAACTCTCTATCTGGATCATATAACGAAAAGTCTCTATACTTAATCTTTAATTACTGTTGTTTTAAAGTCTTGAATCTCTAACGTTACACTTCTTAGTTGTATTTGCTAAACTCCTATTCGTGGAAGAACTTGTGATGGTAATTGTATTCATGTCTTTTGGGCCGTCCGTGTTAGATAAAATCAAACGTTTACTTACAAATGCTGACGTTGTATTATCTTCGGTCTAATCTTTCAATATCCAGTTACTTATTGGATAAACGAGTTTGTCTTCGGATTCGTCAACCCTCGAGTCCTTTGGAACGTTGAATCGCATGTCGGATTATCTCTTAAATCCTTTTCGCCGAATCAAACTTTATATCTGCACTTCTATACATATCGGGCGTGATCATGTATTACTTATGGGAGGAACTAGAAATGTTAACTTAAGGCAATTCCTAGTATCTTTTAACGAAAACACTTATGAATACATCTTTGTTTACTCATTGAATCTCTATTCTCTTCCGTCGTCATTGGAATCCATTCATCACAACAATACAACTCGAGTTCACTGTTACAACAATCATCACTGCTTCGCGTTAAGCATATCATCTTTTTATTACACAACGATTGTTGCTATGTTCACTTCTCTTTTGTCCTTGGATTATTTCGGATTGCATTAACTGGCCTTAGAATTGTCCTTCGTTTGAATTTAGTCCAGAAATAGTTCAAGTAAGTATTTCCTACTTCAAACTTACAGAGGTCTATGGTGAAACAGAAGGGTTCATGATAAATATACAGGATCAGGTTATCCGTATAAAAAGCTATGCAAAATACATACTAAAGCAACTTAACAGACGATAAACGTTTTGCGTAGATGTTTTCAGACTTCAGAAACAATTCAACGTTGGCTGCAAGATGTTGGCCAACACAGAATACCTTAATAGACATAATCAAGTCACAAAGATTATTCATCAAAAACTAGCTCATCAACACAAGTTAATAGATATTTATCCACCGTATTACAAATACAATCCAGAAACTCTTCTGGAAAATACCTCATACAAACTTCATTACGATTTAACGATTCAAATAGACAAAACCATTCCGAGTAACAGACCAGATGTAATTCTAACTAATAAGCAAAATAAAACATGTTATTTGGTGGGTATTGCATTTCCATTTTCCCATAATGTCAAGAGAACAAAAGAAGAAAAAGTCACCAAATATCAAGAATTAGCAATCGAAATAAAAAGAATTTGGAGTATGAAACAGGTTTATATAGTGCCCATTGTCATTTCAGCTATTGGAATTTGTTCCGAAACAAATTCAAAACAGTCTCAAAATACTCCATTTGATTCAAACATTTATATATTAAGTTACAAAAGGCGATAATAATCTCAACTTGCCATATCAAAAGAAAATCTCAACTTCCTTCAATAGTAAAGAGTTACTTTATCTAAAACCCGTACTCTATACTTAAAACTCAGCTAAGACTGAAGAAAAAACAATGATAATAATAACAATAAAAAGATATTTTTACTTTATCTCCCAGTTCTTTTGATCTCTTCCGACTACGGGTTTTAGTCCTTTTTCTTTGACGATTTGGTCATCATTGCAGACTTCTTCCTTCAGTAATAATCATTGCAAGTGGTAGCCTCAAGTGCCGTTTTGCCATATTAAATTGCTCAAATTTGGCAACAGATCTTTTGGGCGCTGTTGCATATTTTTAAGTGAAATTTTGCAAACTATTTCAAGACATCATAATCTATATGTATATAACAAATAATGAAAAAAGGGCTAGCCAAAACGATAATCCTAATCTTACAAATTTTGCTACTGTTCACGTCTTTTTGTTGTTAACCATTGAAGTTGACTGGAAAACAGCCAAAATTATAGCACCCAGAATTATGGTTGATACGTCATTAGATTCCATGTTTGATGTTATGAATTTGGTGTTTGGTGAAATATTAATTTTTAAAATATTTCCAAACATCATGATCAAAATAATGAAAAACGGACTAGCCAAAGCGAAAATATGAACTTTGGAAATTTTGCCACTGTTCACATCGTGTTCCTGCTCTTCTTGTTACCCTCTACTCGGCCGGAACTGGAACCAAAACTACAGCATCTAAATTTATGATTGATACGTCATATTTTCGTCTCTTTGCCGCGGAGTGCCCTCGTCATGTGCATTTTTTTATCTCAACTGATTTCTGTGATATTCCCAAAATGTCCTACCAAGACCGCCTACAAACTTAAGTATAGGACATGCACAGTGCTGATTTTTAGTTTTTATCTCTAATGATAATTGTGGTGAGATTAAAGCATATTATAAAAAATAATTCCTGAGAAAATAACCAAAAATGATTTGGATAGTAATTTATTAAAAAAAAAATTACGGGATTTGAACCCGGTAAATCTCAGCAGCTCTAGACGAATCTTACTACTAAACCTCAGGACCTTCTCTAAGTGATTTACTAAGTTATAAATATTTTAGAACAGTTATAAAATGATAAAGATACCGTATTTTTTTATTAAATGTGCTGTATAAGTTAATATTTTCATGCGTCTACGCTAGAATGCCTACTACTTCATAGTTGGCTAGGTTATACTGGAGTAGGCTTCATTCCAAAAATTAGTACTTTCAAAAAAGTGACAGGCATTAAAAATAATACTGGATAGACTAAAACATATTTCCTCAAATAAAAAAATCTTCAACAAATTGCTATTTCCAAAAAAGTCACAGCTGCAGAAATAAACGAGAAATATTATTTAATTTCATTAGGAAGTGTTTAGATCCTGAAATGCAAACTGATTAGATTTTAAAATTAGGAAAAATAAGAAGCTTGATTCCGTCGCATATTTTGTAAAGACGGGTCAGAGAACTAACAAAGTTTATTTTATCGAATAAAATGACTGGCGATTATTTGATGACTGGATATTCCTGTGTGAATATTCATAAAAGTTGTCAAAATGCTTTTATTATAAGCATAAAAATTAAAATCTTTTTCAATAATTTTAACTAAATATTTATTTTTTTATATTAAAAATACTTGCGCTTCCTATTAAACATGCACACCAGTATTATGAGAATTCAAGAACCTAATTCTTGAAAATTAGTTAATTAAGCAGGACAAAGTCCAGGCAACGAAGGAAAATTAGGGTAAATAATTCGTGTAAAAACCTATTTTGGTAAAGTTGTAGGGAAAGGTGTCCTGAACAACATATTAAAAATACTGATGGGTGGGCGTGGAGCTAAGAGGTGAATGGAGGTCCCTTTTTTCACTTTTTCGTGAATAACTGGACAACTGCTGCCTATTGCAAAAAATGTTCAGACACTAAATTAATCTATATAAAATTCTCTACAAAAAAGGTCCTACACACGTTTTCGCTGGGATGTATACATAAAGAGATATGGAGGGGTAAAATGGACAATTTGGAAAAAAATGTTTGCTTTATTGTTAAAAACGGCACGTATATTCCTCAATATGAAATTCACATTAATTGTTGAAGTCCTAATTATCTTCGAAATCGAAACTATCGTCATCGTCCACGGTGTCTTCGATGGGGGCTTCGTTGATGCACCAGTCTAAGCGTACGCCGCAGATACTAGAGCAGGCAATGCCTGCTTTCCGGCACCCGCAGCGCACTCAACACCCAGTCGTGCATCGGCAAAATATGGTGTTGAGAATGGAATCTGGTGACACAGGATCGTTGGTTGTCACCGGCTGTAGGATGCCATTGTCCCCCCTGACCAAACTCCATTGGGTGGGTGGTAGGGGGTTGCCGAGCCATTGTTGTAACTGTAAGAAATTACTAAGACCAACGTAAGTATTTAGCTTAAATAGATATTTGTAATAAAAACAAAATAGTATTTGACAACGATATGTAAATAGATATACCTGTAGATATGCTCTGAACCATTGCTGCTTCGAAGCTCCTCTGGTAGGAGGAAGAGTGGCCATATCAGATTTCAGCTTCGTCGTTGCTCTCAAAAAAAGCCGAGGACCGGAGTTTGTTGAGGTTTTGTTCGTGGGCTGGCGCATGCTAAATCGCCAGAAACAGCTTCTCGCCAGCCTGTGCAATACCTAAGGTAATGCTGAGGGATCAGTGGATATCTGTGAGATTTGTTGGGTCAGATCAGATTTAGCTGTGAACAGCTTAGCAATTTCCACTTTGCTCTTCCCATGGATCGCCGAAATGGTGTCGCATCCGGAGAAGCTGTGGAGAAGGAGGATCGAATGGGAGCTGTTGAAGTTGTGGCACTGAAAACAATTTCTCCTCCTTCCCACGGCCTGGCTTCGGAAAGAACACGTTGGTAGCTGGTGGAGCCAATCCCATGAGGAGGACTTTCAAGTCCACATCCTCCCCAACTATTGCAACAATTGAATGTACAGTAGCTTTATCCAACCCACACCTCGCTATCAGCATCATGCATCAGCAGCAGCAACAGTTGTTTCAATCCCTGCTGCTGTCATTTTCTCGGTGAGGAAGTGGATCAGTCTTGTTTTGTTCCTTTCATTGCCGAAAAACTGCTCCTGCTGAACTGTGATGGTCGTGCTTTCATTACAGTTAATGTCAACCGAAGTTTTTGTCAGCCCTCTTCGCTTCTGCAATGCTCCTTTTGTGCTGTTGACTTCACTGTAACCATCAAAAACCACCGTACAATCTTGACCGTACAATCTTGACCAATCTTCTGTACGTAGGCAATGTACTGATGGCAAATTGAAGAAATGTTAGAGGACAGTTTCCACTTCATGCGGTGAAGAAGCAAACCACCATCTACCACATTGGTGCTTTGGGTGAGGTCGAGAGTTACGTTGTTCTCTACTGGCAAAACATCGTAGAGGGATGACTTCTTTCCTTTTTGCACTCCAACCTCGAGGAACAAAGCCAGAGGGAATGGAGTTAATTCATATGGCAACACACCTGCCACATCTTCGTCACCCTTTTTTTGCCATGATAGTTCGTTGGAAAATTGTCTAAGGGTTAACAATAACTGTCTCACCATTGATTTTAACGATGATGATAGTTTAGGTTTCGAAGATAATTAAGAATTCGATAATTGATGTGGATTTCATTTTTAGGAATATACGTGCCATTTTTAACAAAAACATGAATTTTTTACAAATTGTCCGTTCCCCCTTCCATATCTCCTTATGTATAAATCTCAAGGAAAAAGTGTACAGGAACCTTTTTTGTAGAGAATTTCATGTAGATTAATTTAGTATATAGGCCGCAGGTTTCGAGTTATTCACGAAAAAGTGAAAAAAGGGACCGTTAAACCCCCACTCACCCCTTAGCTCCACCTTCGCCCATCAGTACTTTTAGTATGTTGTTCAGGACACCTTCCCCTAGATCTGTGCCAAAATAGGCTTTTACACGAATAATTTCCCCTATTCGGTCTTTTTTGGTCTTCTTGCCTGGACCACTATTTCTAATTACACAAACAAAAATTCGATATTCTACTTTCCACTTTAATTCTATATTCGCTAGTCTGTACTAGCCCACAAACCTCCAATTATAAGGTACCTTTTTTCAGGCGTGTGACAGTAAGAGCGGAATCCTGACTATCTCCAGAATCAGCACAATTCCACGTTGATCGTGTCTGGCCCTATGGTAATCGAATCTTGACTGTGCTTACTGGTCACCGCAAGCATAGATTCTGCTCCGTAGCCTTCTACCAATGATCAAGGTGATCATGTCTGTTAGATATTCTGTTTGATAGCGACGAATCTGTTGCTGTAACAGATGGTCTGACAATCACTCTATCTTCCTCTTCTGTCGTCGCCCTAGCGGTCCGCTGCCCTCCTCACTGAAATCTGGTGTTCAGAACTCATTCCTTCCAGAATCGTCTAATTGTTGCATCGTTCCGACCCAAATCTCGAGCGATTCGTCGGTTTGTCCATCCAGTAATATCTAGTCTAGGCACATTCTCTTTCACAATCAACTGGAAATTTTGCTTCTGAAAGCAAGATTCGCTCTTTATATACACAGCAACGATGCTCACTCTAATGCTGTAGAGATATTCGCTCTTTATACGCACAATGACGAATGCTGTAGCTCCGGCTATTCATTCAGTGGATGCGAATTTGTGATCATTTTCATATTCAGTCGAAAGGTTTTTGCATGTTTCATTGCTATCGGATTATTTTTCCGTGGTTCATCAAGATTTTTCGTCAAAGACTATATATATTAAAAATTAAAAAAAAAAACAATCATATAACTATTATTAAGTATCAGAAAAAAACAATATATCATGCATATAGAAATTAAAGCAATTTATGATAATTAATATTCTTTAATATGTCGGTGCACTTTCGTAAAGTAATAAATATCTTGCGCAAAATCAATCATGAAGTTGGAGCAATTCTGATAATTAATAATCCTTATCTGTATAAGAGACAGAAAATAAATTAAACAGACATTCGCTAATATGAATTTCAAGTTTTTATTTTTTTTATCAGTAAAAAGTAATTCAGAAACTTCTTAGAAATTCAAGCTTTTACCATTTATGTTTTCTGAAAACTGCACTTAGAGTGCAGTTTTCAGAAAACTGCACATATAGTGTTGCTGATTTTCTTGTTTCGGGGGCCACTGCCAGGTGTAACGGTGGCCTTCACTTAAATCTTACCTTTCTGGGTCTTTTATCGGGGTAGGCGGATCGGGTTGATGAGTCCCAAGCAGGACGAAATGGCCATTCCCGATTCCTTCCGATTAATGAATCAGAAAGGCAATTTATTCATGTGCGGACCTTGGTTCTTATTCTGTTTGTTGTACTACATATAACTACGCAAAAAGTAATTCCTAACTTTTTTAAGAACTTTGTTATCACCAACAACATCGTTCATCGAATCAAAACAACAACATTCCCGGACCATGTGCATTCGGCTGGCGATTAGGTTCCGACGATCGTCTCCAGAGGGCACATCCAGCGGGTTTCCCCATGTGCTTCTGTTTACAAGGAAGTTTCAACAACCTACACCAGAGGGTATGTCCACCGACAATCTTATTGGTTAATAATAGATGAATCCTACGGGGACAGCAGCCCCTGTCATGTACTTTATCCTGATTGATTGAATTTTCTTTAAAAGCAAGACTCCACAATTTGTACGTTAGCATTAAAAATGATATGTACACTTCAAATCGAAACGTCTGCTCATTAAATTTTAATTGTTATTTTTAATTATGTGTGAATCGGCCTCCTTTATTTTAGTTAATTTATTATCACAAGTTAAACCTTACTTAATAACTAATATTATTTATCAAAATTAATAATTATAAATGCTTCAAATATAATCTCTAATTATTAAAAGTGAATGAGTAAATAAAAGTTTGAATAATTATGACGTCACCGATTATTGGAATAAAAGTGGAGGCGTTGCCTCGTTCTCAAGAAAGAAAGAAGAAAAGTAGAGTCGGAAATTACATCCGTGACAATCGCCCGATGCCAGAATGGAAAGGCCAGATCAACGTCAGCAGCCGACGTCATGAGCGAGCCCGAGGAAGCAAGAAGCATCATGGGAGAAGAGACATCATGTGCCCGGATTGCGACGAAGGAGCGAAATATGAAATGGACTGAAGTGCCTTCCAAATACAAGGAAATTAGACTGGATGACCTTCATCGAGCGTTTAGTGAGAACTTCATATAAACTGTGAGTAGAATATACATTACTATTATATCAAAGGTCGATTCAGCGAGTTCAAGTAGATATTCAACTATTAACTCTGGATGGAGCAATTCATTAGTGAAAAGGGAACAGATTATCTAAAGAAGAAGTGAATGTGAACTTAATTATTACAAGAAGTGTTAATACAATAATTAAGAATTATTATCGTTAAAGTGAGCAGATAAAATAATTGGTGCTTCGATATTTAGTTTATTTTTCAGTGTGAATATTTCCGATACAAAGTGAGAATCACAAAGTTAGTGCTTCAGATATATATTTAAGTGAAATATATATTATATTATTCATTGAATATACTCTAGTGCAATTAGTGCTTCAATTATTATTCAACTACTGAAGAATTTCAGTAACTGTTGGTCCTTCGAATTATTGCTATTAATTTATTCAAGGAAGAAGAGGATAATATTTGTCGTGCTGACAAATCAATTATTAATAACCGTGAGAATTATTGGAACGATAATTCGATATTATATTGACTTTGTGAAGTTAAATTATTAAAGGAAGCATTCTATTCCTAAGGAACTTTACCATTACTTAGCTGAAGAACTTTATTGAATCATTAACTGATTATTACACTTGTTTCAATACAAGGACTTTTACTACATTTAAACATTTTAGAATCATACTTTTAATAATTTTATATTTCACTAAATTATTGAAATTATATTCAAGTGTCTATGTGTGTGTACTTAAAAAAAATACCTCTGCTATATTATTTCTACAGTTTTTCTATGTTTAAAATTTTGATTGGTTTATTTATATATAAATTATTAGTTTTCTGTGAGGTCGTTAATAGTTCTCTAATGTGAACTAAAACCTTGTCGTGTATTAAATTATTGTATTATTAATAATATTTCTGTAAATACACAGGTGTGACAGCTTCAATTTGGATTCTTAAGTTATGTCTCTTTGGTTACTTCTTTTGGAATTTTTTTTCAATGTGAATGAAAAGAATTTAAACTAAAAATTTCATTGATCTCTCTATTATAAACATTAAATTTGAATAAAACATTAAAGAAACGTCTATACATAGAGATTTGATGATTCGGCTTTAAATTTAATTCTAAAGTTTACTTGAATCATAATATTGATATAAGATAAAAGAATGTAACAATGTTGCACTCAAACCTGCACAAACGTTTAAGTTAATGAAATTTATCTCATCTTTATCCAAAGTCATCTTCCAGAAGCATTTTGTTGATTAAATAGATGGATGACAAATAATTTTGAAACAATACTGAGAACATGAATCTAAACATGAAATGACTTCAATATTTATTAAAAGAACAACGAGTACCGAAACTTTTTGAGAAATTTAGATTGTTATTATGGAAGTGAAACATCCGGAAAAATAAACGATAGTTAAATAATTTGCAGGTGTACATAAAACAACAAATCACTGTTGTAGATAATTTCTCAACATTTTCTTTATTGTTAATTGTTGATGCGTATGATGACAGTTTGTATGTTGTATTATCGAAACTAGCGGATCCAGAATGGTTACCTGAGAAAATTCCTTCCTGGCTGTTTTATCTATTTCGTTGATGATGGCCTGAAAGCCAACAATGTTAAGTTGAAAGATTTTGTTTCAACGGCCAGCGTGACTAGCAGCATTTCTTATTTCATTATATCATTGGAAAAGAGAGATTAAAATAATTAAATAATATGACTCAACCAAACACCGACCAAGACTAAAAGCTGTATCACGTATCTGATGTCTATAAAAATATAGATATTAATTTCATCCAGAATGAATTAAAAATTAAAAAGAATTGCCATTTTTAGCGGTCCCATGTTACAGTTAACATAGGGAAACGCTATTGCTTTTGTGATGTCTTTCAGTCACATTGTATATCACACTCTGTAGCGGCCAAACGGTTAGAGATATTAGAATGAAATCTTCACCATTGTGTTCAGCATCAAAAACTAGGTGTCCATGTAAAAAACATGAGACCTGTAGGATCACTCCCCGACCCCCCAAATTAACGTTTTCAATAGAAGTATTAGTAATAAATATAACAACTAACACAGTAATAATAATGATGCTTCCTACATAACAATACTAACAATTGCCAACAGAACGTCATTATTAATATTTACAAATGTATTATTTCATAAGTTCTTTGACATATCCAAACGATGCACAAAGCATTGTATTAGCGGCCCCTAGGTTACAGCTTGCCTGTAAACCATAATGCAACGGTCTTGCATTTATATGCTTTTGCTTTTAACTGTTTTGTTTATACAATTGTGCATATTGTGGGGCCACTTTGCTTTTGACACTGTCTAAAAGCATTAATTACAATGTTATGATTAATTGAATTATAATAAAATGTTGAAATTTACAAAACCAGAAATATATTATATAGGATAGAAATTATTTTAGTTCACAAGATTGTTAAAGAAAAGCAAAGTGAAAGAAAATAATACAAAGAGAAGTTAAGCCTCTAAGAAGAGGCGTTAATTTCACCCAAAACAATTTCTAATATAAAAATAGCAATTGTGTTTTTTTTCCAAACTTAACTTTGGAATTGATTGGTTTTAAATAAATTTTATTATTAACTATATCTTTTATGTTAGCTTTTTAAGTTATCGAATTTTGACAGGTTATATTTTTTATGGAATTATTTAAGTTATGCAGGATTTCATCAATATAAGAAATGTGACCACATTCTTTTGGATATGGCTGAAAACTTGTTGCCCTAAAATAATATGTTTGCAGTCAAAGATTGCAGCAATTTGATGAATTTCCAAATAATTTATGTCTGAGTTCTTAGCCAAAGGTTGGGTTAATACAAATTTGACAAGTAGTGAAATTTAGCAAATCACTTAGTAATTTACTGAAGAGTTAATTCATAAAAGTACGAAGTTGGTGTCTTATATCAAAAAATACAAAAATGCTTATTTTATGCTTTTTCACAAAAGCGGAAACCTAGGAAAATTCAGGGCGATATCGTTTCTACGCGAGAAAATTTCAATGTATTCGCTATCTGGAAGCTTCAAACCTCAATTAAAGCTTCTTTAATATTTTTCTCTATTCCTTAAATTTTATTTTACAGCCAAAATTTCTTTTTTATACGAGTAGGATAAAGTGAGCAATTACTGGCACCAACTTTTCAATTTTTACTGTTAGCCTATGTTATGAAGTGAACTTTGAGGGTTATTTGCTTTAGTCCACTATATTAAGGTTAGATCTATTGAACTTATAGGAATTTGAAATAATTAATACAGATTAGAATTAATTATAACCAAAAATCAAAAAAATTTTAAGTTGACCAAACACTGGCACTTTTAGTCTAAATACTGGCACATCATTGTCTTTATTCTGGCCCCTGCCAGTAATTGGTCAACTTTGTTACACAAGCCTTTAATAGCTTACACTTCATCTTAAATATGAGCAATGGATAATCCGTAATTGAGTATAGCCCACTTTTTTCATATTTATTTTATAGAGGCCTAATTAATGTTTCAGAATTAATTTTAAAACTTGTCAAAAAGATCTCCAGAATTTTTTTTATTTTGGTTTAAAACCAAATGAACCTAAATACTTTACGAATAAATCTTTACAATGAGACATAAAATATGAGTTGTAACAGGCTAAATATAAATTTTATTTTAAAAAGTCAAACGAACTGAGGGATTTACAAGTCATGTTTAAGTCTGCACGGTCACTTTGTGCTGTTATTTGTTGTGGGTTTCACAACAAAGCACATTATTTTATATAAAAACACATTGCTTTAAATGGGTTTAAGTTAATTTTTTTTACACTTAAAACAACACACGATGCCAACTTGTCACAATAACGTTAATAAATACAAATGCAAACCTATTTTCGTTACCTTTTGGACTTAAATGTTACCATGCCCAAGAGAGAATCGAACCATCGAACTTCAGATTAGTAGTCCGACGCCCTAGCTGCTGGACCAAATATTAGGTTACTATGGTCGAACCACCATGTTACTTTGGTCGAGCGGCTAAAGCGTCAGACTTCTAATCTGAAAGATGGCGGTTCAATTCCTGCTCGTGCATGCTGGCAAATAAGACCAAAAGACAACGTAAATTGGTTCGCATCGAGATTTGTTTACATTTAAAATGTAGACTACTGAATAGCCTATCGATATTAGTAAATTTTGCAAAATAATATTCTAAATTTCTGCGGTTCAGGAAAATTAGCACATTAAGTTGTGTTGCTTAATTTAAGGCTCAAAGAAATTAACTAAATAAAAAATAATTTTAAAAAATGCATAGGCCTAACAGTTGACTGTTAAGTGTAGGGCAAGCTTATGCAAAGTTAATTTGCTATAGGGCCTAGGCTACACAAATGTTTTAAGAGAAACTAGAATGGTTCAACTGCATTATGCGGCAACCGGAAGTGGATGCTTTGTTGGTATTAACTATATTAACAACCATAACCTTTTGTAAATATTAAGTATGGCGCATTCTAGCAAGAGATTCTTTTTTTGTATTCGATATCGATTTCTCAACTAAATTTCAAACATTTAGTTCCAAAACAGTCATATTTCGCAAAGAGGAAAAAAAAAACCACTTCCGGTTACCGTAATATGCAGTTTTACCACTAGAATAATCACAATTAGCTGACATGTCTTTATTCTGGCCCTGCCAGTATTTGGTTCATAGTGGGCGCCAGTAATATGACACGAGATGCCAGTTTTAGGTCGACAAGTGTCAGTATTAGGTCGTTTTGCATCTCACAAAGTTTTTTATTTTCTCTCATAAATAAACATAAACTATACAAAACACAGCTTGAAATCGTAAACCTTAAAACATGAATTACTTACGCGCACTGCCGAGTCTTTCTTTTTGCTTCTCAGTACTTGCCATTTGTCAATTTTGAAAGTCTTCAGAGTCAGCTTGTAAGTCCCGCCGAACTGAAACTTGAAACACAGTATGAACGGTAATGCAGCACCACCTATTTAGCGTTATTGCCTATTAAACGCTTTCACTTAAGAAAAAAAAGGTAGCTAACTACGAAACCGAAAAATATCAGCATTTCGTGAGCGCTGTAAAACAATAATTCAGCCAATAGTATTGCACCCGAACCAGTTATTACGAAGAGTGCCAGTATTTGGTCAGGTGCCAGGGTTTGGTCACTTTACCCTAATTTTTACAATATTTATTAAACGTAGAAAACTCCATCTACGGATAAATTTCATTTTATTAATGGTGATATTTCGCGGAGAATACCATCTTCCCGCTTTTTCAAACCGTTTTAAATAACAAAGATTAACTTCCATTACATTCACTGGAAGAAAAAAACACATTGAGAGAATTATTGAAGGACTTATTATAACATGTGATAATATCTACTTCAAATATAAACAAAAATTGTACAGACAAGTAGAAGGAATCCCAATGGGGAGTCCGATATCAGGACTGCTAAGCAACATTTACATGGAAGAATTTGAAAATATAAACATTTTAAACTGGAGTAACAACAATTTCAGATATTACAGATATGTGGATGACGTCATCATATTTTGGGAGGGAACTAAACGACAATTCAACAAATTCTTTAACGAAATAAACTCAATCAGCCAACATATTAAATATACAAAACAACAAGAAGAAAACAACAAGATTAATTATCTGGATATCACACTTGAGAACCAAGATAACAAAATTTCATATGAACACTACACCAAAAACTTCCAAAGCAAATACTTCATCAACTACAATTCAGAACATAATATGAAAATTAAGAAAGCTGTAATCCAGAACACAATTGAAAGAATAACAGCCTACACTAGTAATAAAGAAAAATGGAACGACAAAATAACCAATTTTAAGAAGATCTTAAGAATTAATGAGTACCCAGAACCATTCATTAACGGATGTTTACAAAGATTTGAAAATAAAACCAAAAGACAAGAAGGAAACATAAGACAAGAAGGAAACAAAACCACATTGGCATTTGACAAAATTATTAAACTTCCGAATGGGATTAAAATCAACAAAAGAATAGCTGACATATGTTCAAATAATGATATTAGAATAATACACAAAAAAGGGCAGAACATCAAATCCCTATTATATAAGAATGAAGAAGATGAGCAAAATTACAATAAAATTAAGAAAATCATGGGGACAGTTTATAAATTAAATGTAGAACATGCGGAGCCGTATACTTTGGAAATTCAGGACGAATGCTAGAAGAACGGATAGAAGAACACGTAACAGCTTTCACGAACAATCGACCTAAAGTATCAAACTGGGCAGAACACTGCATCACAAACAACCACAACCCCGACCCGAAAGTCACAATTCTCTACAAAATTCAAAACAAAAATACTAGGTACCTAATCGAAGCATGTGTCATAAAAACCTTCCAGTGC
>JAFIDM010000002.1:32819964-32833059 GCA_023159025.1 Thereuonema tuberculata
TTTTCTAATTTAATTTAATAGGAGTACAAGATAGAATATGAAGTACATTTATTAAACGTAGTATAGCTTATTTAAATTATTAATAAGCTTCGCTCAATAAATGAGAAATTCCTAATTTGGTTTCCACTTAACAAGTGCATAAATGATATATTAAATGAAAAATCAAAAGTCGATAAGCTTATCTTTCGACCGTTATTAGGTCAGTAAAACATGTAATTTATGTTGCAATAATCCAAAAGTTTTTTGTCCAGTGGAAATTTATTACATGAGGCATAAGGGAAAAAGAAATAGTGGGTAGCAATTTATCTTTCCTAATGTATCTCTCATTATCTACTGTGACCGTGGCTGTAATAAAATTGACGCTGCCAATAAAAAAAAATGATTAAAAATGAAGATAAAAACTGATCATTAGTTATAACGATATTTTCGAAAAACGAGAAATAAGAATCAGCTGAGTAATATGTTATACAGACATCTAGTCGTTATATTCCTTTTAATATCTTCTAAAAATACAATATTTCCTTTCGTTAAACAGAAAACTTCATCAGGTTCTAAGAAGAGGAAAAAGCTTTTCCTTTTCTTCTTAGAATACGTTAAAAAAAACTATGCAGTAAGAGTTTTTTTATTATATATTTTTTACAAACAATTA
Organism: Thereuonema tuberculata; assembly: GCA_023159025.1. Lineage (NCBI taxonomy): Eukaryota > Metazoa > Arthropoda > Chilopoda > Scutigeromorpha > Scutigeridae > Thereuonema > Thereuonema tuberculata. The sequence goes on from JAFIDM010000002.1 coordinate 32,820,614, forward strand.
AGATTTAGCATTGGTATATTTCACATTACATTTTTACAAATAATTAAAATTTAGGAAAATAGAAAAATCCTTTAATATTAGTAATAATTAATGATATTTTATCTTTCTACTATCATTAATTTTACGAAAATGTTGGTATCTAATTTCATTAAGTTTTAAAAATTTGTTGTTATTAAAACATGTTAATAATTTTATTATAAATGATTCAATCATTATTCTGGCTTTCTGATCTTGTATCTGAAAGACAAGATAGTCATAAAATTAAAGTAATTACTGAGATTGAAAAAGTAAAAGAACAATTAAATGATAATAAAGTCATAAAACCATCATTCAAAAATACAAATAGAAAATTCCAAAAGAAGAATGTTTGCAGATAAGAAGAAAATTACTAAAGAAAATCACACAAGATAGTAATAAATGCATCCTTAAATCAGATAAAGGCAATAAATTAGTAATCATGGATACGAAAGAATACGATGAGAAAATTATCAACATAATCCAATCAGAAAATTTTAAAGAAGTAGAGGAAGATCCAACATACAAACTCCACGAAAAAATGAAGAAAGAAGTACAGATCATGACGATATAACAATTTATGCAGTAATATGTGTCACCAAAATTTTAACCTAAACCCAAAATCCACAAAGAGAACTGTTCAATTAGATCCATAATAAATTCTTATGGATCTCCAAAAATAAATATTAGTAAATTCATAATGGAATTATCAAGAATTTATCATTATTTCATCCAAAATTAATAGTACAAAACACTGCTGATTTGATTAAATGCATTAAAGAAGTATAAGAAGAACAAATAAAAAGAAAAACAAAGTTAGATTATATACTATGGATATAGAATCCATGTATACTAACATCGGAATTATGAAAACCTTGGAATTAATAAATGATATGTGTGATGAGAATGAAAACATTCTCAAAGATTCCAACCTGGACAAAGCAACATTAATGAGAATATTAAAATTAATATGTGATAATAGTTAAATATCATAATAGATTTTATAAACAAATTAAAGGATTTCCAATGGGTAACCAAATATCAGGTACCTAAGCAATATCTATAGGAATTGGTTAGAAGATAAAAAAATTTTGAAATGGAACAAAACAAATTATAGGTACATAAGATGTGCTGACGATATCCTGATATTTGGGTGAAGATCTAATAGGCAAATTTCTCATTTTACAACTTTAATAATATTGTAGATGAGAATTTAAAATTTACAAAAGAAGAAGAAAATGAATATAAATTACCATTTTTGGATATATTATCACCAGACAAACATAATGAAATAAGATATGGGCATTATGAAAAAGAAATGAAAAGTAATCACATATTAAATTTTTATTCTCGTCATAGTTTTAACACAAAGAAGGCTTCAATTAAAAATTATGTAAAAAGAATAATTGAAAACACTGAAAATGAAAGATTATCGAAAAAAGAAATTAATAAAATGAAAAATACGTTCAAAAAAATGAATAACCAGAAAGAATCACCAATAAAGCTGTTAATGAATTCTTTCGAAACAGGAAACAAAAACAAAAGAAAAATGATGAAAACATTGATTACAAAGGAATATTTAGGTACAGGAACTAATAAATCAGTTAGAAAACAATATAAAGAAAACAAAATTAGAATTGTATATTATAAAGCTAACAGTTTTATAAAAAATATAAAAAAAACCAATGAAACTAGCAAAATGAATAAAATGGATATAATTTCTAAATTACAATGCAGAGATTGTCATGAAATTTAATACTGAAGTACTGGTAGAACAATAAGAGATAGGTTATTCGAACAATTCAGTGCTTTAAAGAATAATAGATATAATATTTCTGATTGGGCGGACCTCTATAAATTCACAGGTTATAATGCTGACCCAACACTGGATGTTCTTTTTCAGATACAAGATGAGAAAGCCAGATTAATGATGGAATCATGCATAATAAAATTATTACCATGTTATAATAACAACAAATTTTTAAAAGTTAGCGAAATTGGATATCAATATTTTTATAAAAATTATTAATTTAATAATTATTAAGGTAAAATATCATAAATTATTAATATCAAAAAATTTTTGTTTTTTACCTAATTTTAATTGTTTGTAAAAATGATGTAATGTTAAACATGCTATCACTAAAATTTAATTGTTTGCAAAAAATGATGTAATAAAAAAACTCTTACTGCATAGTTTTTTTTAACGAATTCTAAGGGGAAAAGGAAAAACTTTTTCCTGTTCTCAGAACGTGATGAAGTTTTCTGTTTAAGGAAGGGAAATATTGTATTGTTAGAAGATATTAGAACGAATATGCTGACTGGATATCTATATAACATATTACGAAGATACATATTGCATATTACTAAATATTATAGAAGTTATAAAGAATCAGCTGAATTTTGAAATGAACAGCATTGTGATTCATCATTTCATTTCATTCAAGCTAACTTATGTTGATTTCTATTCTTGAATGCAAGATAATATATAAATACATCTTTAAAGAAAGAAAAAATACATCTACATAAAAGTGACAAAGAAAAAAGTTAATATATCAACACGTAGTAGCAAATACCAGCTGTCCAAGAAATAACATAAGGTGTTTGAAGTGCTGTGGGTTGATAAATATTAGCCGCATCGATCTCAGACTTTTGATTAGAGACATATGAATCACGAGTTTCTTTTCCAGTCAACCAAAATCTGTTCTTAACGTCATCCGTAAAAATGTAGAGATATGCTTAAAAATAGCCTTATCTCTTCTCAGTTTTTTGTTAATTTGTGAACAATTAAAGGACAGTTATTTTCACTACTACTTAGCGTATTCTCCCCAATACTCATAAAAAAAAAGAATCGTTTAAGCCTTTACCCGGCTTGGCAAATAGTCAATTCTAATAATTCAGGTATTTCTTTACTTTCACAACACATTTTCATTGAACTTACTAAATTAAATATTAAATCAGAGTTCGCTGTTTCTACCAGTCTTCAATTTGTTAGTAAATTGCGAAAGTTACCGTTTCAAGCAAATTATAATTTCTTTTGTTTAGATGTCGACGCCCTCTTCACATCTATTTCGATGGATTTAATTTTGAAATCATTTCAATATTTTGATGCTAGGTATTATTCCCATTTCATTTCCGGCCTTTGTAATCAGAAGCTTTTACCATTAATTCAGTCTTTATATTCATTATAATATTGTAATTTCAATGAATTTTTTTATAAATAGTCAGATGATTTATTTATGGGTTTGTCTGCGTCTGTTGCTCTAGCGGAATTTCTTATGATTTCCATTGAAAGCCAAACATTTCAGATTTTAGATTGCATCAAATTCATTTTCCTTTCTATTCTGCCGCGCTTACGATAAACGCATCAACTAAGGTTTTTGGCGAAATTGAGTTACACATATATTTGAAATCAGGAAAACGATATCTACAACTTTCTCAAAGTGAAATTGCATGATTTGTTTTGGTACAACTTTCATGTTCGTTTCTCTTGTAGTTCCGGAGATACAAGCAATATAAAAATAAAATCTTTAAACGTGTCTTTCTTGAAAAGTGTCAAAACCTAGTTAGTGTGTTTATCGTAAGCGCGGCAGTATTGCCGTTATGTGAATTTTTTCTACAGATTCGACTATACAATTAGTAATTGAAGATATTTTTGATCAGATTCAACCAGATAATAAATTCAAAATTGAAAATGAAATTAATAATTCTATCCTTTTTCTGGATGTTCTTGTCTCTAAGGGGCAGTTTCATTTTCTACTGAGGTTTATCGCAACCAACAGCTTGTGGTTTAACACTAAATTTTGGATCAGCATGCCCCTTAGGTTTTAAAATTAACATCGTCCAAATGGCGGTTAACAGAGCTTTTAAGTTATCCACTTCTTCCCCCATATTTGATGTTAAGCTTCTAAAATTCAGACAAATTCTTGTCGCCATAAGTATCCTCTTTCGTTTATCAATTCTCAAATCCTAGTTGTGTTGTTATGCAGCGCATTTTTAACCCTTTCCCGCGTCGATTGCCGCCACGCTGCAATAATGTCATTTATGTCACTATTCCATTTCACTCTTCGTTGTTTCCGAGTCTTCGTAAAAAATTTAACTGTGTTGGTATCACGCTCACTTCCTCAGTTACATCTATCCTGACTACAGCTATTAACTCCAATGTATCAAATAACCTCCATCTCAATTCTAGAGGTGTTGTTTACGTTGTTCCTTGTAAGGGTTTCCCTTGTAAATACATTGGGAGACCCACCAACCAGTAATGAGGCGGATGGCCCTGCATACAACCGTGCTAAGAAGTGGGGACTTCAATTACTTGACAGTCTCTCATGTCCGCAATAGCGGGCATACCTTTAGTTTAAGAATCCCCTCATCCTCCACCATGAATTGAACCACTGACTTCGAAAATGTAATGAAACCCTCATCATATTAGAAGATCCTCATTGTTACAATGATTTAATTACCGTTAAGACAATCAATATGGCTTGCCTGTTAAAGATAAGGGCCTCATTTAAAACCCCTATAGTTAACTTTGTTGCGTAGAATAACGTATAATTTAAATCCTTAAACTTTTCCTTTCCTTTCTTGTTTGTGTTTGGCTTGGTTTGTTTTTGTTTTCCTTACATATAGTTATCACGCTTACCTCGATAGTCCTTTGATTGTGATGATGCCGTGTTAAGTTCAACACGGCAGTTCCCGGCCCTTCCTTCGTCTCTTTGAAGTACATCAGTTTCCTGTTTACCTGATGTTTGTGGGTCCAGTTTACTTCGAGGGCTCTTCAGTTTCGGTCTAAGATTCCTGCCAACAGAGAACATTTAAAGAAAATCGTCCTATTTACATCCCTGCCATTGTTTATAATTGCTATAAAAGCGGCTTGTACCTGTTGGAATTTCACACTTCTAAATGTTCGGCATGTCCGGTTCGAAAGCTGGTCGTGCTTTAAAGTTTTCATGTGTGTGTTTTTTTTTAATATTTGTGGTTGTTCGATTGTTAACATTATTATCTTTGTAGTTTTTCCTTCTCATCCGATTTTTGTTCATACACTTATGTACATTGATGTTCTTAAATTAAGGGTTCTTGCAGAATGAACTTTTCTGGTTGCGCAAGGTTTCAACTTAGTAGGCGGGTGCAGAATTTTCCCAATTCCATCCCACACACAAAAAAATAAAAATAGTATAACCCGTTGGTCTGAATAACTAAATTTCCACCTGTGTAGTGGCAGTGCAGGTCACGACACAGAGCGAATTGTGGGACAGTTTAGATCACTGATTGTACAGTACCGTATGTCAATTGTTAGCCATGGCCCATCGTGTCAATTTGGACCTGCAAACGAGAGGCAGAGTGAAAGGACGTCTTGAGACAGGCCAGTCACAAGAGGAAGTGTCTCGTACAATGAACGTGTCTACCAGCGTCATCTCTCGCTTATGCAGACGTTTCCAGCAGGATGGAAATATTGCCCAACGCTATATCAGAGGACGTCCACATATAACCACATATCAATGTAACCACATACCGCTATCTGTTGGTAACGGCCAGACGGACCCGAAGCACGGCACGCCACTTTGACAGGGAGCTGGCAGTAGCAACACAGAACACTGTATCCAGACAAAGAGTGTACAGGCGACTCCATGCAGTTGGTCTGTATGCCAGGAGACCCATGAGATGCATCCTTTTGAGCCATGCTCCCAGGAGGAGACGCTTGTTATGATGCACTGAACAAGCACCTTGGGCACAGGCACAATGGAGTTGTTTTCTTGTTTTCTGATGTGTCCCGGTACAATCTAGACTGTGATTCACGACTGGAGAGAGCAAGGAACTAGGACCAATCTTGGGGGTGGTGGTGTAATGATATGGGTAGACATTAAGCTAGGCTATCGTAAACCACTGCAAATCTTCAACAGAGGATCCGTAACTGCCGAGTTGTACCAGAGTAATGTCCATCACCAACATGCGCGACTTTTGAGGGTTGCTACTGGTCATAGTTTTTATTCATGGACGACAACGTCCGTCCCCATCAGGCTCGTGTCGTGGGCGAGTACCTCCAACATAAGGACATTCATCGTTTGACCTGCACGTTCCCCGGACCTGAATCCAATCGAACATGCATGGTATGCTCTCTGGACACATTCCATCACCACGAACGCTACCCGAGCTGAGCACAGCATTGATTGAAGAGTAGAATGCAATTCCTTAAAGTTTGATACTCAGGTGTGCAGTATCGAGCACGTTGCTTATGTAGCTATGTAGCGGGAGAATACAGCTTAATGAACGCTCCACAAGCGCCTTCCAGAAACATTTGGATAGTACTCCAGGTGTTAATATCTCAATGACGTTTCGATCATTTTTATTTCCTCTGTAAGAGGCAGTGCTGCAACCTTTACTTTTTGTGTGGGGATGGTACTGGAAGACCTCCTGTAACCCCCTACCAAGTTTGGTCAATGTAGAACATCCAGAACAGTTCATTTTGCAAGATCCCATAATTTAAAGACATCATTGTATTTTAATGAAAGAAATTTTGAATAAGATTTTAATGTGTTTTTTAATTTTTATTTTAATGTGTTAAATTTTTATTACCTTAAACTTTTTAATTTTTTTAAAATTTTGTATGTCGAGTCTACTTTGACTCATGTGTGTGGTTGTCAGTGTATTTTACTTTGAAAATATATTTCTATTATAAGTTTATAGCCTTGAATTATTCTTTCGAAGCTCGTCTAATCAAAATAGTTAATTAGGGGTAGCAGAACAGTTTAAATCCAACTGTTTTCAAATAGGAAAATCGGTTTTTATGAAAATGGCGGCTTTCAAAGTTATCGATAAAAGAATCAAACATTTGCAGTTCGATAACTATTTGACATGGGCGATGCAGATGGAAGAAATCTTCAAAGGCAAGTGACTTTGGAGAAATATTATGCAAGGTAATTGTCGAAAAAGAGAAAATTCCGAGAATGATAACAATTATGAAGAAGCTTGCATCGAATGGAAAGATAGGGAATCAGATGCATGGTCTCTAATCACTAAGAATTTATCAAGAGGTGGACTCGCGAAATATTTAACAGGCAGAAATCCAAGACTAATATGGGAATGAATAACAAATGACCACGAAAAAGGATCTGCAATAAGAAAAGTTGATATTACTCGCAAGTTAATGTCATTAAAAAGAAGAGACCATCAGGGAATACTTCGACGGTGACCTAACGTTCCAAAAAGCAGATGTTCTGTGTGGAAAATCAATCAAAGAATCTGAAACAATTCTTTTCAACATACGAGACCAAACTTTTCACTATGCTCAAACACTTACTGCATTTGTAGTTATTGAAAAGAAGTTGAAACGAAGGCTTCACAGCTACGATAATATTTAATACTTCATCACCTTCAGATGAATCAGATTATCTGGATCAATACTCACGATCAGTACTTCTGATGAATTTACAAGATGGCATATAAGATTTGGGCATGTAAATTGTAGATATCTGTCCAAATTTAAAAGAAGTGGAATACATCCAGATCATGATTGCAACACACCCGAAGAGATAGAATTCTGTACAGCGTATATGCCTTGAAAATTTCAGGCTTTTCCTTGTACAAATTGCAATCGTCGTAGTTCTAGAATACTGAAACTCCTACGTTGTGATGTTTGTGATCTATTCCAAGCTCTTCAATTGGAGGCTCTATACACTTTGCAGCATTGATTGATGATTACTCCGTAAAGATAAATATCGTATTTTTCGCAACTAAGGCGAAAATAACCCTTAAACTACCAAAAATCATAAAAGAACTTGAAGCAGCAAAGAAAGGTCAAAGTCATTCGTACAGCTAATGATGGAGAAAATGTCAATAGATCACTACTTGATTTTTTTTAGGAATTAAGGAATTCGTCATGAACACTATATTCGCTGGAAAGTAATAGAACATCCGAACATGAAAACCGTCTACTCGTGAACATTGCACGTTATTTATTAATAGATGGAAAATTACTGAGCTTTTTGGGCGGAAGTTATATGAACAGCAGGCTTCCTATATAACCTTTGGCCAAAGTTAGGTCAATCTAAATTGGTAGAAGATCCCTCAATTGCTATGATGCGGTGGGAAAACATGAGTTTGTCATCTTCGAACGTTTAGATGTCTATGTTTTTACAAAGATCCTTGTCCTTAGAACCAGTAAATGTCTAGATCAACTCCTGCAATAATGGTTGGTTATTCTTGTTATTCACATTTTTATCGACTGTGGGATCCGGTAAAGAAAAAGATCATCGCATCAAAAAATGCGCATTTCATAGAAAAGAAGGCTGGTTATACAGCTCCCATTGTAGCAAATTCGGATTACTCGAATGATGAGCTAAACTACGATGTTGTAGTTATTCCAAAAGGTGGGGGACCAAGAAATAACGAAAAGAAAGTAGGTTTCTTCTAATTCAAAGATTCAAAACAGAATCTATTCTAACAAACACAACAAACTCCTACTTAAAAAATTAAGAATTACAAAAGAATAGATCAAAGTAAAATCCCAAAGGAGCTGACATAGAATCACAGGAACATTAATAAGTTGTTAACGTAAAATTACCAGTAAAACAGTATAAAAACAGAGAAACTGAACTAAATTCTCAAGTACTCCGCGGATCATAAGAATTAATAACATCAATCCAATGGATAGAAAGGGGGAGATCAGGAAGATATCATTTAAAGAATGATAAAAACGATATTATATGCATATCATGATGATATCGTATAGATAAATTCGGAACCACAATCGTATCTAGATGTCTTATCCTCATCAAATAAAAAAGAATGGATACAGGCTACTTGAAGAGTTTATCTCAACGACAGAGTACAATATGTGGGAACTAGTCACATAACCCAAGGATGCAAAAGTAATTAAATTGTGTGGAAGTGATGGGTCTACAAAGAAATTTAAAGCAAGACTAGTGGCGTTGGATGTAATCAACGCCCAGGTTTCGATTTTACAGAGACATTTTCACCAGTGTTATTAAATGTTACTTAAGTGTTACTTAAATATATAATTTCTGTTACTGCCGAAAAAGAATGGATTCTATGCCAAGCTGATGTAAAAGCAGCTTACATACACGGTGCCATAGACCGATATAAAACAATATCTAGCAGATCCAAATAATGTTGCATGTTAACTAAAGAGGAGCATATGGGCTTACACCAATCCGGAGGATGCTGGTATCAGGAATCATCTGATAATTTATAATTTTTGGTTGGTGTCTAGCAACACAACTTTTAATTTTCTTGCCTTTTCTTGTTTTCCGGCTCACTGCCAGATTGGCGGTGACCTTCACTAATAAGATCTTGCCTTTGTGATTCTTTTATCGGGGAGGGCAGGATTGTGCTGATGAGTCCTCTGAAGGACGAAGTGGTCGTTCCCAATTCCTTCCCATAATCGAATCAGAAAGGCAATTTTATTTTAGCCAGGTGCAGTTCTTATTTTCCTCTTCTTTAACCATTTCTTACAGCACATTAATTTTCTCTATTACTTTTGTTAACTTCTTTTTATGAACAATCTACAGAAGACTGGAGCTAAACCTACAAAGGCTGATCCATGTGAAAACTTACATATGTATAAGAATGTCATGGTCAATTAAACGATTTTATGTGGACGACTTCATAATCGCCGGATCCAACTAAAGGGTTATTGAAGAATTTCTAAATTTTCTCAAAAAAGTCGTTGGCATCATCGATCTTGCTGAGCCAACTAAAATACTAGAAATCAAAATAAAAAAGACAAGCAACAGTTTGACTTTACATTACACATTCTCCATCTTAAATCTACTAAAGGATTACGGAATGGAATCGGGAAAACCCGCTTGTTCACCGCTTGATGCAGAGACGGATTATCGGAAGATTTTAGATTCACCTGCATGTGACAAAGAAAAATACTTTACATTATTGGGAAGGATTTTGTACATGACAACTTCAATCTGTCCAGATATTTCAGCTCCTCTTAGTAAACGCCGATAATTTGCGAACAATCCACGCCAGTGTCATGTTAGTTAATTTCAAATGTATCGTTGCAATAGAATTCATGATTGAATACAAATCCATTGACAGTGTTAACCTCAACACTTAATCTGATGCTTCATGGGATAATTGCATCTATAACATATCATTATCGGGATACTTATTATAACTCTGGAATACTCTTATGTTCTGGAGGAGTAAAAAACAGCTAACAGTAGCATCACCTACTAGTGAAGACTTGAATCAGCACTGAAACAGGCATGCTAATGTGGCGTAAAAATCTTTTATTAGAATTTACTATAAAATTAGATCAACTAAACACTCTTGGAAATTTTTTCTGTGATAACCATTCAGCAATTTAATGGACAGAAAACGATAAAATCAGTGAAAGATTTTTTTTTCATTTTCTTTATATTTTACTTTGCAAATATATTTCTATAATAAGTTTAACGTCTTGAGTTATTGAAGCTAATCAAAATAGTTTAACAGTGGACAGAAAATAGGGGGTAATAAATAAAGTAAACTTACAATCAATCGTAATTTTTACTTAGCATCATTTACAGATGTGATTCAATTTGTTTTCCTTTGCAACTTCCAATAAGTGCATTCTGTGAAAAGCATTTCCTACGCAACAGATGTCCATTGATTTATCTCAGGTACAGCATTATGTGATCCTTTAACAATTACTAAGTTATCCACGCCCTCTTGGTACACCAAGCTTTTAAAGACTCCCATAACCAAAAATCATTTGACTCGATTTTCATTTGAGCTAGAAAAGTTGAGATGAGCCATGTTAGCGTGAAACAGCTTTTCCAGAATTTCACTTTGTAAACACTTGGTCTCACCCCTTGCTGTTAGTGGAATTAATTTTTTCAAAAAAAAATTAGAAAAAGTTACATCAAAGAAATTATAATTTACTAAAGTAGGAAAGTTGATTCCCACAACAAAAATTTCTTTATAACACAATTACCCCAAAACTGTTATAAAATTTTGGAAAAAAACAGGATTAATAAGAATAATAAAATACGGCATATAAAAAATTAATTTCAATATGGAAAGAATTATAAAGAACAAAAATATTAATATATTTTTCGAAATCAAAAAATTTCTAATATCAAAAAAGTTATAAAAAATGGCTTATTGAAAATACCATTAAAATTCTTTCTTTAATAACTTTATATTATTATTACATAATAATAAAAATGACTTAATAGAGATGTTATTTTTCGAATGTTTTAAAATGTATTATTATGTCTTACTACTACAGCTTCAAATTTATTTAATCGATGTTACTTTCAAGGATAAGTTGTTGTAATAAATTGAAGGGTTCGGCAGTAAATAGTGGTAAGCGACAGTTGTCTCTTTTGGAGATATTAAGGAAAACAGTTACAGTATTTACATGCATTTCAATGTTATAGCGCTTCGACCAACCCGACATAGTCCTGCCACGATTGCGAAAATGTGGAATTATTTGTTAATTTCTGTAGTAAACATACTATGCTTTGTAATAAATAAAAAAAATTAATTTCATAATTTTGGCGCTTACCATTATTTACTGCCGAACCCTTCATTATTGATTATCATGTATTTTAGACACTTAAATTATTTTATTCAATTTTATTGGTGTAACCCCAGCTGCAGACTTGTAAGATTGTTTATTATTAAATTTTATTTTAATAATAAAAAAATTCGTTGAAAAGGACATATGGACTAACACGACTGCAGTGAACTGAATTTAAATATTAGTAAAGAATTACCATGTGTTCAGTGGTTGTTCCTCTATTATCCATGGTGCTGTGTTATTGTGTGGGATTGGGTTGGGGGCACAGAGACGACAAGCATTCATGTAATGCCTCGCTGGTGAGAGTGTTTGTGTTGGGTGTAACAGAAGGAAATATAATGGATCTCTAGAATTATTTCTCATTGCATTGGAAAGTTTGCTCTGTTGTTTGAGCAGTGCACTGTTTGAATCTTTGTAATCTTTTTGCAAATGCACTCAGTTTTTGTTTTCGCGTCGAGATGTTTCTGAACGTGGCATGATGGTTTTAGTTTGAAGGGCGAGTGCTTATGGCTTGAATATCTTTCTAACCTGTGACATAAGTTTCTTTATTTTGTTTCCTGCACAGTATTGTGTGAGCCTGGACATGTCTCCTGGAAGGTTGGTGATGTGACTCTCAAAGCGACGTCTTGAAGGGGGGGTGTATTCTTTTTACCGTGCAGTTGGAGGGTTGTGGTGCTGGTTGATTCGAAATATCCAAATGGTTCCCTGTGCCACGTAGTATGTATATCTTCAAATGTTCTGATAGTATCAAGCTGTTGTGGTATAGTATGTGTTTTCAGATGGTTGGAGAGTTGTTTTGAAATGTGCACTTCGGGAAGTGCGGCCTGAGTGTGGGGTATGTGCCTGTGAATGGGGATGTTTAACGTCTCTGGGTCGAGGCTGGAAAAGTCACGTG
>JAFIDM010000002.1:32835907-32845986 GCA_023159025.1 Thereuonema tuberculata
TGAAAAGTAAGCAACTATAAGTGTTTTATATAAAAAAAAAAAAAAAATACCTTGCTCGCTTACTCTTTCCAAGAGGTTATGGGCCCAGCACGCTTCCACTGCGCCCTCTAGGATTAAAGAAGTTTTGGATTTAGTGGATGGATTCCACTGCACCTCCCAGGATTAAAGAAATTTTGGATTTAGTGGTTGCATCTAACTACGCGCCATATTTCCAAGAGATTGTGAAACTATACTATTAACTAATGGTTATACCTACTTCATTATTATTGATACTAAGTATTATATGCATTATAGTCTTAGGCATTATAGTCAATATGGCGGAAAAGGGAAATGAGAAGTTTATAGTTTCCATATTCAATGGCTCAAATTATACATCCTGGAGAATAGGGATGAAAAATACTCTAATGCGTGAAGGTCTTTGGAAAGCAGCAAATTTAACTCAAAATGATATAGAAAAAATAGATGATAAATCAGAAAAGCGAAAGCTTAAAGATAAATCCGAAAAGACATATGGTGTAATCATATCATTGCTAGAGGATCGCTATCAATTATTAATTAAAGAAGAAACTGAACCAAGTCTGTTAATAAAAGAATTGGATGACAAGTACAATAAATTAAATAAACTAAAAATTACTAGGTTAAAGAGAAAATTGTACAATATGACAGAATTCAATTCATGTGATTCATTAGTATCTGAACTTATGAATATAAAACTAATGTTAAAAGAATTAAATCGGATAGGAGGTTCTATCAGTGATGATGAATTATGCTGGATGTTACTATCGGGGTTACCGTCAGAACTAAATTCTATTGCTCAAGGTTTATTACTAACTGAAAATACTTCGGAATTTACCTTTGAAATTCTTGTAGATAAAGTATTAAATGAACTTGAGAGAGAAAAAAAGAAAAGTGTTCCTAATCAAGTTAATTTGGATATTAATGCCTATCCTACGAAGTTACACAAGATAAATGTAAATAAGCCTGAAAAGAGGAAATGCTACATATGCAACAAACCTGGGCATCTCGCTCGTGATTGTCGTTACAGAGGAAAATATAATACGCAATCTAGAACGAGAATAGATGATAGCCAAAAGAATCAGAATAAAAAGAAGAATTCAATAAGTAAAGTTGATGGTTACATTGGTGTATCTATCTCCGGTAACAAAAATTGTTTACTAGCAAATTATAGTAATGAAATATGGTTGTTAGACAGTGCAACAACCCACCATATTTGTTGTGAACGAAACAATTTTCAAGAGTATACTGAAATATCTGAACCTGTTGACATTCATGGTGCTTCATTGAAACCAATTAAAGCTGTGGGGAAAGGCATAGTAAAATTAGAATGCCAAGTATCTAAATATAGAAAAGTTATGTTAACTCTACATAATGTATTTCATGTTCCAGATCTTGGATTAAATCTAATATCGTCTACACAGTTGGACCAAAAGGGTTTTGTGCAACATTTAGAAAATAAAACGTACATTGTAACGGATAAAGAAGGAAAATGGGTATTGAAAGGTTTACTATCAGCAAACTTGTATCATGCATCAGTAAAAGTAATCAAGCCACCTAATGTATCATGTGTTAAAACTACTCTTAATAGATCAGAGCTATGGCACGAGAGGCTAGGTCATTTATCTTACAAGAAGTTAAAATTAGTAACGAATAACAACTCATTACGTGGAATTGACAATGCTTCAGTTGACATAAGCACAGTGTGTGACTCATGCAAATTAGGAAAAATGACTGATGTTGCTCATCGGAAATTAAAGCAAATAAGAACAACTGAAATTATGGAGACTATACACACGGACGTGTGTGGACCGATAAGAATCCCAAACTATTATCATGCTGAATATGTACTAACTTTCGTGGATGATTATTCACGTAGATCTTTCATTTATTTATTAAAGTCTAAGGAAGACGTACCCAAGGTAACTCAATCATTTGTAACCTTTGTTGAAACGCAAATGAACAGAAAAGTAAAGAATATAATGTCTGATCAAGGCAAGGAGTATTGCAATGAAAACTTGACAGCATTTCTTCATGAAAAAGGTATCCGACATCATTATTCATCAGCATATTCACCCCAAAGCAATGGGATAGCTGAACGTTTTAACCGCACTTTGTTTGATTGTGCAAGGACAATGTTAATTTCATCACAACTCCCTATAAATTTTTGGATTTACGCTATTGAGAGCGCAAACTATTTATTGAATAGAAGTCCGCATGAATGTATTAGAAACCAAATTCCATTAACAGTTTGGCATGGCAGCAACTATGATCCAAACGTAAGACACCTAAGAAAATTTGGCAGTTTGGCATATATCAGGATTCCTAAAGTTCGCAAAACTCACAAATTTCAAGAGCGAAGTTATAGAGGAATTTTTATAGGATACTCACCTCGTGTGAAGGGATATAAACGGTGGATCCCAGAGAAACACAAAATTGAGGAAACTAGAAATGTATACATTAACGAAAAATTGTTGGGTGTTGAATTATTAAAAGTAAAGAAAACTAATCCTAAGAACTATGAAAATTTGGTATCCATGACAAATGAAAGAGAACCTGTAAGTTCAGACGAATCAGAAGCAGACGATGAAATCAATGATACTTCAGAAGAGGATCGTATGGTGTTACGTTCAGGTACCGTAACAAAACCAAAGACGACAGGTATGAAGACTTTTTACATCAATATAGTTGAACCTAAATCTTACAAAGAAGCTTTGGAAAGTAAAGAAAGTAAAGAATGGAAAGAAGCCATTCGAGAAGAAATACAAAGTATAGAAGCACATAATACATGGAAGAAAGTCCGTATCCCTCGTTACGTCACCCCACTGACAACTAAATGGGTTTTCCGAGTAAAGTACCACCAAAACGGAAAAATTGAAAGATACAAGGCACGTTTAGTAGTAAATGGTTTTACTCAAAGAAAATTTCTTGATTATGACAAGACATATGCTCCAACACCGAGCATGACCAGTATTCGTTTATTATTAGCAATAGCCACTGATCAAGGATGGTATGTCGAACAATGCGACGTCACCGCAGCGTACTTGTATGGTAACATTGAAGAAGAGATATATCTTACAATTCCAGAGGGAGTAAACTATAACAATTCTAAATACGATGGAGTAATGCTTTCAAAAGCCTTATACGGTCTAAAACAAGCCGGAAGGCAGTGGTATTTAGAAATAAAATCTAAACTACATAAAATTGGATTCAAAAGTATTGAATCAGACCCATGTGTTTATGTAAATACAAGTAGTTCAACCAAAGTAATAATTATAGTATACATTGATGATATATTGATTATGAGCCCAAGTAAGGATGAAATAGAAGTTACCCTAACTAAACTTGAAGAAATGTATAAAATAAAGAAGTTAGGCCCAATTCAAGAATTCTTGGGTATGAATATAAAGTATAATAGAGAGGAGAAGAGAATGGAAATTTCTCAAGAGCTGTACATAGATAATTTGTTAGAAGAAACTAAAATGATAAATTATAAAAGTTTGAGTACTCCTATGGAAGTTTACAGTAGTAAAACTCAAGCAAAAAGTAAAGTACTAAGTTCAAAGGATCAAACTAAGTATAGAAGTATTGTAGGTAGCCTAAACTATTTGTGTACAACAAGTCGACCTGACATAAACTATGCAGTCAATGTGATGTCCAGAAAGAAGTCAAATCCGACTGAACAAGATATTGAAGATCTCAAAAGAATTTTAAGGTACTTAAAAGGAAGTAAAACATTGAAACTAATATATTCCAACTCAGATAAACAGCTGAGAACTTTTTGTGATGCAAGTTGGGTAGATGATACAGTAGATAGGAAATCTACATCAGGATGTGTTATGCTACTAAGTAATGGTCCTATTCATTGGTTGACACGAAAGCAGAAACTCGTGGCCAACTCCACCCAGGAAGCGGAGTACATTTCTCTTGCATTATGTGTTACTGAACACAGATCAATTAGAAATATTCTTGCTGAAATTCAAGAAAACGACTATGTGATAGAACCAAGTGTGGTTTATTGTGACAACCAGGCCGCAATAAAACTAGCCACAAATACTATAAATAAAAGTCGTAGTAGACACATCGACATAAAGTTCCATATAATTAGAGAAGCTGTAGAAAATAATGAATTATGTATTGAGTATTTGGAATCTAAATTAAATGTGTCAGATGGACTGACAAAACCATTAAATCTGCAAAAGTTAATCAACTTCATCAAGTTATTAGGAATGGAAGTATAAAGTATAAAATATAATTTTCATGTTTTGAAGCAAGGGGGGTTTTGAAGGTGAAATAATAAGTTAAATTATCCCGCCTCCGGAAATATTATTAATTTATTAAAAGTAATTCATTGGTGCTTCAAAAGAAAATTAATATTGACTATTAATTATAAAATAAAATTATTTTAAAGACAAATCGTCTTAATTGTTTAATTAAAAATTATAATTATGGGTCAGCCCGATTAGTAACCTGCACCCTTGAATTTTAATGGAAAGTAGCAGGAGGATTAACTATGACGTCAGACGAGACATGTGGTCAGTCTGATTCGAGAAGTCACAAGGCCGCTTGCTTAAGGACTCAAGCAAGGCGGTAATTTTAAGTTAGACAACTTCCTACCAAGATTAAACTGCAGGAATTTGCATGTGGATTCTGTGATTAGGACAAGGACGGTTATCTACAGGGAAATCAACACTGGAATAAGGTCAATTGAGAAACAAATATTAAACAGACGGAACGGAAAACTGTGAGAGTTGAAAATTTATTTATTTCCACATTTTGGATTGGGAAACTGGAAAAGAAGAAACGTACTAAGTGAACGTTAACCAAAGGAAATAATTAAAACAAGGAAGTTAACTAGGAAGATAATATGAAGTAAATGAATAATAGAAATTATTAGAGAATCGAATAACTTTGTATGTGAACAGTTGAACACTAAATTAACGAATTAGTCAAAGCGAGTCTAATTCAATTCTCAAGTTAAGGTGACTGAGAAAATATTTAGTCAACGAAACTTTAGCTACCGTTTTACGTAGTAATGATTAAGGAATCATTAAAAGTTTATGGAACGGAACAGTGAATTAATTTTAGTAAGAAACTATTAACTAGTCACATTAGTGAAAAGCCATTGACGTGTGCGAAGTGAACTTTAATTCAAGATTTGCATACAAGTGAAAAAGCTTTATATTATTAAAGTGAACTTTAATCCTATATTAGTGACAGCCAATGCGCAACTTTGCTAAACTCAACTATTATTATTGAAAAGTAAGCAACTATAAGTGTTTTATATAAAAAAAAAAAAAAAAAATACCTTGCTCGCTTACTCTTTCCAGTAACTTAAAAACAACTGAAAAGTATCAATTGGAATTGGATAAACGAGATGAACGAGAGTGTCGATAACATCAATCGAATGATAAGTCTAAGAATACAAGGAGAGACTATAGAGCATACAATACAAGTGCGAATAAAATTGACACTTCTGTTAATCCATCACACGAACATCTCTATATGCCAAAGCGTCTGAACGCATTGAATCTCAGCAGAATTCCTCAACATCGTTTGACATTGAAGATTGGATCTCCAATAATATTGTTGCGAAACATCAATCCCAAGTTTGCATACTGCAATGGAACTCAACTTAAATGCTGTTCATTCGATGATGATCTCATAGAAACCGAAATTATAACAGAACTCACAAAGGAGATTTTGTTTTCATCCATAGGATGTCTATGGAACCATGCGGTAATCTACTTCAATTCACTTTCACAAGAAAACAATTTCCGATCAGACCTTCTTATGCGATATTTATCAATAAAGCTCAAGGACAAACTCTTAATAAAGTTGCCATATAATTGGAAAACGTTGTCTTAACTCACATACAACTGTAGGTCTTTGAGTCACAATTCAACAGAATTTGGTTATCTTCACTCTAAAAAATATTCACAATCAATTTGTTGCGAAGAATTTCGTATACAATCTATGATCTTCATTTATCATCTATATCAACTAACGTCCATCTGAAATCTCTTCTTCAAATATCTATATCGAACAATCTGATGGCGTAGCTAATAGATGTAGATAATTTTCACTATTTGTAACTCAAAAACCACTGAAAAGTATCAATTGGAATTGGATAAAAAAGAACAGAAAAAAAAATAATCACTATTTCTATTAGGTAGAATACTGAAAAATCGCTATTCGTTACTCAAAAACAATCACTATTTCCAACTAAAAAACCACTGTAAAGTATCAATGGAAATAAAAAAAAGAGACTCAAGAAAGAAAGAAGCACTATTTCTATTAAGTAGAATACTAAAAGCTCACTATTTGTAGCTCAAAAGCGACTGAAAATTGTATCTGTATTACGAAAATCTTTTATTTCTCTTTCGGTCTGGTGCAATTATTGTAATTTACAAAAATAGAAATAATTTCTACAAGTTATCTACTGGAATCCAACATGCAACCTTCTGCTCCGAAGTTAGACGTCTTAGGCATTAGACCACAAGGATTACATTCTAATCTCTATAAAAAATAAAAATATATCACAGATATATGATTCACACGCTGATTCTAAAAGCAGTCGTGAATTGAGAGAATATACACATCAAAAATTAAAATAAAAAAAAAAAAAAAATTTTAGTTTTATTTTACTTGATGTAATTTGTGTGTGTGTGTTTTTTTAATAAATAACAAATTGTTTTCCGTTACATACGCGAGGCTTCCGGAGCGAAGCGACGGGTAGCCGACTAGTTATTAATAAAACAATAGATAATAGTTAATCGAGCTGATAATGCAATACATTTTTTATGGATAATTCAGTATTGTAACATTTGTTGAATTTGGAATTAATTAATAATGATTAATAAAATTTTCGTAAGTATTGATCTTTAATAATATTATAAATGATCGGATTGTCCACCATTATTAGATGGCCAGTTTGTTTGTGATGAACTGCTGTGAAATATTGGTCACTGCCCTTTTTTATGGCGTTGGAATGCTCATTTACTTTATATATGATAGTTGATAATAAAATGATTTTTCAGATTTTTTTATGCCTGTCGTCCGACAGGCTTTGCTGCTAGTAAGTGTATGACAGAGGAAAATGAAATTGATTTTATAAACCAACAAATTTCGAATTCTATAACAGTTTAAGCAGAAATTGGAAACTTAGATAAGGACTTCTAACTTTAAACAAGGTAACATCGTAATAAATCATTATCCTAAGAAGTTAAAATTTTAATAGTACATATATTTAAGCATACTGTTTATTTTTCACGTACTGAATCAACGTTTGCAATATTTGATGATAAATAAAGCGATCCTTTACTAAAATGTGTTCTAAATGGACCAACTTAAAATTCGAACGTTTATTTTCGTCTCCATCTTTTTGATCTCTAAAAAATGACCCGTCAGAATATCTCTGGTTTTAATGACTGATTCATTAAAATATATTGTTTTTTTTACTTATTTAGGACCAATTTAAATTATCGCACTATCATATTTTGCTATTCCCAATAAATTATCCTTCTATTATTAATGTTGATAAAAAAATGCATATTATAGCTGCTTTCAAACAATATTTACCATTATGGATCTTCAACAAGATTGATTGTCGTATTATTCCAGGTCAGCAATTTTTTTTTTTACGTTATTATGTGTTTGTTATTTTTACTTGCATCAGATGCTATCACATGCTATTTTTTTTTACGTGAAAGGGTCAGACAGATATATTTTTTTTTAAATTTTTGTAATTTCTTTATTTTGGATGTAAGCACGGTTCTGTTGGTTTGTCCGATCCCCCCC
Organism: Thereuonema tuberculata; assembly: GCA_023159025.1. Classification (NCBI taxonomy): domain Eukaryota; kingdom Metazoa; phylum Arthropoda; class Chilopoda; order Scutigeromorpha; family Scutigeridae; genus Thereuonema; species Thereuonema tuberculata. Next base: position 32,843,723 of record JAFIDM010000002.1, read on the forward strand.
CCCCCCCCCTACCATCCTCTTGCTCAAAAAATAATTCCTCAGAAGTGAAAGCTCCTTCCGAAAATAGATAACCAAATATTTAGTACTTCTCAATGAAGGAAATATAACAGGGAATCATTCTCAATTACCTTTCAAATATTTTTCATCGTAGCTTCATCTAATAGTTTTCTAAAGTCATGTTTGATGCTCACAGTTGAAAACATGGAACACGGGGAGTAATTATCTACAACTACATCTACCTCTCTGTGTAATTATAGGGTTGGATTTTATTTGATTTATTTAATAATTTTATTTAGTTTATTTTCTTTAATAATAGGGTAGTGCACAGTGGTGTTCTGACCATTTTCATGATGATGGCAATTATTCCTTTCCATGACAGTGAATTGGTTGAAGTAGCCTGATTATTTGGCCTGCATGGTCCCCATATTTAAATATTCGGATTTATTTTGTATGTGAAATATATTTCTTACAATCGGACGTGTCTACGACTGCACAGTTGGAACAAAGGTTAAAAAATGATATATAGCTAATTTGCAACACATAAGTGGATTAGACATTCCCTATCTTTTTCCCAAACCTGTACTGAGATAGGTGGCGGATTTTTTTTAACATTTACTTTAATGTCTGTTTACATTAACTTTAAAGTAAGTAAGTAAGTAAGTTTTTCGTTGAGGCTTTGTTAAAATAAAATTTCTGTATCAGATCTTATCTGATTGTAAACTGTTATGTTCATAAAATTTAGAATATTTTTTCTTTGTAATTTTTGGACCATATACAATATAATTTCCAGTTTATCGTTATTCAACGTATTCGTTGAAATATGTCCGCATTATTACATCTCACATCCAAAGTAAATAGTGGTTATTAACTGATAAAGGATGCTTTCCGTTCCAATGCTTATTGGCCATTTTTTACTGATTTTTCCTTTGCTGCATTTTACACTGAAGGTTTCTCGGAAGCTTAAAAACACGTTTCAAATGTACATTGTCTTAAAATTGATTAACCTGGTCTGCTAGAATGTGAAGCATGCGAAGTCTTTTTATTTCTCTTTCGTTTTTATTTTCTGTTTGTCCGAATATTAGATTCAAACAAATACACGGATTTGCATTTAAGTTTCTGAAGTAATATTTGGTTTACAAAAGTACCAAAAAGATTCCTGTATTATGGATTTTTCAAAAATAAAGCCTGCACACCTAAATAAATTTGTATTTTGTTTAAATTTACAAACAAAAAAATTACAACTATATTTAGATGTGGAGGCTTTATTTTGAAAAACCCATAGTTATGTGCGGCACAAGTAAAATCTTTCTATTTATATAGATTCTTTTATTTTTACCATTAATTTTAAGACATTCTTATTTCAAAATTTATTTAACGTAATCCTTACCTGACAAATTACTGCTGGAAAATTTCACCACATTGTTAAAACAAGAATGATGATTCTTAAGATAACAGATGTCCCGTAGAACTAGATATTTCAAATACAATGTCTACTATATTTGTGAGATCTAACTATTGGGATTCATCCTAGGTTAAATGACTTGCAGAACTGTGGTAACGAATAGCAGGTACTGCTGGATTAAATTACCAATCGAACACCGCTAATGTAGAGCTTTTCCATTATTATTGCTTATGCTTTGTGTAAGAAAAAAGAAAATTTTTCCATTCGAACGCCTATCATTAATATCGGAGCTAAAAACATGTTGAATTTTTTATCAATTGTTTTCAGCAGAAAGGAATCAAATCGAAATATGGATTTTTAATCTGTTTTATTTTAGTCTTAAATTAAGGAGTTGTAAACAATTTTTTCAGTTTTTATTCTTAAACTTAAAATAAAAATAATTTTTTTTACGAATATTTCATCTTCACATTTTCGAAGTAAAGATTAAACTATTTATAATTTACCAATTGAAGAAGAGTAGATATCTGATACTACTATATCTCAAGAATCTGAATAAAATTTTAAGTAAGAATACAATAAAGTAGTGGTGTCGTATGCATGGAAAGGTACACCAGTGAATTTCTAAGAAAAAAAAATATCTCACCCAAAACATTTCATGTAAAATAAGTTGCCAAGACTCACATGCTCATAACGCTTTCACTGTTAAAAAGTTATCAGATCTCATCTTACAAAAAGAAATGAAATCCCACCCAAAACATTTCATGTAAAATAAGTTGCCAAGATGCTCATAACGCTTTCACTCTTAAAAAGTTATCAGATCTCATGTAGAGCCAAGCCCCTAACTCTACAAGGCCTAACTCTA
>JAFIDM010000002.1:32856514-32866741 GCA_023159025.1 Thereuonema tuberculata
ATATATGTCTCAATTTCTCTGCATTTTTTATCCCAGGATGTTCTTTTATTCTCTATTACTAATTTCGTAGTGTCATTTCTAAAAGTTCTATAAATTTGTCTATCCTCTTCCTTTTTTGAACTCATCCACCTCAAATAGGCTTCTTTTTTCTGTTGTACAATCTTTTCACTGTCCTTATCCCACCAAAAGTTTTTTGGGGAATTTTTGCCTTTTCTTTTTTGTCCTAGTGCTTCCTTTGCAGCCTGATGTAAAGATGATTTAATATGTTGATGTAGTTCGGTTGTATTAGTATAATTCCTTTCTTCAAATTTTTCATCTAATCTTACTTGAAAAAGTCCTTTTATACTCTCTTCTGTTAATCCTTCCAACATATATTCTGGGATATCAATATCCTCCATCTCTGTGGGATTTCTTTTCTCTTTAATTATATTAGCCGAATAAGGAAATGCAAGTCTTGCTCGCACCATAAAATGATCTGAGCCACATTCAGCTCCTCTCTGAACTCTGATGTCTAATAATTTTAATTGAGCCCTTTGTTTAATAATTATATAGTCAATAATTATTTTTAGTTGTCTAGTATGCTGATACCATGTGTATTATATCCTTGTGTTTATAAAAACCATTTGTAATCTTGAGATCGTTAGTTCTGCAAAATTCAATAAGTCTTTCTCCATTATCGTGGACTGCATCCTCTCCAAACTCTCCAACAATGTTATCTCTCTTCCTGCATCCAGTTCTTCCATTGAAATCACCCATCATTATAATTTCTCTTGTTCCTCCAATTTCATCAATAATTTCCTGCAGTTTTTGATAAAATATATTCTTAACTTCAATAATGTCATCATTATTCGGAGCATAAATTCCCAAAATAGTAATTCTTCTTCCAAAAATATCCATATTGATCTTTAAAATTCTTTCATCTACAGCATCAAAGTTCTAAAGATTTCTCTCAAATTTCTTTTTCATTAAAATTGATACTCCTCGTTTTGCTCTTTCCTCCTTTGGAACTCCTGAGTATAAATGAATAAATTCTCCAGTTTTTTCTATTCCTGATCCTTTTTTCTTAGTCTCTGTTAAAACAATCAAATTGACCCTCATCGAATCATTCTCTCTCATTATATCAATCCATTTTGATCTAATACCTTGCACATTCCAGGCAGCCATAATCATATTTTTATAATTTTCATAATTTTACTTTTTGATTTTGAGACGAGCGAATAAACCTTAAAAAATAAACAGAAAAAACGGTTTCTGAAACCTTAAATATTTAGTTTATTAAAATTCACATTATAATAAATTTTCAACATTAATAACATAAAGAAAGCGACTTAATTTAGTGTCTGTTAAAAGATCATTATTATTAAAATATGTAAGGGTTTGCAAAACTCTCTGTACAGATTTTAATGCGGTCTCGGGATCCCAAGATAACTTATTTTGTTAATGAATATAGGTTTGCTGACGTCATATTTCAGTCGCTAGGGGGCGTTTACTGGTGAGATATGTAGACTATGTGCTCCAGTGACATTTTGTGCTTACTGTGTCTTCCATCGATCAGGCTTAACAGACTGTAATCACTGTTTCTTGATGCAACCACAACAATACATGTCGCGATACATTAATACTACGTTCCAAACAACACACGACGAAGCTTCGCGTATTAAGGTTGCTTGTATTTATATAGTCTACTTCAAGTAGAAACGAATAAAAACGTCAGCATTCTACAGAAATGTGTGCAATCCTAACATGGAAGCTGAGATCCTGCCTGGGTAGAGGAAAATTTAGGTACAAGCATGTGAACTGTTGCACATATTCTCGATGAGGATAAGACGCTTGTTTGGAAAGAGTTGAATAATCAGCATTTCCATCCATTTCGTTGACAGAGGGTTCAGGAATTACAAACAGCGAATTATCCTCGTTGTGTGGAGTTCGTTCATATGCTGGTTTCTGCAGAAGACCGTTGTGCAGTCTGATTTTCCAACTTTCGTGGTCTTCACAGACGAGGCCACTTTCACAACTTAAGGTGTGGTTTAAATGTACACAATTCTCAAGTTAGGGCACGTCATACCACAAAGGTGCTACCATCAATGTTTACCATCAATGTTTGGGCGGGTATCGTCTACGATATGAGGAGTGGACCATATGTGCTGCCGCTCCGACTCAATGGACGGATTTAGCATGTTTGCCTTGATGAAACGTTGCCGGAACAGCTGACGATGTTCCCTTGGCCGTTCGGAGAAACATGTGATTTCAACACAACGTGGCGCCCCCACAGTCAGATGTGAATGTTGTGAGGGATAATCGTAATGACACATTTGGGGACCGATGATTAGGCCAGGGCGGACCCCCTCGCCTGACCACCGAGATCATCCTACTTAACATGTTTCGATTTCTTCTTCTTGTGATACAGGAAGAGCATCGTGTGTGAGAATTCAATTGACCGAAGAAGATCTCGTCGCAAGAATTGCTGTCGCCGCTGCAAATGTTCGGGAAATGCGCAAATCTTTGAGGATGTACGACAATCCATGATTCGATATTGTCTTGCTTTCATGATGTTGCTGGTCGCCACTTTGAACACCTTTTGTGACTGAACATATTGATAACAATGATATCCATTCGTTTCCGTCCAGGCTCCAATATCTCTGTAAACGTCCCCTTATCACAGATTGGTTGGTGTGTAAATAGTCTATTTAAATCCCTGCAGCATACGAGTAAATAGTTAGTTAGTAGTAGTCATTTATATTAGTTAGTTAGTTAGTTCGAGAGTTCTTCCAGATATTATTCAGTCTAACAATGCACAGCTTTTTACCAACCAGTGGCCGCAAACACTCACCACACAAGGACATCAGCGGGCATACATTTATTAACAAAAAAGTTTATCTTGGTATTCTCGATCTAACATTAAAATCTGTAGAGTTTTGCAAAACTTTGTATTTCAAATGAATTATTGTGGAGAAAAAAATCATACTTATTGAATGAATCACAATTTTTTTCATTGAAAGAACTGTTTCGATAAATTGCTACTGAAATGCAGTTTATTTTCTTTTTCTTCCATCTGGATATCTTCTCAAGTTTCACCACTACTTTACATTATAACAATTATTATGGGACTATTTGTAGCGTACTCTAGCTTTAGAGTTAGTCAATTCTGTTTTTTTATTTTTGGGAAGTCTTCTTAAAAAAAAAATTTTCCAACACCAAATCGCTGGCTAGGAGCCAAAATGTTCTAACTACAGAGTAGATAGTTTTGAGAAAAGTCTATTTAAAGACTAAAAAAATTCCCCCAAAATTGAGTTTTACAGCTCAGCAAGTGAAACTCTCGTTGTAATTATGATTGTTTGAAGTCCAAATTTTTGTAAAAAAAATAATTACAAAATCACAATATTTGACCTAGAAACTGCAGTTAGAACAAATTTGCTCTCAAAGGACTGTGTTTGAGAAATTCAGACAACAATGTTCTAAGGAAGTTATTGGCAGTTTTAAGGGTCTTTGATTAAGATTTTTTTCTCAATATACATGTTTGTTTATATATATCGTTACGTGACATCATTTAATAACAAAAGAAGAATTAAACAAATTAATAATGTAGCCTAATGACTTATGTAAGTTGACCCATATCTGTTTAGTGGATAGGCAATTGTAGTATGGATGTCTTTCAGCTGCTATTCATTTCTTGAGTCAAAGGAGCCCTTTTTAGAGACACATTTGGGAGGTATTGTGATAGCGACAAAAATCGGTAGCTACTGCGTTTGTTCTGTCCGTTTGTCCGTCCGTGTCTGTCCACCCCTAACAGCTCCCTAATGCAAGATCTGATCGACAAACTGATTACACCATCGTGTTCAGAGGCCCTAACACTGTACGAATGGATGATTTTGAGGGACCAACGATCCCCCCCCCCACTCCATGTTCGAGATTGTAGGATTGTTATCCTTGTATCCCCCTCCCTATTAAAACTATCGAACGAAAGGTCGGATCAACAAACTGATTTCACCATCGTGTTCAGAGGCCCAAACAGCATAGGAATAGGGTATTTTCAGGGGCCATGCTCCCCCCCCTCTTCATATTCGAGATATTTAGCATTGTTTTCATTGGATTTCTGCTATTAGCTTAAATGTCAGAAATACAACTATTTCACTTCAGTTGTCAGCTATGGCGTGATGTGTAAGGTTTCGAACTCATATACTGAATTTTTATTTGGGGATTTGGTTGGTTTTTTTTTCCCTCAATCTTTTTTCGCGTGTTTTTTTTTTCTTCTTATTTTTCTTACTTTTTTTTTTTTTTTTTTTTTTTTTTTTTATTTTTCTTTACGTTTTTGTACTTCTTATTTTTATTATTATTTTTAAGTTTTTTTTTATTATTATAGGTCACCCTTAAATTAATACTTTAGCACAAAATTATATTCACTTGTTTTATCTTCCTCAAAACCAATCGCATTTGGATAGGCCAATGGTAATTTGAAATGCTTTGCCCCTTATCTTGCAGTAAATAGCCCCACTACCACTGATATTTCTTCAAGGAAAGTAATTTTCATATCACTCTTAGCTTTTACTAATCTAAGCCAATGCGTTGTTGCAATGCCTGAGAATGCTTTTGATTTTGCAATATTAGATACCACTTCTTCCCAATTGATAAAATCTTTGTGGTTTATCTCATAAACTATGTAAGGCAACATTTTACATGCATTACTTATGATATGGTGGTAGTCACTGAGTGCTTCAACTTTTCCTTGCTTCATAGTTCTGAAAATTGTTGAGTTAATAGAATCACATTTTATAAAAGAATGGCCACCCTCAAAATATTTATGGTCAATGACTTCTAATTTTGTGGACTTGAAGCAGAGTGGTGATAAACATGGAACATAGCATACGATTGCGATTTTTGACCGTCACAAGTAGCACTCTACAGAACTGTCTGCATTATCCGTTTTCTATCCCCTTCCATTAACCAAATCCAAAGAGCTGTAGCAGCGTGATTGGCAACTTCTATTTTCCACGGCTTATGAAATGCCAGATTGAAGCTTGTATTGAACACCTGTCTGTACTTGTTTGCTAACAGGTTTTAAATTAGGTTGCAACTATTTGGTATACAAACTATTATGCCTACAATGCTAAGCTGACTCTCTAAATATTCCCATTTAGAATCTGATGTATAACAGTGGCTCTCCACTCGTGGAAACTGATTGCTGTCATCCTTTACCAACTTACGGATGAATCAGGTATTTTATTATGTGCAGTTTTCTTTGCAGGAGAAGGAGAAAACGAACTGTGACATTTTTAAATGCCGAATTTACCATCTGTTGCAAAATGTCAAGCGTGTTTAGTAAAAAGTCTTTACATACTCTCTGCCAATCGCTGGTCCCTTTAGGCAACCTACATACATAGGAAAACTTTTTATTTGTTGCTCTGCAGTACTTCTTTTTTTCTTTGTCTTCATCATACAACTTGTTAAAAATATCTTACGGGCCTTGCGCTTGGCTTCCCCAAAAAGCATTATTAATTTTTTCTTGTTCTATAAAAAGGTATCAAATTTTTTCAATTTTTCTTACGCTGTACTGTCCTTGCACTTGGCGCGGTCGTTTATTGTTTTTACTTTTACGTTACTATCCCTTATTGTACGGAGCCATTTTTGGGTTTTTGATCCAGTTTTGTGGTTTTCTAACATGCTTTCGTGTCTTCCGTGGTCTTCCACTTTTCTTCGCCTCTGCAGCTTCAGTAATAACGTTGTCATTAGAGCTGCTGTTACCTGAATTATCTAATAGTTGAGAAGCATTTATATCTTGCATGCTGACTATCAGCTTCTTCATTAATTCTGACATCATCATCTCTATCATCCTCATCGCTTAGCAGGATGTGCGTAACATCTTCATCACTCCTTTGTAGGAACACTGAAATATCTGAATCTTTATTGTCTTTATCCTTGAACAGGAAGAATGAATCATCTCAATCTAACATCCGAGAATTTAAGAAATCAAAACCACATAAAACATTAAAATTCACATTAGAATCATAACCATCTCAAAAGCAAATCTGCAGTTAGAACATTATTGCTCTGCATAAAATTCGAAAATTCAAAAATAGAACAAAATGAAATTTTAATTCTAGGGTGAAAAAATTTTTTTTCAAGAATGACCTTCATATTAAAAAACGTTTAATTTCATGTAGTTTAAGGATAAATTGGTAACTAGAAATTCATAAAAATTGTAGATACAACATTTTGACTCCTAGCCAGCGAAATACATAAACAAATAGCTATACATGTCCACCGACTTAACAACCAGGTTACGTTCCGAAGAGGGTAGCTGTTAATTCGGAAGTCGATGATTATATGTGAGGAATAAAATATGCAGAAAATAATACAGTAATATCAGACATACAGAATTATAGTTTTATATATGTTTTCATAAATATACTGTAAATAATATGCAAACTATTATTCAAATAACTATGATGATGATAATAATATTAATAATAATTATAATAATAATAATAGAGTCACCCTCATATAAACTATACTGGGACCGCCCCATTCACACACACAAAACCATACATCACAACAGACCCGACATCACACTTGTTGATAAGGTCAACAAACAGACCTACCTAATTGATATTGCAGTGCCTATCAGCAAGAACGTGCCGAAAATTTACGCAGACAAGATCAGTAAATACACTGATCTAGCACACGAGCTCCAGAAGCAGTGGAGGCAGGATGGAGTACGTGTTGTACCCATCGTTCTGTCTGCCACTGGTCTGGTGCCTCACACATTGCACCACAGTCTCAGCACACTAGGACTTCACAAAATCACTTATGCACAACTGCAGAAGGCTGTGGTACTCAACACTACACGCATAGTTAGGAAATTTATGGACACAACCACACATCCCTAATCATTCTCGCACACGTCTTTACACCTGGCAGTATGTGCTTTGGTCCTTGACCCGCCATATTGTTTTTGCTGGGGAAACCCAAGGTTTGAAACATACAAAAATTAATAATAATAATAATAATAATAATAATATGAACAGAACCACACATTCCAATCATTCATCCAAACTTCTTTACACTTGGCAATATGTGCTTTGGTCGTTGACCCGCAATTTTGTCTTTGCTGGGAAACCTAGAAACCGAACCAACACACATGACTACAGATGCAGGAAATGCCACACTACGCATCAGAAGATCGACCACATAATATCAGGCTTTCCCCTTCTCTCCCAAACAGACTACCTCCACCGAAATCAGGTAGCGTCGATCGTTCATCAACAGCTAGCACGCAAAACACTCACTTATTAAAAACACTGCCCCATACTACAAGTACACACCACAAAGCGTCTTAGCCACCCTCATATAAGTTGAACTGGGACCGCCCCATTCACACAGACAAAACTACACATCACAACAGATCTGACATCACACTGGTTTATAAGGTCAACAAACAGACCGATTTCATTGATATTGCAGTGCCTATCAGCAAGAACATGCAGAAAACTCACACAGACAAGATCAATAAATACACCGATCTAGCACACAAGCTCCAGAAAGAGTAGAGGCAGGACCGAGTACGTGTTGTACCCATCGTCCTGTCCGCCACATGTCTGTTGCCTCAAACATTGCACCACAGCCTCAGCACACTAGGACTTCAACAAAAAAATTATGCTCAACTCCAGAAGGCTGTGATACTCAACACAATACGCATAGTTAGGAAATTTATGGACACAATCACATATCCCTAACTATTCTTCCACATTGATTTTTTTTACGATTGGCAATATGTGCTTTGGTCCTTGACCCGCCATCTTGTCTTTGCTGGGGGAAACCCATGGTTTGAAACTTTTACGACAGAGTTGGAACACAACATTACACCTATGCACCTCCAACACCTCCATCACTACAGATTCCAATCCAATAAGGAGAGTTATTTTCCAGGGAGACTCCTTGAGTCCTCTTTGGTTCTGCCTCGCCTTGCTTCCACTGAACCATATACTAGATAACACAAAACACGGTTATAGGCTTACCAAAGGCACTGTGACACCATATAAAATCACATACTTACTCTAGATGGATGACATTAAACTCTATGCCACAAACAATGCACGACTCACTAATTTACTACAAATCACCCACAGTTCACGAAAGACATTGGGATGGAATTTGGAATTGACAAATTGTGTTGACCGTCTGTAGGGTTTTTTTTTACTGGGTCAATAAGTTATTGAGGAGAAAATAATCCAAATTAATTTCCCTCAGCAGAGATTTATCGGAAACTGGTATTAAAATTCCGACTTTACAAGGCTTAAAAAGGAGGTAAAATAAACTAAGGCGAAAGTGTAACAAACAAAAAACATTTAATACAACAATCTTCTTTTAAAACTTAAATACATTCTCAGACAGAGAATTCCAACAGGTAATCAACTAGAATATCATATTTATTTCTTTAACGTTAATTATCAAATGCTTTAAAGTCCAAACCTATTTAAGCGAGTTAAATTAAAGTTCGTTCTTCGGCTCGCTAAACTGGGCCTAAAACTTCGGTCAAAAGTTAATTTCAAAACTTCTGGGCTTGGAAGAAGAGAGTACGAAACTCGGGGGGAAATAAAACTGTACTCACGGGGTAATATTTCGGCTTTCCGTCGATCAGGAGTCACGAAGTCTTCTTCGGGAATCCACGTCGCAAATTTGTAATTCACACAGAATTCAAAATGGCGACCTATGTTCGAAATTGGAACAGCAATCTTCGTCGAGTAGCTTTTCACTGAAAATACATCTCTGACGTATGTATTTCACAAATTTCATTGGAATAAATCAATCTGGATTTATTCTCAATAACGAAGCACTAAAACACAACTTTTCACTAAGAATTGGAGATCTGAAGTATGGAACTATGAACTCCAAATTTCTGTAACGAACACATCATTACAGCTGGGCACTTAGCAGCAATCTAAACTGCAGCGATAAGGAACACATCTATCACTGGAAACCTGGGAGAGAACTGCACTGCAGCCATTAGGAACACATCCTTATCGCTGTAAACTTGAACGAGAACTGACCTGCAGCGATTAGGAACACATCCTTACCGCTGTAAAACTGAGCGAGAACTGACGATCCAAAGCGTGGCTTTCTGCTCGGAGTTGCAGTAAGCACGTTCTCGTTAATTACGCAACAATGAGTTGCTCGCGCACTTAGCATTGTCTAACAATCACTCACGAGATATTATATCCGAAGCCTAAATCAGCAATGGGCGCTGCCATCTTGAGAACACGGATCCAGGAATTCTTTTTATTTAGGCCTTCAGTGTGAAATGCAAAATATTGAAAGATAAATTACTATTTTCTTTTACAGAAACTCACAAATGCCGCAAGTTACACATAACACGTAGGAAGACTTCAAATTTGCAGGGTTTTGAACAGGACCATGGTTTGGCCATCCAATCCATGGAAGAGTGAGAGACCTACAAGTACCTGGGCTTCCAGCAAGCGCGCGTCATTGACAACAGAAACATCAAAAATGCACTCAAGAACACATACCTTGCTCGAGTTCACAAAATCCTCAAAACACAACTTAACGCCAGAAATAAAATTAAAGCCATCAACACTTTTGCCGTCCCCACACTAACATATTCGTTCGGCATAATTCCATGGACAAACACCGAACTCGAAGCAATACAACTTACAACACGCACTACATTTACGAAACACAGCATGCGTCACTCAAGTCCGCTATGGAAAGGATGACTCTTCCCCGCAAGGAGGGAGCCCGAAGACTCATCAACCTCATCACCCTACACGAAAAACAAATACGCACACTTAGGAAACGCTTCCACCAAAGAGCACAACATTCCTCACTTCACTCAGTCATTGTCAAGGCTTGCACACTCCTCACACCCCTGGACCTCGAAAACTCTTCTCCAACACTCACCACCCCTGGCACCCACACTCAGCAGCTGCATGAATCATGGGCTCATAAGGAACTCCAAGGCAATCATTATCACCAACTCAGCCAGCCTCATGTCGACATGGAAGCATCGAACCGATGGCTGACGAGTGGTGAGCACTTTGGGAAGACCGAAGGGTTCATGATCGCAATACAGGACCAAGTCATCTCCTCACGCAACTACAAGAAACACATTCTACACAATGCAAACACACATGATGACAAATGCAGGAAATGCCACACTACGATTGAGACGATCGACCACTTAATATCAGGCTGTCCCCTTCTCTCTCAAACAGA
>JAFIDM010000002.1:32866751-32880473 GCA_023159025.1 Thereuonema tuberculata
TATATTCTGCTGCTGATTCCATAATAAGGATGAAACAGCTGTACAGAATTCCTGTTGATGTTGGCTCAATGTGCGAAGGCATATTTATTGTTTGGTTGGCGATTTTCTCTCCATTTATTGTTAAATAAATATATTTTGTTTTGTTATTGCAACATTATATCATGCCTGTCTTTTTCCGATGTTAGTCTATTAATATACATGCTAGTGAGAAAGAGTTTTATCAATATTTCAATCCGAAAATTATAGTATTCAATTTTGCTTCCTCTGCTTATTTAAGAATAGTTGAAAATTTTCAATCATCCGCATATTGTAAAAATTAGAGTTACAATTTTTCCACTTATAAGTATTGAATACTATTTTAAATTTCACACATACTATTAATAATACAGTACAATATTTTGTTTGTATGAAGGCTTTGTTGTTTTTGTTGGCAAAGCTATTGTTACAATAATACTTGTGATTTAGATTTGAAGATACAGTATTGTACTGTCTTTGCAGTCAAAACTAATTTCTGTTATTGTCTTAGCTAGTGTTGTAGGCTTCACTATGCTTAGGAGGAGCCAGGTTCGATCTCCGATCCTGGCGCAGGCCGAGGATTCTTTTCCATCTTGAATTCTCCTCTAGGTGGATCTAACGGTTTACCCAGCGCTTTCTATAATAGATACTGTGATTCTTTTCCTGGTGTTAAGGTGACTGGCGTCGTGCAAGTACACCTGAGACTCATTCGTCACAAAACGGCCGAGACCTAAAAAGCCTGATTACGCAAATGGACGTTTTAATTTAAGCTGCTGTTGTTACACTTTTTGGATATTCATTTTGCGAATTCAATTTAAAATTAAATTAATCATACACTTCATTTTTAATTTTTAAACTTTTTTATTGGACCAAGGTTTGATAAAAAAGAAGTGGTATTTATTTTGAAAATTTTTACTTTTTTCACACTCAACTACTCCCCATTATTAAAATTAATTTATACAAAGGCTTCTGGAAAATGCTCTGATAGATTATTCTCTGATAGATGTGAATTGGATAGTATTGGTACCAAGTTTTCACATTCCATGACAAAAAAAAAAAAAATTGTTATTTGATATAACTTGTCCATTGGATAAAAATTCATGCCTAAGATATACAACAATGTACGTTCAAAGATGGCATTGTTTTTTAAAAAACTTCAACAATCATTTTGGGATTCGCGAACGACCGTCTTTATAATTGAAATTGATTATAGGAAAATATTGGGGTAAAATATATTATCCATACAAGTTGTACTGCAGAATGATTTCAAAGCTGTTTGTTACTGCAGGACAATGAACGCACACGGATGTTTATTGGTATTGTTCGCGCTTTGTACGAATTCACATTATCATTTGTCACATTTGTCAATCAATCGTTTTTTGTAGAGAATATTAAGACTATTTAGGATTGTCTAATGCTCAGCCAAACTATCAAGATAACAATAACTCTTCTGGCAATGCTTCAGGTGATTGGTAAAGCTGATCGCCTGCCAGTTTTGCGAATTATTTGCAGACCAACACGTTCTCGTGTCTTTATCGTTAAGTCGGAGACAAAAGAAAAAGGAAAATATGAATCGAGCCAGAATTCCTCCTTAACCAACGCAAGTGTTTCGTGCTTGGCAGTCTAAAAACGATTGTTCCCGCCAATCTCACACGACTGTTTGAAATATAAAAATAATAACAATGATTTTCAATTCCCAAGGAATTGCTAATTGCTAATTACTATCTAGTATATATTTCCCGTTTGGAAGTGGCTAAGCGTGTTTACATAAATGGCTAGGATGTGAGACCTGTTCGAGTCAGAGTACATAACTTAGATTAGTGTGTATATGTAGACTCTATAAGGTTGTTATACCTTTTACTTTAATTCCATAACTTAACTCTTACTGGATGTGAAGTTGACTCTGAATGATTTACAGACTGAAATAAACAGTTAAACATATGGTTTAATTTCTTAAGTAATTAATGTATCATACTAGGAAATCTTCTACAATTTTCAATGCCTTAATGCATTCAATTCTTAATCAGCATAACAGATTCTGCCACTCACTAAATATTTGACTTTCTTGAAAGTGTTCCTTAACCTTTAGTTGAAATTAGCAATAAAATGGTTTTCACCCTGTATGAAAATGTCTTTTGTCATGCATGTAAATCTCATATTGAAATTGTGTTCCTATCATTAAAATCTTAATCTTTAAATAATAAAGTTCTCTTGCGTTTACTTGTACCTTGTCCTATTCTCAGTGCAATTGGCCTCTATTATTACTTCATCTGTGCGTCAATGAATGTGTATAGAAAAAATAAAGGAAAAGGAACTTACAGTTCTTTTCGCCGCAATCTTCCTAGAGCTGCTTTATGTACTGAACATGAATCTATTTATTCAAGTACATGGTCGTTAACATTCATGGATAATCCCTGAATCGGAGATTTCTTCTTGCTTTGTCTGGTAACCTTGGCAACGATGAAATATATATGTAGGCATGATCGTACCATTCAATTTCGTATTTAATTCCTTTAGCTTTTCGTAATACGAAATTGTAACTTTAATCCATGATTCAATGTGTTCTTATTGAATCAAATTGCTTTTTGAAAACTCCCTGAGTTTTTCTATAATCATTACATTTTAAATAGTATCATGGCTAAGACTTTTTCTTTCCCATTCCTTATCAATGGAAGTTAGCAAATCATAATACAAAATCAAGGGACAACGCTTCATTATTTGCAACAAATCTAAACAATGCCATCCTGCTTCATACGATATGTTATGTCATTTACATTATAGAGATTGTTTAATCGCATTCATTATAAGTTTTCAATGCTATAGTAAAAAACAGTCCTTCCCTCCAATACCTATGGTGTGAAGTGTCATTGACCTTTGTTGTTGACTTTCAACTTGTGAGAAGTTAATTTGAGAGTTTTAACTTCATCCTTAATTTTTCATTTCTTGTTTTATTTAACCCTTTCGTCAAGATATCCGCTACGTTTTCTTCACTAGTGACATATTTCAGTTTAATTTCTTTTTTCTTGACGTAATCTTTCATGGCATAGTATTTCATATCTATGTGCTTGCTTCTTGACTGATTATACATGTCGTATATCATTTGAATGGTGGCTTGATTGTCGCACTCGATCTTGCTTGTTGTTTTCGCCAAGTCTCGGAATTTAAGCTCTTCGAGTACTCTTTTGTGGCTAACAATGCTTCTTGCGCATTCGCAACATGGGTTTAGTTCACTCTCTTGTGTGAAGTGAGCCACTAAACTTTGCTTCTTGCTTATCCACGATGTAACACATCCTCCTATGCATATGATATATCCAGTGGTGGATTTTCCGTTGGAACGGTTTCCAAAACTAGCGTCGGATAATCTTTTTATGCAGTTTTCTTTGGAAAATGTTAGTTTGAGATTAATAGTTCTACGAAGGTATCTCAGGATTCTCTTAACCCTTTTCATATCCAATTCCTTGGGCGAATTGTTCTTCTCTGAGCATTTATTAACAGCAAATGCTACGTTAGGCCTTGTGCAATTGCTGATATAACTAAGGCTTCCTATGATACTTCTAAATCTTAAGTGTTCTTCGCTGTTGAGCAGTCTTGACTCTTCTTCAATCATTTGAAACTTTCTTGGCTCTTTAACAATAGGAGTATCAACAGGTTTACTGTCATTCATTCTGTGCTTCCTAAGCAAATCTCGAATGAATTGAGATTGTGAGATCGTCATCTTGTTTTCCTCTTGATTATAATCAATATTCATCGCAATGTAATTTTTAACTTGGCCCTGGTCTTTGATACCAACCATGCGGTTTAGTGAATCCTTAATTTCGTTGATGATTCGCAGATCTTTTCCCATGATCAGTATGTCATCGACGTAAACTATGAGTATGTATCTTGCTTTTCCTGATTTACGTAGGAAAATACATGGTTCTGTTTTTAGATCTTTGAAACCATTTTCTTTTAGTTTCTGACGAAATGTTTCATGCCAGTTTCTACCAGCTGGTTTTAAGCCGTAGAGTGCCTTGTTAAGTGTTAAGCCGTTCCTGTGCTGATCCTTAGTCGTTACCCCTTCTGAAACTTCGATATAGATGTCATTGTCGATGATACCGTTGAGGTATGCTCTATTGACATCGCATTGGTGTACAATGTACTTGTTTTGGATCGGTAGGGCTTACAGCATTCTGATTGTTGACAAACTGGGCGTCGGCGCATACGTCCTTTCATAGTTGATTCCCTTCTTTTGCATGTAACCATTTATAACTAGTCTACTTTTGTATTTGTAAGGTTTGCCAGAGTCATCTTTCTTGATCTTGAAGATCCATTGGGTCGTCAACGGAATTATGTAATCCGGTATTTCTGATTCTGTCCACGTCTGGTGGTCTTCCAAGTCTTTGATCTCTTGGGCAATAGCTTCCCTCCATTTGAATCCGTCCTTTCCTTGAATTGCTTCATAATAACTTGACGGTTCTTCATTATACATAGTAACATTACTTCTAGCTTTCGGGTTGCGTGTAACCTTCCTGCTTCGGAGGTTCATATATTCGTCTTCAGCTTCAGACTGGTTATCTTCAGAATAACTCTTCTGGTTTTCACTAATCTCAAAAGATTCACCTTCATTTGATGTGTCTTCTACTTCGGATTCTTGGTTTCCTAAACCGTTTTCTTCTTCGGAATCATCATTTCCGGACTTGTCTTCGTTTTCTAAGTCATTACTTTCCGACTCATTATTTTCTTCTTCGGAAGACTTTGAAACTTTTCTCCTGTCGTTACTTGAACGCAGCAAATCGTAGTTTTTTTTCTTGATACTGTAATTGAGGAGTTTGCTACCTCGTCTGTTTTCATTTAGGTAGACGTTTCTCGTTTCCTTTATTTCGCGCCTTTAAACATCAAAGATTATGTATCCCCTTGTCTTCGTTGAGTCAAGGAATATTCCTTTTCTAACTCTCCATTCAAACTTATTCTTGATTTGAGTCTTGGGAATCTTTAAGTAAGCCTCACATCCAAATTTCTTCAGATGTCTTATACTAGGTGACTTGTTACTCCCGTACTATCGAGTTATAGGAATTTCATTCTTGATACTTCGGTGGGGTGTCCTATTAATCACATAGTTGGCACATTTAATTGCATAATGCCAATATTTCTGTGACAGTCTAGCTTCTATCAACATTGTTCTGGCCGTTTCAATTATCGTGCGATTACATCGCTCTGCGATTCCATTTTGTTCCAGTTGGTAGGCTGAAGAATGTTGAAACTCGATTTCTTTGGCTTTGGGGAATTCAATTGGTGGCATATTTATGAACTCTGTATCCTGATCTCTTAAGAGATGTTTGACTTTGTGCCCACATGATCGTTCAGCAGATGCTATGAACGTTTTTAAATGTTGATACATATCTTCCTTGCTCCTTAATTATCTCGACGAAGCTCCTACGAGAGAAATCGTTAACAAACGTAAGAATGTATTTCTTTTGTTGGTCGTTAGCATCCTGTATGGGACCACATAAGTCCGAATATAGATATTCGAGGGGTTCATGAGCTCTGATCTTGTTGATTCTTCTATGACAGATGTT
Organism: Thereuonema tuberculata; assembly: GCA_023159025.1. Classification (NCBI taxonomy): domain Eukaryota; kingdom Metazoa; phylum Arthropoda; class Chilopoda; order Scutigeromorpha; family Scutigeridae; genus Thereuonema; species Thereuonema tuberculata. The sequence goes on from JAFIDM010000002.1 coordinate 32,872,322, forward strand.
CGTCATTTTGCCACGTTTACAACTTTCATAAAAAATTATGTTGTTGTCATTTGGGATTTTGACGTGTTCTAATGCTACTAATAACTTTTCTTTCTTTATGGTTCGCATCTTATCCAACGATATGTGATCTAGTCTTTCGTGCCATAGTACATATTTTTGGTGTTCCTTCTCATTGAAATAGCTTATGTTATTTTCTATGTAGTTAACCTTGTACAGATTGTTGGCTCTTCTGCAAGTTATTGTTACCTTCCCATTTTTATCCTTCACGTTGTATAAATCTTTACTGATGAATTGGGTGTATCCTTCTTCATCCAACTTCCCAGCTGAAATCAAATTTACAGACATGTCTGGTACGTAATATGCGTTGGCTAAATGTATGGTGTGGAATTTTTCATTTGACAGTTTGACATTCAAACTCAGTTCCTAGGCCTGTTGCCAGTACGGGTTTGTCAGAAGCACCGAAAACTTTTATGCGTTTTCTTAGTTCTTTAAGACCGCTAAAGATTCTTTTGTCATTACTTATGTGATTCCTGCTCGCGCTGTCAATATACCAATTTGACTTATCTTTGAGTTCATGGTTGTCTTTGAACAATACGACGACTCCCGAGAATGGTTTCTTCTTATCTTTGCGCTCTCTATTATCCTTTTTTTCTTCACAGTCCATTCGGGATTGTGTGTACTTGGAGCGTTTCTTCCGCCAGAACCTCGCAAGGTGTCCAATCTGCCCACAATTGTAGCATCTTCGACTTTCCCGAACTTTTTCAGACTTGCTTGAGACTTTTATTTCGAGGGAAATCTTGTAACATTCACCGTAGACGTCTGTTTCCTTTTTAATGTTTCCATGACGTCTTTTGTACTCGTACAATACACGGTTGATAACTACTTCAGAATTGCAGTTAGTTTCTTGTTGCGCCATCAAAATGTTCTGAGCACACGCGTCGTACTCCTCGGGTAATCCTGAGAGGATGATTAAACTAAATTCATCATCAGGGATCATTCCACCTTTAGATATGATGTCATCTACCAACAATTTCAATTTGAGGATCTTGTCTGAAAGATTCTCATGATTTACCATCTTGCTTGTAGAGTATAGTTCCCGTTTCAAGTCCGTGACTTTTAGTTTATCAACTACATTATATTTCTCTTCCAATTCTGTTAACAATTTATGTGGGTCTTTGTCTTCTTTTATGAGCATTCTGAATTTCTCGTCGATGAAGTCTGAGATCACTCCAACCACCTTTTGGGCTTTGTTCAGCAGTTTATATTTGGTAGGCTTCTCATCCATCTCTTGGATATTTGACAGTTGCGTATTCGCTACGTCCAACAGTCCATCTTTCTGGAGTGTAATCCTTAATTGAAGTCTCCACTTATTATAATTCTCCCCGCTGAACCTTAGAATATTATTACCATGGTAATAACTTTATCATCTTGTCTCAGATTGAATTGATCAGAAGATTTCTTTCCACTTAGGACTAAATATTGCTTAATTACAGTTCTGTTCTGTCTTCTATCTCTCAGCGCAGTTCAGGTGTCTTTTATCATTCAGCGCAGTGGAAATGGCGTGATCCCTGGGCCCACAACCAAATGTTCGAGTGAGAGTACGTAACTTAGATTAGTGTGTATATGTAGACTCTATAAGGTTGTTATACCTTTTACTTTAACTTGATAACTTAACTCTTACTGGATGTGAAGTTGACTCTGAATGATTTACAGACTAAAATAAACAGTTAAACATATAGTTTAATTCCTTAAGTAATTAATGTATCAATACTAGGATATCTTCTACAATTTTCAATGCCGTAATGCATTCAATTCTTAATCAGCATAACAGTTTCTGCCACTCACTAAATATTTGACTTTCTTGAAAGTGTTCCTTAACCTTTAGTTGAAATTAACAATAAAAGGGTTTTCACCCTGTATGAAAATGTCTTTTGTCATGCATGTAAATCTCGTATTGAATTTGTGTTCCTACCACTAAATTCCTAATCTTTGAATAATAAAGTTGTCTTGCGTTTACTTGTATCCTTGTCCTATTCTCAGTGCAATTGGCCTCTATTAGGGAACGTCCATTAATTACGTGAGGTGTTTTTTAAAACATTTGGACCCCCCCTCCCTTTGATGAGATTTCAAAAATTTTAACAACCAAAAAAAAAAAAAACGGAAATCTTGCTTTAGCAACCAAAAAACGGAAATCTTGCTTTAACAACCAAAAAGTTTACGTGAGATTTTCGTTGACCCCCCCTTCCCCTTGGTGAGATTTGGTGAGATTTTACCGGACCCCCCCTTCCCCTTTTGACCTCACGTAATTAATGGACGACCCTTTATTACTTCATCTGTGCGTCAATGAATAAATATAGAAAAAATAAAGGAAAAGTCAACTTAACAGTTCTTTTCGCCGCTATCTTCCTAGAGCTGCTTTATATACTGAACATGAATCCATTTATTCAAGTACATGGTCGTTAACCTTCATGGATAATCCCGGAATCGGAGATTTCATCTTGTTTTGTCTGGTAACCTTGGCAACGATGAAATATATATATATAGGCATGATCGTACCATTCAATTTCGTATTTAATTCCTTTAGATTTTCGTAATACGAAATTGTAACTTTAATCCATGATTAAATGTGTCCTTTTTGAATCAAATTGCTTTCAGAAAACACCCTGAGTTTTTCTATAATCATTACACTTTAAATAGTATCATGGCTAAGACTTTTTCTTTCCCATTCCTTATCAATGGAAGTTAGCAAATCATAATAAACACAAGGGACAACGCTTCATTATTTGCAACAAATCTAAACAATGCCATCCTGCTTCAAACGGTATGTTATGTCATTTACATCATAGGGATTGTTTAATCGCATTCATTCACAAGTTTTGAATGCTATAGTACAACATAAATGGCTAGGATGTGAGACCAAAATAAAGGTGCTTATATTTTAAGCTCAAGAGCATCGAAAAAAATCAATCTCGAGGTTACTGCATTTACACTTACAAAATTTTAGGTTAAATTTTAGTTATCGGTACGGGGTGGGGGTTTTTCCGCCTTGCAAAATAGGTCTATCTTGGAACTATTTTCACAGACCGGAAGCTGAAGTTCATTTAACATTAGTGAAATTTTGAAAAATTATCTGAAAGAAATACAGAAACATCAATGCTTGCTAGAATAGGCCAACCTCAATAAACAAGATAAAACCACTGAATATTTACGAAATATCCGATGAAATAAATAGAGAAAATAAACATGTTAGGCTTACCTTGTGACGTGTTAGGCCTAACATGAATATGGCCCTTATGTCAATACAAATTGATGGTTAGTTACTGAGAATGCAATTCGTGAAAACATACAGTTTCAAGGAGATATCAGGGAGATTCATGTCCCCTGCATGTACTTGACGCCCATATGTAGGCCCATGAAAAACATCATTAGGCCTAAATGATGACGATCACATGGCAGTAGAAACATATGCATATTTCGTCCAGAACAACGATGTTTAAAATGAAACTTACCATTTAGGATGAAATCTTGGAATCTTTCTTTCTGTGTAATGCTATCAGATCCTCTGTCATTTCCAAAAAATAAAGAAAATGACATATATCCGTAGATATTTTTCGAAATTCTAGCAAGTGACGCCATCTTAAACTACTAAACGAAACATCCTAAACTACTAAACGACATCAACGAAATCAAGAACGAGAACTATCATGACATGTATTCCTGCGCTTTGCAATTAGCTGGTAGCAGTAATTCGCCGTTAGGCAGTAAATGCCAAAATTGCTTCTGATTGGCTCGTATCTCTCACTAGACTTTCTCCAAATTTCACTTCTCGTTCTATATTTTAGGTTTATGCATTGCAATCTTATGTAGTATATCACCCATGAAGCCTGTTCATTTATTTTTAGCCGTCATATCAAATTCTATTTATTAATTCATTATAGCTAATATTTGGAAATATTGAAGTTACTTACAAATGCTCTTTTTCTTTTCAGATGATATACTGCAACGTACCTCATCTAAAATCAAATAAATTGGTCACAAATTTTGTATGTTTGTGGAAACTACTTAATGCTAATTTTCGTGATATTCAATTACGAAAATATTTGATAAAGATTAACTAAATTTTTGGATTTATATACAAATCTGCTAAGCAGAAGTAGTAGATTATTTTAAATGATTACATTTAGAAGATCATTAAAAAGGTAAATAGGCTATCAAAAAGAAATCGTGAGATGCTTGGAAACATTTCATCTACATTTGACTCCAATGTCAACAGAAAAACAACAGAGAGACGTCCCATTTGCTTTGAAAAGTATACTTATACAACAAAAAATGTTGGATATCCTTTCTTCAAACGAATTGACTACAACCAAAATAAAAACTACGATCAAATCGCTCTAAGGATTCAACAGAGCATTAAGAAAAGAGATCGAAATGTTCGGCAGAAAGAAAACTGCAACATTAAAATTTCAAAAGATCGTCTCATGAACCCACGCACTGTAGGTGAAATAACAAAAGAAAACAAAGCTTCGAAGAAAATCCCATTCCTCAGTATCCCTGGTTATGACAGAATAATTAATTCAAATTATGATATTCGGATCAAAATTGTCTGGATTTTATTCTTTCTCATTTCCTTGGTATTTTGTCTGTATCAGTGTGGAAACTGCATATCAAAATACATCAAAAATACTCCGGCAGTTTCGGTGGAGTTAAAATTTAACGAAACCGTTCCTATTCCATCAATAACTATTTGTCCAACTAATATTTTTGGTGACGGCTTGAAAACTAGACAACTCAAAGCAAGATACTGTGATGCAATCAACAACACTGATGAAAGATGCAACGACAGGAAATCATTAGGATCTTCTATGTCAGTTATCGAAACATTGAAACCACCACTGATAACACTGGAAGACATTTGGGAATCATATAACTTTACAGTCGATGATCTGCAATTTAACATTGTTGTAAGTTGTAATTCGTTATTTTAAAAAAAATATATATATATTCAGATATAGAAAATATTTTTATAATAAATTTTTATAATAAATATAAGGTATCTGACCCAAAGTTCGCCATCTTAAAGGACTTCAATTTTTGGGGGATGAAATAGTAGGTTTTGGAAATACGAAGTTTGCACGTATGATACTACTGTGTCATGATATTCAGTACTTATTTCGTAAAGAAACCAAATATAACTGGGTGGTTGCACTTAGAGAAGTCAGGATACTTCACTTTCATATATAATTTATAATCAATTGGTATTATAATCGGAAATTAACGAAAAAAAGAATAGCTTTAAAAGATATAATAAATAAGATTAGATACGCAAATTTGTACAAATAGTGTTGGAAGACAGAAGTCATTACTGATTACCCGTTAGAGCAGTAGGAAAAAAGTTTCCACTAAAAAAAAAAAAAAACCAGAGGTTGCAAAGAAAAACAAGTTTATGTAACTAGATGCAACCCGTGAAATATTCACGGAAGTAAAACAAATCCATGTTTTTGAAATACCGTAAAATTTTTAAAGAACACAAGATAGAAAAAGATGTTCTAAGCTCATTTTTTATAAGGAGATTTGTTTATACTTAAGTATTCTGTTTTTACTTGTTTTTGAATTATAATTTTTGGATTGATTTAAAATAAGTAATTATTTTGTTTTGTATACAAGTTTAAGTAAGTATTGAACAACGCACCAACATTAAATCAACTAATTTTTCTTTTCAAAAAGACATTAGGTACTGTATTTGTAATTATTTTTTCATTCTTTTTTTTTCGCTTGCATTGAATTCGAACCGAGGACCTCCACAATCGCAGTCAGGAACGCTAGCCACTGGACCACTCCACTTAATAAAATATTTTCTCTCCGACTCTCTCCACTTTGATTGATGAAAAACTTTCGTTTTTTGCCTTTATTATACAGCTCCATTAGCAACAATCGCAACCATCGCAACAATCACACCACGCCCAACAAATGAGTCTGTTGTATGCGCAACAATCACATGTATAATAGAGCTCTACAACAATCGCAACCAATTCTCAACAAGCACATTTTTAATAATAAGAAAATTAATTGATTACAAACATACATCCGGACTGACAGTTTTTGTCTATTAATAGGATGATGCATATTACAGACAAGCAAAAACGCAAACATATTTTAATACGTTAATAATGACACTGAAATTAACATTTAAAACATGATAACAAAATTTTGATCAATGGGACAGATACAAATCTCTATGCCATTTTTCTTTAGTCCTAAACATTCTTCATTCGATAACACAAAATTGTTTCAATTTCAATCAGTATTGTTTCAAAATATTTTCAAAATTGTTTCAATATTTTCAATTTCTGACATTGTAAAAAAGATTAACTGTTATCTGATTTGTTTTGTTTTGAATATAATGTACATTAGTATTTTAATAGTTAGCTAGACACAAACAAATACATGAAAGAATGGTAACAAAATTCGATCACTCCTACGCATTTCTTTACAATTGTACCATTGTCTTTTATTTAGGTAGGATATTAAAAAGAGGTAAAAAATTATTGTTCTGAAATTATATATTCGTTGTATAGGTGAGAGTTACGATCTTTTCCGCCCCTGCGCAATCGTGGTCTGACTATGCGCGAAAGTAGCATTCAAACAAGTTGTTTCAGTCTGGATACTTGAAAAAGAAGAAACAGAAAAGGAAAGAGGGCAACATACTTCACGTGCCACGTAATAACTTTCCATCGGCCTAGAGCTTATTTTCTGGATAGTCTGATTCCTACTTCCTGTAGCTAAATCCACTGTGCAAAAGCTAAAGTATTCGGTCGGCTGTCAACTTCGGGAGGCAGTGAAAACCCGACGCCTATTCAGTTCTCACTGATTATCGTGGATGCAATCGTAAGAAGTGTTCATATTTTATTGTGATTTCTTGATGCGAGCATGAAAGTATAGGGTTATAACTGTTAAACACAGCGGCCATGATTTTGCACCATGCCGTAATTTATCTTATCATTACTTTTTTTTATGAATAATTTTTGAATCAATAATTTTTTATCATTATTTTATTTAAACGACAATCACAGGGCAGCGTTGGAACACGTCAGTTGAGAAACCACGCCCAAGAAAAAAATGGTGTCGAAAATGATATTTGCCGATTCGTTTTGAAGAGATGCTCATACTCAATGAATATCAAAAGTATTGCGAGTTTCTTTCATGCATAAATAAAGTTTATATAGAAATGCAGTAATTGTATGCGGCAGATTTTATCAGAGAGGTTTCAAAATCTCGTTTTTTTCGAATTTTCCATATCGGGTTTGGGAAACGCATTGCATTATGGGATGGCTGCTGACGCGGTACTGCAAAAGTTATGACGCAATACGTACATGACCAATCACAGAGAAGGGGTGTATACGTCATTGTTTCCAGGGGAGCATGGTTTCTTATTGGCTGTTGGTCATTCGTTACTTTTGCTTCGAAATAATACCATGAAATTCAATTCCATAGCGGCTAATAATTTTGAAAAAAATATTTATCATATGTTGCAAATCAATCACTCATATATTATGTTTGAAACGACATAACCGAATTTTGCTTGACGTCACACGTGACGTATTTAAAATCTGATTGTCATGGGTCGGTTGGTCGTCCGTGTTGCTTATCGAGTTGCGTCGTGTTCGGGGTTGAAAAAAGTTTATATCAACTCGTGATGTCAAAATCGGACGACTAAATTGCTGAAAAATTGCATGGTGTTCGCGTAGCTTTATAATTCTGTTTATTAAAGTGCTTTTGGATACACAATATTTTTTGTTTTCCGTCTCGTGCATACACGAATAAATCAGAAGGTTTTCCGACGCGTGAGCAGGCCACACACAGCTGTCCATGTGTTGTCCCAGTGCTTTGTTAATGGTCATTGCAAATGCGAGTCGCACCTGAATCTGCAAATGTTGAAACCGGAAATACACTCATCTCGTGTATCAGATTTTGTAAAATGGTTCTACTAATTCAGAAACCTTCGCGGGCGTGCGCACAACAACTCACCAAAGTTTCATCGCAACCTGATGAATGGTATAGGAACTCATACTGGACAAACAAACAAAGAAGCATTCTTTTTTTATATTATGATGAATATCACAGAGCAAAGAAGCAAAGAAATAGTTAATTT
>JAFIDM010000002.1:32886623-32900093 GCA_023159025.1 Thereuonema tuberculata
TCTTTGTGCGTGAACGTGAAGTGTGGCTCCCCCACGCTCCGAATGGATTGGATTAGTTTACCGGGCATGTAACGACTTTGTAGGGGGTAGATAGAAAATTCACCGAACGGACTTTTCGGTTGGCGCCCAACAAATACCCGAACAACCCCTGAAAGGCTAAAATAACCCCCAAGAGCAGCGTCCCGTTACAATATATATATATATATATATATATATAACTAAATTTTTGGCTTAATTGTTATTGTTATATTTCATTAAAGAGAATTAATTTATAAGTAATTCATTTATTGAATTAATTTGTTTATGCAGATGCGAATGATTCCATCAACCTGGAATAGTATCCAGAGGAGTCGTGTTGAGTTCAGTCATGAGTCACGGCTTCAATTGAGCGCCGATGACTGCCGTTTACTGGTGATGGCCCTGTCAGCAAACGGATCCTCGATTTACCGTGAGACTATACACGGATCGCAAATTGCGAGCTCTGAGGAGTCATTTCCTATGCTAGCCGGACACCCTTCGTAGCCCTCTGTAACATCCTCACGGCACAACATTACATTGACGACATTCTACGACTTTTTATATTATAATTCCTGTCGCAGCAGCATTCCCCGGCCTTTTTTCAATAGGATAATCCCAGGACTGCCTTTCTAAAGTCAACACCCTTCCATGGCCAGTCCGATCGCCCGAGCTCTCACCAATGTTTGGGCAGTGATGGAGTGCCGCCTATGTCCATCCATGAATGTCATCGAACTGACCCGCCTATTGGACAGCAACTGGCAGGTTACATCTCAGAAAGCGATCTGTGAACTGTATGCACCTCTGCTTCTCCAGGTAACTTTCTTCAGGAAAAAGTACATAGTGGGCGAAAAGTCCGTATATCTCTGCATATATATGTATGCCATGGAGAAAGTCGTATATTTAAGGTTTCTCGAAATAAGTCAATCAGCGAGCAATGGAAGCCACAATGGAACAATCGAACACTCGCACATTGACAACACGGAACAATCGAATAATCGCAATAATCAAACAAGGACGTTGGTCTTCTTTACGGTTGGTCATCTTTAATATAAAAGCAACAGATATGTCGAAAGTCCATTGGTCATCCATGGAATTTCAACATATTTGTTGCCTTTATGTTAAAGAACACATTTAATACCACCTGAAGCTAGCAATGAAAAGGCATCATTCATTTGGCATATAGTCTGATACATCCATTTTCTGTGAATGCAAGTGATATAATTGCATTCTAAGACTGTTGTCCTTAAAGAAACAGGGCAACAAATCCTATTCTGTTACAAAAAAACATAACGTTGGTTCCAAAATGAAGTAAATTCATTTCATTCAATCTGCCAGCAATTTAGAAGACGTCTTCAGAAATTCAAATCTCTGGTGAGGTCACTGAGTTCATATTAGTTAAAACGATTAGCACAAGATGAAGTTTCTACGAAATGCTATTATCTTGTATGTAATGTCACGGTTTATTTTGATTATTTTATTTTTTTCCATTCCCATGACACATTTTTATCCTCAGTTCACATTTTATTTTTTTTAATTATTTCGACTTCTTGTTTTGATAATTTTGTATCAGAAAGTTTTGTTTTTCGAAAACTTGTGTTAAATTTATTTTCTAATTCATCAATCATATTTATCTTTCTTTTGATCTTTTTTGTCATTTTGTTTTTCATTTCCTTTAATTAATTTAATATTCTCTCTTTTTTATCGTTCATTTTACTTGAAAACTTTCTTTTAGTTTATTTTTCCCCTGAATCATTAATGTTTCAATTAACTCTTCGTACGTCACATGTCAGTTTCTCTAACCTGTTCTACTATTGGTTAAATTTTTCTATGTATTGACGACGTGGTCATACAGTCGTATATTTTGTCAGAATAAATATATAGATAAGAGAATGAAAACACGGATAGCAACTTTTGAGAGTTCTTACTTCTTAATCATCATCTCTCAATTGCTGTTGGTGTTTAGATTGGTTTGGTCGCATTGTGATTAACGATCATGCCGAACTAAAATTTGGTGTCTTTTGAGAAATATTGGATGCGTCCGTTGTTTCCCTCAGTAGAATGAAAAAGTAAGCCAATTGACGTCATTGTGAGTAGTTCGCAAAAGACTAGGAGACGGAGGAATCACAGACTTGTTGTATCTGCAAAGTACTGAGGCGAACATCAAGATTTTCGGAGACGACAGAGAACAGCAGTGATGTCTAGAATGAATGACTAGATACACTGTTTTTCGGATACATTTCTGGAATCCAGCCTTGCTTCGGAGCCGGTAAGCTCGGATCTGTAGTTTGTGCTTCATTATCCCACTGATGTGTCTGGATGTACGATGTGTATATTTTATTTCAGTTCTGTTCAGAACTAGAGATAAGTGAAAATGTGCTTCGTGTTTCTTTGCAAATTTGGGCTCCCACATTAAAAGACAAAGTATGTGACGGTTCTACTGTAAGTACTTTTTCTCTAATATTAATTATAGTTCAGAGAGACTGAGAAAAATTCTCCTTCCGAACTCATTAATAATAAAAAACTTCAAAGAACTGTCATGACCACGGTAGCATTATTTTAAACATTTTTCTTTATAGCTACGTTTGATACTTGTGTGTATTTATTAATTATTATTAATTATTTATTTATTATTAATTACATAAATATTTTAATTTATAAGTTCATTACCTTGATGTTTGTGTTTATTTTGCTTGATATATAAAAGATATATATATATATATATATATATATATATATATCAAGCAATATATATATATATATCTTTGTCTTACATTCGTCTTATACTTTTACGCCTCAATACTTACTCATTGGACAGTGTAATTGTTTTCATCTTTTCTGTTGGTTGGATAGTTTGCTTTATAGATATTTTCTTTTAGGACAAAATTGGTAGCAAAGTCTTTATTATTATTATTGTTCACGAAAAAATATATTTTCCGTGTCAGTAATCAGACATGCATAATTTCTTATCCTCGGGCAGCTCTGGCAGGCTGCTAAGAGACGGACTGGTTACTTCCTTTGAGTGTGGATGAGATCGTCTTGGTGACTAAAGACCAAGTGAAACAAGATAAGGATATCTCAATTTGTTTTGATTGATTCGATTGATGTCTTGTTGTTGAGAACCAAAAAATAAGTCATCATAGTTGTAATCATTTGTATTCCAAATTTCTGGCAGTTCCTCTTTCCTTTTATCCATTTCCGGAAATACTTCATCAAGTTTTACACGTTGTATGGAGAGCCCACTACTTGTCCTTAGTCTCCAAGCTGGATACGAAGAAAAGCAAAATGTGCCCTCTTCACAAACTTAGAAATAGGTTTTCTACTTTCTTTAAGGATATACTAACCACAAATGTATCAGAGGACATGCAGATGGTGTAAACAGCTTCTTCGTGAGGAAGCCACGGCGTCTACACACTACACTCTACAATCTGCAAAGAAATTTATTACATTACTGATTGTATAGTGGTTCATAAAACTCACAATTGCCATAATAAGCACTGACTTGACACTCAAGCAATAGATACAGGATAAGTCAGAATCATGGTACGATTTGAAAAGGATATTGTTTGAGAATGGCGCAGAGTGTTGTAGTTAAAGAGGCACTGATGGACAAGTAAAGTATTGTTATCTACAGATGTGAAATTTGTCCGCCTTTGAGCATTCGGTAGTCATCCAATGACAGTCGAGTTCCTCCCACACTCGATTTAACAATGCTGTATACGGTCTGCCTCAATGCTGTGTACGGCTAATGTTATCCGTGTCTTTAGCTCTTACTTATTTACATTAGAGGTGGCCCAAAAACAGTGTCCTTGAGTCCCAGAGGATAAAGTCACACGGGTCAAGTCTGGGGATAATGGTGACCAAAGAATCAGTGTGTTGACGTCTCCACAGGTTCGACTAAACCAATGCTGTGGCAACATATCGTTGAGATATCTACGGACGCTATTATGGTAGGAAGTGCACCGTGTTGTTGGAAACAAAAGACCTGGTAGTAATCCTCCAATTGCGGCATAATCCACTGCTGCAGCATATATCTTATTGGATGACTTAACAAAAAAAGAAAAAAACTGATCCGTTCAACCTTCTGGCAGTTTTGGTGAATCCATTATGTCCTCGGTGGAGGACCTTGCCGGAAAGATGAAATGTAACAGTTTGTCAGGAAAGCTTCGCTCTCTAGCATAGCCTGCATGTCGCTGCAGAATTGTTCGCGGGCTACTTTGTCGATCAGTTTAAAGCGTGTAGCAGCTGTAGTTTGAAAATGGTTCACCCTCAATCGTTTTAGAATTCGCCACACTGATGATTGCGGCATCTGCAGTTCAAGGCTGGCACGATATGTGGACTTGCGCGGGGTTCTTTCATAAATTTGGTCACTGCGCTCAATCGTCTTTGCCGTAGGCCATGGTCGCCCTGGATAGTTTCCTTTCCATCCGTTTCAATTATTTTACTTTACTCTCCATCATTCTCATACGATATCCTTATCAAATAGTAGGCCTACCATTACTTCTGAAAGACCCTGTACTTTATTACACTCCTCAACAACTAAAAAAAATATAATTGAACCAGATTTAACAAACCGCAAATATATCCTAGAATAAACCTTACGTCGAAGCACAGAAGCAATTTGTTGGGTAATCTTATTGTTTAAATCAACTGCAAATAATTAATAGCAACTATTTTTGTTGCTCGCTATTTTGTACTTGCTTTTTAAAAAATACTACTGACTGTATATGGCCTCGAATCACTTGTAGAAGGTAAAACCTAATTTTTGGAAACAGTGTGTTAAAGTTAACTCAAAAGAGTCCTTTCAATTACACTATTTCTAGCAGGGAAACTTTGTAAGATCAATGCTATCGAATTGAAATGATAATTTTTCGGTAAATCTATAAGCTATCTCAGCCATATTACGCCATGTATACCTTTAACGCCACCTATCTAATTCTTTATAAATATAAGAGATGGCGGTACTGCACTAAAGTAGTTGGCATTGAAATGCCATCTAGTTTTGAAGTGAGTTACTAGCAGACCGCCAACATTTTCGAGTGAAATTATATTTCCACCTTTTCATGTCGAGGACTGGTTCTGAAAGGCTGCTACTATATCAATGTAAGATATAATATAAATTTTTTTAATGTTCAGCAAAGATATATAAAACTATATATTTTCTTGATTCTTGAAGATTCTTCTATGTAGATAAGTTAACTGATATTTTTTAAATTCGGAAATTGTAGACATACAAGTGTGTAATGTAATCCATGTGCTCAGTAATGGTTTAACATCATGGTGGTGTTAATGGTCTGCATATACGATTTTAGGTTACGTACGACATTTTGTGAAAGGAGTTGTTGTATAATTAACCCTTACTCCAAAGAGTTTAGTCCTAATAAAGGATTATGGAACTAAGACGTAAAACTAAAATGTGTCCAAAAAAAAACGAACCAAGACAAAAGTTTAAAGCAAACGTATATATTCTTAAAACAAACTTTTGTATACAATTATTTCTGTTCTTTTATTCTTTTGTATGACCTGTCACTATAAAGGCATAAGCGATCGAACTCTTTTCTTGTTAGCACGGACAACCCTTTTCTTGAACTGGTAATTAAAGTCTCTTTAGTTAACCTGTACCTGTCAGTAATTAAAGTCTTGCATCTTTAATCTTGTACATGTAACTTGTTTTAATTATTCTTGTATTCCTCGACGACTTTACGATGAGAAATGTAATCTTCTGAGTTTACCCGTCCGTGTTATGGTAATGAAAGGTTTACTTAGATTCGCTGATTTTGATTCATCGCCAACCTTGCGATTCAACATTGAATGACTTCTCGGAACGGTCAATTAATGATGATTCGATGAATCTCGATGTCTTCTACTTTCGAATGTTATCGGAGTTAGATTTGCGATTTATATCCTGCCTTAAGTCGTTTCACGCAAATTAAACTTCTCGTTTCCGATACAATAACTTTCAATATCCATCGTACCTATTTTCGTTTGGTATTAGGAATTCTAACATAACTCAATTCCTAAAAACTTGCTAAGGAAAAACATCTGAGAACTTCTTTACTCATTCAGTTTCCATTTTTGTTCTCCCTCTCGTTTTTCATTATTCATAACAAGTTCATTGTTGAACAATCATCACTTCTAAGCGTGTATAACATCACGTTCTCCGTTTGTTGATGATTCTTGCTATGTTCATTCTTAACTTTACATAACACACGATTTAGTTTACTAGGCTTAGAATTGCTATCGTTTGAAATATGCTTAGAATAAAAAACAGGTACGTATTCTAATTCAAACTCACATATTTATAAGTTACTAATATGTTTCATAAAAATATAGATTTTTATCTTTTTTATTATTTTGTTTTTATAATCGGAAAATGCGAAATTAATTAATTTTTACGTTTCCTCTTTTGTTTTAGCTACAGATTTGAAAGACTGCGTTAATTTCAAGTGATTTTTTATTATTTTTTACAGAAAGTCAATTTTAGTTGCTTTTTACTGTAATTTTGTACAAATATTGTTTACAATGATGGAATAATTCTTAATTTTAAATAAGTTAAGTTACTAGAAAGTAGGTGGCGTTAATTGGACCAGGTGTTCATAATAACGCCAGTTTGCAAAGTTTTTTATTTGAGTTCTCATACTTCTCCAGTAAAAGTTATCATATGTTTCATTATGGTATGCTTCAAACAGAAGATTAAACTTTCTTGGTCATAATTTTCGTGTTTCGATACACCTTATTTTCAGACTTACAATAATTTAAATGTTAAGGTGACGTTATTTGGGCAGGGTACCTTAGACAAAGTAAGAGACAACAGTTCTAGCATTCTGTTCCAGAGGTCTTTCGAAGGAAAATTGATCAAAAAACATTCATTATCACAAACTACTTATAAAGTATAATGTTCCAGGGGTCGAGTGGTTTAAAGTTTTGCAAATAATGTTAAGTACTTTGGTAATTAGTTGGATTCCAATTTATATTGGAAAATTTTAATTTTTTTAAGTATAGGAGATAATTTATTTGCTGTTTCTATTCCGTAGATGCGACACCAACCTCATATAAGTTCTTCATAATTTATCGTTTTACCGAAATATGAAAATAGCATCCTAGTGTTAATTGCAGTGTCTATAATAATATACACTCAAACTACGAATATGAAAATGAATCTACTGAAACTATCAGTAAATACCTCTTGGTTTTATAATATACAAAACAAAAGAGAGGTTTTAATTCATTTATTTTTTATTCACTTTCAAAATTTTCCTATATAATACTTTATACTAAAGCATAAATGAAAAAGAGATTTAACGTGCCTGATGAATCAACAAAATGAATAAAAAACGAAGGCATCAGCCAGTCATACTGCTCCGATGACAGACTCAGAAGGTGCGTGAACGCCGTTATCCCGGGTCTCGCTTCCGAGAACGGGACCTCCCCCCAAAGAAATCCTAACCAAAAATTAACTACAATAAAAAATACAAATATTCCTTGACCTGCAACTCGCTTTGGCTGGCTGATGAGTCCTAAAAAGGACGAAACGGTCCGTCCCAGTCTTTCCCAAAGATAACTCAGGGAATAATCTTTCATTCCGATCTTGCTGTTAGCGTTGTGTTTTTACTCAATTTGTTGATTCATCAGGCACGTTAAATCAGGCCGAGGAATATTTGTATTTTTTATTATTGTTAATTTTTGGTTAGGATTTCTTTGGGGAGAGGTCCCGTGCTCGCGAGCGAGACCCGGGATAACGGCCTTCACGCACCTTCTGAGTCTGTCATCGGAGGAGTTTGGCTGGCTGATGAATCCTAGAAAGAATGAAACGGTCCGTCCCAGTCTCTCCCAATGATAACTCAGGGTGCGAATCCTTTCCTTTCTTGCTTTTAGCGTTGTGCCTTCATTTTTTATTCATTTTGTTACAAAAGCATAAAGAAATGACACAGAACTAAAAAATATCTGAGCTTTCATCGGGAAGGCAATTTCGTCCTTTTTGTGGACTCATCAGCCAAACCACTCACTAGATCAAATGCTCAGAGAGTGCAAAGTGATAAGGGAAAACCTCACGCACCCCACTGTGGTCCCCCTCTAAAAGAAAACATATTTACAAAAGAAACCAAAGACGAAACCAACACGAGTCCACAAAAAGGACGAACTGCCGTCCCAAACTCTCATGGATGAAAGCTCAGATATTTTTTAGTTCTGTGTCATTTCTTTAGACTTTTATATTAATTTCTGGCACGTTAAATCTTTTGTTTATATTAAACCAGTCCCAGCTTTATTTTAAGTCCCTAGGTATGTATTCCTTTTAGCATTTACACTATAAAACTTTACCAAATTGTCAGTTTTCTTTATATTATTAATTGTCAATTTTATTTCTATTATTAGCTAGTTTTGCAACTCTTAATGAGGCAATCTCAAGAATAGAGATAACATTTTATCCCAGGACAAAGCCCTCCATAACAGAAATATATCAAAGAGTAAGCATTCAAACTAATGTCTTTGTATTTTGGTTAATGTTACGTGTAATTAGCACATGCTTATTGAATCACTTTTACATCTGTCACAAAAAAAATGAATTGTAAAGTTAATGAAGGTTTTACATGCGGTAACAAATAGTAGAATAAAAGCAAAATCTGTTCATCAGACAATATATTAAATAATGTAAAAGCAAAGCAATCGAATAATCTAAAACGGTAAAAGAAGTAACAATCTTCCAAACAAGAAGACTGAAAAATCTTGACGAATATCAACAATTATAAAAAACATGCGATAAAATAATATTTTTTAACAGTTAAAAATCCACAGAGTATTAGTAAAGATAATAACGAATAATTAATGTATTTACACAAAATAAATAAATAATAGTAACTGTAACAACACATCATTATAAAATAATTCACAAGTTTAAAAGTACTGGAAAGCACATATGAAGAACGCACATTGTTTTTCTATTTACTCAAGTCATCATCAACGAAAATCGGAGACAGATGTGTCGTTCTTATTTACACACATCAGTACAATTTAGCAATTGATAATCAACTCAGAAGGCATTAAAAGGCCGTGATTCTTGCTCATGAATATGAATTCGTAATGGGGTTTTTCCCATTTTTTAATTTATGAACATTAAACTTATTCAAAGTAAAATAGCATATATAATAATAACAAAAAGAAAAGACGTTAAGAAAAGACCTGATGCTAATAGCACAAAGGAACCGACAAAGCAAAGCGAATGGGACAGTTTATCGCTTCTACTGGACGACGGGTATGTATCCAAACCGTGCGAAATCGACTCCGTCACGGTGGACTGTACGCCGGGCGACTTGATAATCGCCCTGCCCTGATCTGGCGTGAACATGGAACACAGGAGAATCCACCTTTCGTGCAAGAAAGACATCCTTTGGTGGAGGTGCTGTCATGGTGTGGGCAGGCATCAACATTGATGGCCGACCAATCTCCATGATGGTAGAAATGGAAAAGTGAATGCTGTAAGAGATCGTGATGAAATTGTACAGTCTGTAGTGGTATCCTGGAGGAGTTGAGCCAACTTCATTTTTATGGACGATAATGCACGCCTCCACCTTGCTCATCACGTCAACAATATGCTTCAACAGTCTGGAATCGAGCGCATGGACTGGCGTTCACGTTCTCCAGACCTTAATCTCATCGACCCCTCTTGGGATGCACTTGGAAGACGTTTGCCAGTCACAATCATCTTCCATAACACTTCGTCAGCTGAAAGTTGCCCTGGTGCTCGAGTGGCCACGAGTCCCACAGGAACTGCTTGGCAATTTGATCCTCTCCATGCCTCATTGCTGTCAGTGTACTGTAGCAGTCTTAAGTACCATAAACCCTACTGAACAATCGATGTGCAACATATTTTTCAAGTTTGAAATGCGAATGCTAACCCTTGTGTCACATCCTGCTCTAACCCGAGCAGGAAAATGGATTATGCACCTTATTTGCATATTCAGACAACTTCCATTTTCGTGTCATTTGCTTCTCTGATGACATACTTTAAGAAATAAACTCAAATGCCTCTGTTTTTGGATGTATTATATTCATTTCGCAATACCTCCTAAATTTTGTGAGCAGTGTATTGTAAACTAGAGAATTGTTAATGCAACGTATTCTACAAAAATAACTTTTATTTATTAATTCACTAATATCCAACGTTTTGAGTTTATTTACTATTCATCAATTAACACACTATTAAAGAATGAAGAAAATCACGTTTTGAAATGTATCCATTAGATATCGTAAGAATTTCAGCTACCGCTTATGTAATACCACTGTCTTAAAGTTAGAAAAATTTCATATTCCGGCACAAAATCCAGCTAGTTAATTTTTATTGTTTAATATTTTTATTTTTATTTTTTTTTATTGTCCTTTTCAATATTTCAGGTATTCCATCATACCGAAGAAGAAAATACTGTTTACTTCAAACTTAATACAGGAATAGGAAATCCGTTGCAGATTGATGCCAACATCATGGTTTCTGTTACTAAAGTATGAATTTTTATTATTGAAATTAAGTTGTAATCTGTTTAATGTAATGTAAAAATACTAAAGTATCGTACCTAAAGAAAAGAATATGGGTTAAAAATTGGTTCAAAAGTATGAAATTTATCATTAGATCTATATTTAAAAAACAAAACAACAATAGAAGACTTTTAAACAGAAAACTTTTTATTTTTTAATGAAAACATACGTTATCGTTTAAAGAAAACAAATCCAAATTAAAACTCAAATTTTATTCAAAGACCAAAGTTATAATTAATACCTTATCTTACATCTAATAAGGAATATTCGAAACTTCGTAGATAAGTTTAGGTTTTAAACGGAAATAATTAGTAATTTAATCAAAATTAACGTGCAAGTTAAAACTTCAAAGAAAACAATACAAAACGCACTATAACTAAACAACAACAAAAAACAAAAATCACTGAGCCTATTTTGGATATTTTGCTGGGAATCGGATACGGCACCGTTTCTGGTTTCAACACCCTCTTCAGTCCTATCCTGCCCAACATAACCCAGCTCAGTGAAAAGGTACAATACATCAAACGGACAAACAATTAAAACAATGACCCCTCAGTTCAAACACACACAAAAATTAAATCAACAATAATAGAGGGTAAAAACAAATTCACGCTAGCAACTTGCTTAGCTGAGTAAGAATTTGTTGTGATAAAATGTTAGTAATTAAATCAAAATTAAAGTGCGGACCAAGTTAAAACTTTAAAGAAAACAATACAAAACCGCACAATAACTAAACAACAACAAAAAACAAAAATCACTGTATCGGATTCCCAGCAAAATATTCAAAATGAGCTCAGAGATTTTTATTTTTTGTTGTTGTTTAGTTATTGTGCGATTTTATATTGTTTTCTTTGAGGAAATAATTAGTAATTTAAAGAAATAATTAGTATTTTTTTTCACAATACCCTAGTGTGTCATGCAAAGTCAAAGATGTTTGAAGTTGTTAAATGTAATTCTAGAAACGTCCACTACCTCACTTGTCCTAATCAGTCTTGTTGGAAGGAATCTATTTTTTCTTTAACCCTGAAACCCTACCCATCCTCTGAGGAACACTATACTACAAAGGGTTGGGGTTTGGAGGACCCCTGGGTAGGGTTTAAGGGTTAAGCATAACATCGTTGGCATGGAACGTTTTCTCTTGCATTTTGATAATCTATCGATTTCTAATCTGTATGTATGTCAAAGATGTCGTAGATATAAATGTTGTTGGGAATAAATATTGATGAATGAACATTGGTGGGATTTATTTTAAAGCCTAATAACTTTAAAAGTTGGCACCGTGGTCAGCCTATGTTGGAATCTTATCAGTAGATGCTTCATCTTATCAATAAGCCACTTTTGAAATTAAA
The DNA here is from genome assembly GCA_023159025.1 of Thereuonema tuberculata. Taxonomy (NCBI): domain Eukaryota; kingdom Metazoa; phylum Arthropoda; class Chilopoda; order Scutigeromorpha; family Scutigeridae; genus Thereuonema; species Thereuonema tuberculata. The sequence continues at coordinate 32,898,515 of JAFIDM010000002.1, forward strand.
GATAAATTACAATATTTACTATATAATTTTAAATAATTCTTAATCGCAATCCTTAATCTTAAAAGTTAGAAAACTGAAACATTTCATTTAAAAGTTGTTTTTTTGTTTACAACACTTAAAAGAAACTGTTATTAAATGTATTTAAACTCTCGCTAAAATGTTCACACACAAATTATATATATCTAATTATATATATATATATATCTAATGTCCAAACATGAAGTTCATCCTTCAAGTTCAGAAATGCAAAGATTTCAATCATTTGCAATTTAAATTTTAGAACGTAAAGAATATAAGAATAAAAATTAACTTATATTACTAAATTATTATAGCCGGACAGTGATATGAAATTTGAAACCAATGTAAAGAACAAATCACTGCCTGAAAATGCCAATTCAAAATTCAGATCACCGTTTCTATGGTGATAAAACAGATTAGTTAATAATAATAGTTTAGTAATATAAGTTAATTTTTATTCTTATATTCTTTACGTTCTAAATTTTAAATTGCAAATGATTGATTGAAATCTTTGCATTTCTAAACTCGAAGGATGAGCTTCAAGTTTGGACATTAGATAATATGCCTAATTTTGAAGTGTATATAATTATCACTTCTTATTTAAGGTAATTATTTAATTTATTTACTTCTTCTGTACTTTAACTCAATATTCAGGATTTTGCTTTTTTATTTTGATTTTTATTTTTAATTTTAATTTTTATTTTAAAAAATTTTTTAATTTTAATTTTAGATTCAGTTTTAGATAATTTAGTTAAAAGTTAATTAGTAATTTTACAATTGTTTTAGTTTTTGCAATTTTTAATTAGTTTCTTTTTGACAGTTCAGATTTAAAATTGAATAATTTAGCTATTATATTGGGTAGTTTAATTTTAATTTTAGATTTAGATTGAGATAATTTGGTTAATTTCAATAAGTAATAGAGAAGAGGAGCACTCTTTATTGCTTCATTTTATATTTTGTAAATATAGTCATTTTTATATTAGTTAATTTGTATTTTAAATTTTAGATAATAAAGATAAAATCTTTTCATTTTTAATATTAATATTTGGATAGTTAATAGTTAATTAGTGATTTTACAATTGATTTAGTTTTTGCAATTTTTAATTAGTTTCTTTTTGATAGTTCAGATTTATTAGGCAGTTTAATTTTGTAATTTTAGATAGTTATAGTTAAAAAATTTAAATTAAAGAGAGCAAAGTCTTAATTTATTGCGTTTTTACTAAACTAATCTGTTTTATCACCATAGAAACGGTGATCTGAATTTTGAATTGGCATTTTCAGGCAGTGATTTGTTCTTTACATTGGTTTCAAATTTCATATCACTGTCCGGCTATAGATATATATATATATAATTAATTCTTAAAATTAACAGAGCAACAATAATGTGAACGTTTTTTTGTAAAAGACCTCATTCGTTAGTGGGAGGAGTGAAAACAAATGAGAAATAAAGAACGAGCTTTTCAGAAATAATATTTTATTTTAATATATAATTTCAAATTGACCAGCCTTTTGTCATGGACGAGTGAAATTTTAAAAGATAAATGTCGAAAGGTGATTAGAA
>JAFIDM010000002.1:32910093-32959132 GCA_023159025.1 Thereuonema tuberculata
TTGAAAGTGTGGTGGCCTCGATTTCATTCGATTTACTAATACAAATTAAAACTGTTTAATCAATATTAACAGAAACATAACTAAATTCTTTTAAATAAATCCATTACATGACAATATCTCCAAGTCCTCCTCCCCATTTCCTTCTGACTTCCAAAATAAACCACTTACGTTATCAGATTTGCAAAATACTTTAGCTTTTATTATTTAAGTCTATATGAAACTTAGTAGTAATTATTTTTTTTTAATTATGCAAATTGTAATTGTACTGTGATGAATATAAAATGGAAGAAAGACAAAAATAGTAGAAATAGAATAAAAACGGGAGAGATGACACCATCTCTCTCCAAGTGATGGGACAGATGACACACACACCGCCATTTCCACCAAATGGGACCTAAGACACTAATGACCGGTACATAACCTTCCTTACTCTATTTACATGTTTACACAGTGAATTATAGCGAAAGATGCCTTAAAAATGGGCTGTTAACTAAACAAGTTCGCAAAGTGAACGAAAATTCAAGCACATACCTGGCTAAATCATTGGAAGAAAAACTCAATAAAATCTCATAAATCAATTCAGCACAAACACTCTACACACACTAAAGCTCAGACTGGCCTCAGGTTTTGGTCATGTGTTGCGCTGCAGTCTACTGCAAACCCTTCTTGAAGTTACATTACTTGTGTCATCTCTCCCAACTTTACTATACACTCGTAATCAACAATTGATACAATCAATATTGGAAATTTTGAAACTGAAGAAAAAAAAACCTTTTAACTAAAATGGTTTGAAGAATGATACCTTATAAACTTAACGAATCTAATTGTACTATTTATATTTTCGAGAAGCATCATGATTTTGATTTAGGTTTTAAATATCTCTTGTAGATCATGAAGAGAAAGAAGCCTCAAAGACGCAATGAAACTATGAACTGGAAGACATCGAATGCAACTGCTGTATATCAACCAATTATTAGTATCACAGGGATAGATCGAATTTTAAAAACATCGTATAGGAAAAGCATGAAGCTAATATGGGTGTTAATTCTTCTAATATCGTCGAGTATTTGCATATATCAAGTACAAGATACTTATTTGGAGTACCATTATGGTGCACCTGCTGTTCTGACCACTTTTCAAGAGTTCCATGAATTAGAAATGCCAACCATCACAGTTTGCCCCTATCGACCGTTTGATTACTATGATGATTTCAACATACTTCGAAATGTCTACATAAATGAGTTGAATCTTACTGCTGAGCCTGAAACTATAACCGTAAATGAACTATTGAATCTTTCAAATATGACTGCAGAAGAACTTTGGAATAAATCAGCTATTCGAATAAAATTCGATGAGTTTGATGCGAATGTGAGTGTAATTTTGTTCTTTATATTAAATAGTCTAATTTATTTAAAGTTAATTAAAATGAAAACGAGATTTAAACAATCACATAAAACATATAACCTAAACATTGTTCCTCATTTTTGTAAATCACCAGTGTGCTAATTGATCAATTATTACAAAAATAAGATTCCGTGTCTAAGAAATCAAGAAAATGAGAACAAATGCTACAATTGAATATTTGTGTTATAATTCATGATAATTCATAGATATTTTTTTTTATAATTATTGTAAAATAACATTATGATAATGAATATTTAAATGACTGTTTGTAATTTTCCAACGGAACGAATAAAAACGTTTCAGTTGTATTAAAAGAAATAATACTTAGTGAAACAAAGTGTATGCGGATTATCATAAATTTAAAATATGGTGATATCTAAAGAAAGCTGTTTGAGGGTTGTATGTTTTCCAAGTTTTCCACTACTTTAGGCTTGAAAAAACCCTGCTGATTTAGTATTGTTGTTCAAAGGATTACAATTGTTTCAACCGAAGCCTAAAAATATTTAAAAAATATTTGTAATTCCTTCACGATATTAATGACTTTTAAGACAAACGTAAAAATTGTCTTAATGTCCAGGCAATCTTCGAAGCAAGGCAGATACCCATTTGTCCCTGGCTTACATGTTCGCCCGATATCTCATGTATTGAACATGTCAGGGATATGGTGTCTTGGCAAATAGCCAGAATCATTATCATTCACCAGAGAATACCGATGAACTGTGAACTCGGATAGAAGCAGCCTGGCAGGCGATGTCCCAGGAACACATCCAAGTTTCATTCGATGCCACGGCGTATAGTAGCTCTTATTGCAGTTCGTGGAGGTTTTACACCATATTTATTTTTTGCAAGTACAGTTGTTGTGTTGCTCTGAAACTTTAATCGTTTGTTTGTATCACTATTAGTAATTGGTGTACTAAAGTTCCTTCCATTCTGATGGTTCCTTCATGGTGTTGCAATTTTCACAAGCTTGAGTGTATATAAAAATATGGTTATCTGAATACAAATATTAGTAACAGAAGTCAATTCTGCTTAAATTCCTGCATTTTAAAATCTTTAAAATTTTAAAATTTTTAATGGTAGCAATATGAAAATAACAATTTATAAATTAATTATGACTTTCTTGACTTTGTTATGTTTCTGATCTTTTCATCTCTGATCTTCATGCAATCAACAAAATTATGCCATGCCTCGAGTGATTAAAGTTGCTTGAAAAAATACTTTAAAGATATTAAGTTGGGATCGATAACGTTATCTACATTATTTTTGTTTCATTTATTGTCTACTAAAAATGAGAATAGGTTTGACTAGAAGTACTGAGGGTTGATTCACGTTTATTCGGTCGATCTCACACGTGCACATGACCCCGCATTGTTGCGCTCGAATCAGAGGTCATAAGTCTGCAGTTGATTATCTGGTAGCCGGAATGAACCACTTGAGGATAGGCGGAGCTTCGTAGTTCCAAAATATCCCACCAGTCTACTTTTTGGCTTGTGGGATAAATAAAGCCATGTTTTCGTTTTAACCCTAGTAGATATAGAGGCTGAACTAAAAGATTTTATTTAGATGCAACGATTGTAAGCCTTTCAAAATTTTCAGATTGGGTATAGAGTTGATTATCGCCCATTGAAGAAGACGACTGCAATATATTTTCAAAGAAGGATATAATTTAATGGACCACTTGAGGATAGGCGGGGCTTCGTAGTTACAACATATCCCACCAGGCTACAGCTTCGCATGTGGGATAAACAAAGCCATGTGCTTTGTTTTAGCCGGGTAGATATAGATGAAATATTATATTAAAGAAGGATATTCCAAGCGTTTTTACAGAATTATTACAATAAGGATCTGCACAGTACAGAACCATCTGTCTTGAAATATCAAAAATCGACGATTTTTTTAAGTAATTCAAACAAAGTTATATGTTTGTTTATCCCACAAGCTCTCGCCGCATGTGGGATACACGTCATACGTGACGTCAATAGGGGCGTAAACCTCAAGTGATCCATTGTGTTGCATTTTAAACATGCCGCTTCAAAAATTGTGTACACGTTCAAACGCCGAAGTTTTTATGTTTGCAAGTTAATCGGGTAATAGCAGAAACTCGTATGAAGCCCATCAGTCAAGAGCGGGGTAAGCCACAGGCCCGAAAACAACACCAGGCACGAATTGTGTGGTTCGGCAGCAATTCCTAACATTATTAAGAAAGTAAAGGCTTTGAGAACCGTAGCACTCAAAGGGCGATTGCCCAGGCTGTAGGAGTTTCTCAGCCAACGGTTGCACGGATAATTAGACGATCTGCATTAGAAAAGCATCATAAAGCTCGCGTTCATCGCCTACTTCTTCGACACGTTGCTGAAAGGAAGATGAACATCCGAAGCTTTACGAGCAACACTTATCCGGAGAAAAATATAAGTACATCACTACTATGGACAAGGCATGGATCTACCTTAGTGATACCAAGAAGCCAAGGGTATTTTATTGCCCTTTTGATGCCAAAGGACGAACCCAGTTGTATAAAAAATTTCATTTCGGTAAAAATACTTCAGAAAAAAGAATTTTGGAACTTTTCTTTTGATTTTTTTATATGACGAAACATCATTATTATTGAAACATTAAAGTTATCAGAAAATAACTGTGCTAAACTGTTAAGCATTAAGCTGATTCAAATTTAATAAACTATAGGCATAACAATTTTTTTTTTCATTTTTTTCTGCAATGAGATAAATTCGTTTATCTGAATCATATTTGTATCATTTTGTATTATGATTATTTTTTAGTGCAAATCTATAATGAAGCAAGACTCAGTCGATGTATTCGATGAAATACTTACAAAGCATGTCAACACAATTTTTGGAAGGTGTCTATCAATAAATGCAGGTAAATTATGTTTTAAAGCAATTAAAAATGTAAAATTAATTACAGTACTTTTCTCTTATACCTGGTGATTCATAATGTACTGGAAAGAGCTGGTGGTTTTCATCTTTTAAACTACTGCTCGTAAAAATCTGAAACTTTTTATATAAAATCGTCAAACATATAAGAGATATATTTTTATGTTATTATTTATTCATTATTATTGAAATTCATTTTATTTGCGTTCAAACACCCCCAGTATATCGTATATTTCAATAACTGATGTGATGTTGTTTAAACTCTAAAAGTCTGGATCCAATATTCAAATGAAACCTAATTAGAAATATTTATTCTAAACACTTTTGTCATTAATTCCTTTGTTTAATTTAAAAAAAAAAAATTTTTTTTTTGAAAATGCATTCTGACAAATGACTTTTTTGGGAGACAGTCGAATAATTTTGTTAGATAATAATTTCGATATATCCACTATTTTATGAATCATCCGGTGTATTCTTATACTGCTGTAGACTGAAAGACTAAAACCATTACAGTTTTACTACTAATAAAAACTTATACGAAGCTTCAAGCACATTGTTATTTCTTATTTCTCTAATGTCTTTCTTCCTACTTCGTTTTTAATATTTTTTTTGCTGAAATTGAAACGAACTTAATCGTTGGACTGACTATTTCATAGCAACGAAAGTGAATCAGTAGAAAACATAACTTCTTCGTTTCACAATAAAACTTCAACTTCAACGGAATGGGTTTTCTGAATAACAAAAAATATTTCCTCAAAGCAGTTTTAGATGAAAACTGTAAACTTACCCAATTCCAGTAAATACCCATATGGATATAAAAATTATGCTCTGGATCTGATATCAGAAATTTGTTTTCATAAGAAAACATTTGGTATTTCAAGTCTAGTGCAAGTGAATGTGCATGAAAATAAAATTGTTACATTTTGCTGGTCTTCTCCGTAAATCTTCTGGGATATTTTGCTGTATTTATTACCTAGTACTAATTATAGTGTTTTTTCTTATTTTTGAAATTACCATAGGCTTTCATTAATTCTATAAGTAAGTATTATTAGAATAACTGTTAGAAGTATCACATTAGTGTTTTTGAAGAAAATGACCATGCAAAGTTAAGTTTTTAAAAAGGGGACAGCCATGTTTATACCATGTTAAATCAAACCTGTATCCAAAACCTTTACTTGCTATTCGACAGAAGAAATGTCAATAAATAATGATCTTAATTTAAAACACCATTTAGTTTAATTAAAATTTATATAGGAATAATAATTATATTTTGTCTGGTGTTTCCGAGAAATGTCTTTTCAGGAATGTCTTTTCTGATAACTAATGATTCAGCCTAACCCATAATCATCGTTTCTGATTGAAGATTTTAATTACAAATAAGAAGATTCTAGAAACTGTTATGGACCCTTTTTAACTCCTCAGCACCTCAATAGTTCTTAACTGTCGGCATTTTGTATGTATCTTTCCCAGTCATGGATTCCAGGACAATTATAAGACAGTCTACACATCTGCTTGATTTAGGAAATTATGATTGGCATTATTTTCCAACAAAGCGGTTTCTGGAAGATTGAACCCAATTATGGGATCTCCTATCTACTATCTCCTTTTAGACAATGTAACCCCGTTATTATTAATAATTTTTTTCCCAAAAATAACCATATCTGAGAGACGATTGTTATCAATCACTAAAGATTCGGAAATGCTTTCAGTTCTTAATATCTTTCCAATCACTAAGAAAGAAAAACTTCAAAATCTTCGCTCAACCACTTTTTTTTTATTTTAACTCTTCTTTCCATCAGCTTAGTGTACGCAATGCAGAAAAACGCAGTCAAAGAAAACATTTATTCATTATTACAATGAGTAATGTATGGTATTTGTGTTTATTGCTTTCATGGCCTCCATTCACGAAAATGAGTTCATTTCATTATGTTTACTGTTTATTATGAGCCTTCACTTACCTTTGGATACATAATTAGAAATAATTATCTTAACAGGCTTGGCAATGTAATTAGAGGTAATTATCATTCTCTAACCTACTGTTACCGTAAGTAAAAAAACTGGAGAAATAATTCGGAAATCCCCTTCCTTGTACTGACAATCTTCGTGCAATAAGGAGACTAATTCGAAGATACTTCATTTGCGTTTCTCAATTCAAATGACAAATTTGAAAATTAATTGTTTTCTATTGTCCTTTTAGAATTTCTTTCTACGTTAGAGATCTATAGAGGCTTTTCTCAGATCCAACTCACAACCGTTGTCTTTTTTTTTCTTTTCCCTAGGCTAAAAGCCTAATTTATAAATTTTTTGGGGGTTTAACATTATTTCCTTTCCTTCAGTCTTCATATATAGTAATATATAAAACTTGCTTATTATTCTGCATTAGATTTGCACGAAATAGTAAAACTCATCTAGTTTGAATGAAGGATTATTGGTCTACATGCTTTTGGTTTTTGTGGAATATTAATGAGATTGCTGAATTTTTTTATCGGTTACTTAAGACATATGGAGAAAATGCAAGTAAACTTCATAGTCTCATTTATTATGCTGTATTTAAAAAAGAGAATTCTCTTTTTATGGGAATTATGGATGTCCATAAAAAAATATGAATTTATGAATTTCTAATTAAGTACAAACTTATTACAGTTCATAATATGAATTATTCATAAATTCTTTTATAAATTTCTTTTAGAGAGAGGTATCTTAATTTTTGTTTTCTATAAGAGACACATAAAGGTTTTTGCGCACATATTTATTTGCAAAATCACAATGTAATAAGTATATTTCATAATTTATAAATTGATCAAGTTAGTATAGTGATTCACTGCGCTTTACAATACATATATTTTGATTAAGTTAAAATATTGTAATAAGTTAATGAAAATAAGTTTCTATTATCTTTATGTTCTAAAGGAAACCATTTACTCAGTAAATATTCTACTTACAACATTGTGTAAAGCTTACGAATAGCATATTCGATAAAAATGCTGATGAAGCAAATAAAAAATATGATTCAAATTAAAAAAAAAGACAACTCAAAATCTTGATGCGAAAATTTAATTTGTTTGCTTTTATTGATAATTTTCCTTTATCACAAATTTTATTTCAAATCATTCGGCTTTCTATTAGCTAATTTAACGTAGTAGAAGCACTACGGTTGATTTCAGTGATGGTAATTTTCGACACTTGTGTTCACCAATTGTCCATTCTTACTGAACTCAAGTTGAGAAATATCAATAGAACATTGATTTTATCATTTTTAACTTTATATTACTTTGACTCTTTGTTGTTAAAATTTGTAATAGCAATTACATAACATTGCTGTAGCTTAGAAAGTAATATAACAATGAGTTCCGTGAAGGTGCTTTTTTAAAAAAATAAATACACAAGTAAAACACATTAATCATACATATATACATCAAGAAGCTTTTCGGAGCTCTGTACTAGTTCCTTTGTCAACCTTATTACTTCTTCAAACCCGGCACTATATATAATTGGGTTAAAATATTATTAAACCATTAAAATAACTGTATTGTCATTATATTTCTTCTAAGGAAATATGACGTGTCTCCCGCGTCATGCAATTTGGTCATGCAATTCTTAAAGAACAAATTTTTCACGGAATTTCATAACAAAATTTATTTCTACCAGCGGTATGTGGATGATATTCCCATCATCGCAGACCGGTAATACGGGCAATATCTTCTTAAAACAAGTCAATAGCTTACATCGTGATTTACAATTTACAATAGAATTTCAAAACAAAACAAAAATATCGTTTCTAGACGCGTTACTAATCAATAATGCGGGTTAAATGCAAGCCCAACCGTATCAAAAACCCACTGCTTCAAAAATAGTATTTCCATATCAATCAGCAACACCCACACGTGTTAAAAAGAATCGTATACAGATGATGATACATAAAAGTTTTAGAACTTATTCTACTGAATCAATGTTTCTCGAATACATTAACAACATTATTGTGGCTTAATAATAGGATTAGAATTGGGTGCGAGGCTCAATTATTGTGTGAGTGACAGTGGACAAGGAAATTGGGTGCGAGACACAATTAGTGTGTGCGCGCCTGTGGACATAGATGTTGAGTGCAAGACTTAGTTTTTGAGTGCGTGGCGGTGGATTTTTACTGCGAGATTCAGTCCACGTGGGAGACCCGACAGTATAATTGTTTTGTATGATGCTCAAACACCGACTGCGTGAATGCTGTCGGTTATCATGTATCTACAAAGACGACGATTGTGAATATAAAGTGAAAAAGAAAAAAGAAATCATATCAATAAAAAAAATAACTCTTAAGTGAACCTTTTATCAGAAAATCCACACCAGGTGGCAGGAAGTGGATTCATTACTTCATGATTTCTCACAATTCGAGGAAGATACGTCATATCTCCTTAGAAGGAATATAATGACAATTTAATAATATTTTAACCCAATTACATATAGAGCCTGGTTTGAAGGAACAGTAAGGTTGTCAAGGAAACTCGTACAGAGCTCCGAAAAGCTTCCCGATGTATGTATGTATGTATGTATATATGTATGTATGTATGTATGTATGTATGATTTATGTGTTTTAATTGTGTGTTTATTTTTTTTTAAATCTTCACAAATGTCAGTATTTTAACACATGTAAAAAGTTTGTTAAAACAATGAGTTCTAATATCGTTTCGACAGTTTGGTTTCTGTGTGGATAGTTAAATATTTTATCAATTTTTTAAAAAAAATATGATAGTTTGGTGCAAAAATTAAAAATGCACATTCATTTTTTCCTCAAACAATGTGCATGCACTTTAATTTATTTTCATTAGATGAATTAAGTTTATTCAAAATTATTAAATATTATTTTGAGTATTTTGTAGATATGTTTTAAAATGTTTAAAGGTATTTAAACCGTTTCTTTTTATCACTTTCATTTTTTTCTGTAGCATCAATTCTAAACTTATTTCCTAACTAAGAATGAAAAGTTGAGTCTATTAATAGTTAAATTTCTTCTAAACCAAATACACTGTTATTTATTGATCTCATCTTGATTTCATATTATCCTACTCTATCAGTTGTTTATTCAAATAGAAATTTTGATTTTGTTCAAGTCCCTACTTATTTTTCTGTCAGTAAAGTTTCCTAAAGTCAAGATAATTTTTTTAATAAAAATATTTTATTTCATTAAAGTTAATTTTTACTAAATATTTCACATTTTCTCAATTCAGGTAAATTCCCTTACAAAGGCGTATCAACTGGATTATGTATTCGAGCAGAACCAGAATATCTACTTACAAAAGTTTCACACATGGCGTATGTGAGTAAATAAAAAAAAAATAATATCTAAACAACTCATTAAGATATCTATTCTAAAACAATGGACTTGGCATGCTGATTCAAAGTGATGAAACAATTACATAAATCATTATTTTTTAAAAACATTAACCAAGTATTAGTCATTAGCACATTATCTTTTTACCTTAACCTTCTTACAGCATCTATTTCAAATGAACAAACTGTTTTCAAAAAGATGGCTACCAAGAAATGAGGGTTTTTTTTTTAAAAAAGTCCTAGAGTCATAAAATCTGCACGTTATTTGTACAAAACTATAACGATCATCTTTTTCTTTTGCTTTTAAAGAGCGCTTGGTTTGAATTATCCAGTTAGCTTAAGGAATAAGGGAAAAAAATCTTCGAAAAATAAAAAAAAAAAAAAAATAGTCGCAAAGCTTGTTCATTGATTGAAATTCCAAAACTACCAATAACTACAAGACTTCTGGGTCAGTCATTTAATTACTAGATTTGTGTTAATGTGCTCCTGCTGAATTTCAGACAAACATTTGTAAATATTGTAGAATATTAGGTGAGATAATTTATTTAACTGACAACAGAAAAAAAGCATTCAAACTGTTAATCAATCACTGGCATTTATTTGTTTTTGACTGTTGATTGGCTATTATATTAGTGAAAGTATGAAACAGTTCAAGAAACATTTCAGGTAAAAGACTGATACTCTCAATGCATAGGTTTGCTTAATCAGGAAGACATTGAAACGAAAACATAGTTAATACAGGGAAAGAAAATATTTTCTACGATAAAGTCTTCGATGATATCGAGTAAAAAGCAAAAGGAAACTTTCTTGAAATCACTCATGAAAAGGGTAATGGATTTCAAGAAGAAATCATCTCTACGCCAAATACTTTAGACACAAGATATGGTAAAAGAAATATTAAGTAAAGTAATATCTAAAAGAAATTAGAATAAATTTAGGAATAAAACGGAACCCGCTAGGTAGAATGAAGAAGCAGCTACAGAAAGATGAGTTTGAAAAGCAAGAAATGAGAAAGGATTTTAATTTAATTAGCATGACATTAAAAAGTAACAGCTATTTGAAATAAGGGAAAAACAAAGAAAGCAAGAAGATAAGTATACGTAATAATAGGCTACTTTTATCGAAGAATTAGTAGAATTAGATGAAGAAAACAGGAATAGAAGAAATGAATAAATGAAATCTTTAATCTATGTCAAATTTGGTATGGAATTCCAAATGGAGTTAGCTCTTGGAATATCATAAAAAAACTGTGTTTTAGAGGAACGGAATTCAGAATTAAGAACGATTTCTGAAAGTAAACAAGGCGCAGAAGACCAAACTTTAATGAATGAAATTTTATGCAAAGAAAACGGGGGATTCACTTCATATACGATAAACGGTAATCATTTACGACAATAGTCGTCAATAGTGAATTAGATCCAATTAGAAGAAATCACTGATTTTAGGAAAATGCATAACAAAAGAACTATTTATGATAAAGATAAAGGTCTTTAAACATTGAATAAGAAACTGTTCAAATGGTGAAATTTATTTTGTTATTTAAAACTAATTTTCGAATTCAGTCAATATTAGCCAAATAAATAAGAAAAGATGGGTAGAAATTTTAAAAAAAACAAATAATTATTTAGTTGGAACCCTGGTGTTCATGCCAAGAAAATATGGGCAAAAGAAAGTATCATTAGTATACGATAAATTTAACTTCTTACCAGAAGGCTAAGGAAGAGGGAATAACTAAAGTCGGTATATTAATAGGTTTAAAAAAGTGTATTTTGATTAATGAGAAAATACTATAAATTATTCACTTCTTCACTAACAATACAATATCTCTGTTGGAACCCATGCCAACCTTCTTCAAGTAAAATTTGTTACAAATAGGTTTTCCGTTATTTTAAAAAACATCATCAACAATATATGACATCCCATGATGCTAAAATATTTGTATTGTCAGTGAAGAAAAAGTGAATAATATATAGTATAAATATAAAGTGTCAATGATTTTAAGATGAGGAAATAATTTAATTCGATAACAGTATAGAGGATATTATAAAACTTAGATTTCATACATAGAGAAATTTACGACGTTATTAACTAATTGAAATAATGGGAACATAGAAGAACAATTTATTCAATTACAGAATGATTTAATGAGTTTATTACGATACTTGGAGATTTGTAAGTCAGAGGTCAAAATATAGATATAGAAGAATGGAATGCTCCAGAAATAGAGAGGATAACTGCTTTTTCAAATCGAAATTAGAAAGATATGTTGTCAATAAAGATGGATTATTAGAGCTGTAATTAATGGAAGAGCACGGGTTAAAAATTTTGATAGGCAATGTTTGGGATAATGTCTATACTAAATATATCCTTACAAACTGTAGTGGCACATATGTTATTGATTTTGATACAGCTGATGATGAAATGTCACCCCATATTAAGAAATTGTAAATTGATGACTGTTCCAGTATTTCTCGATTTAGAACTACAGCACTGTGTAAAATTTAAGGGTTGAGAATAAATTCAAGAAAGATTGATATATGAGGTGTGGACACATGTACGCTCGTTATGTGTAGAGAATAGATTGTAACGGTTGTAATTTTTTTAAATGTAATGAAATCTTGGATATTGACCAAAACTATCAATCTTAATTACTTTAAATTAGTCAAAAATGGTGAGACTAAGAATGCGTGAAGATGAAGCAAAAAAAAATGCTTTAAGAAGAACATGGAAAATATATTTAAATAATAAAGATTTTTAGAAAGAATTTTTAGAAATTAAATACAATACAAAAAGTTAATCTCTAACAAGAAACTTAAATAGATAAATCAGGAATACGAGATGATAAGAAACTTAAAGGATGAAACTCCCGTCGGGCAGTATTTAAAAAAATAGTTAGGATGATTATGTAATAAGCCAAAATTTTGCAGAGAAAGCTGGTTTGACTATTTTTCTAATTTACTGAAAAGATATAGAAGTTTACGATACTGTGGATAGATAGAACAATGATATTTCTAAGAAGCTGAAAATTAGGTTGAGGAAGATGAGTAAAAATAACCGCAAATAGCCTCCATGGAATTTCAAATGAAATGTGCAAAAAAAATCTATCGGATTTATTAAAACTTTTCAATGCTATATGGAATAATATTAGTTCCTGAGAGTTATACAGGATAATATTTGTTCCCTGGAGAATGGGTTAGATCACTTCCATTTTCAAAGCAGATTTTAAGGATATCAAAAAGACTTAGAGGTATATCCATCCTCTAATATTTATAAAATTGAAGCTAATAAGATTCATTTTAGATTAAACATTGGATCGAAAAGAATGTTATTAGTGAAGAGCAGGTTTTAGGAAAACAAAATTCCACGATTGATCAGACTACCAAACTTAGGAAGAAAAGGAACAAACTTTATGTTTTTTGTGGATCTTTTAGCAATTTTGGATACATTTGATATATTTATGCTTTTGCATAATTTAAGAAAAAGAATAATAAAAGACAATTCATTAAATTCTGCAAAGAAGGCATATTGAAAAGAATTTAACTTAAAGATACATTTACTGACCTTTGTGCAACACAGAGAATTCAGGCAGTGGTGCCCATTAAGTCCAATTGGCGTTATTTTTTAACTTAACTTGGAACTTGAGTCATCATAATGTAGACGGAACATTAAATTAATGTAGGTGGAAATTTAATATTTTCTGTTTAAGCTATGCAGATGATGTAGCGATAAATGTAAAAAAATATAGGAGATATACAACAAATGGTAAACATTGCAAATATTTAATGCTTTTATATGTAAAAGTTAAAATTAACGTAATCCGTTCTATTTGAAAATGGTAGGAAAAAAGCATGGAACTAAACTCGGTTGTGGGATTGAGAATATCTCGAAATAGTTAAGAATACACATAATCTTGGTTTTGTTTCTAAATCTAATGGAAAGTTTGAAGCACATTGGACTTGTTTAAAGAGAGAAGCAGCCATAATAAAAAAAATAGTTTAAACTTTGATTAAATTATTTCATGAAAGTTTAAAAATGAAAAATCTCCTATGTTAATTGACTCGTAAAAACATATCATGACAAGTAGAAATTTGGGATTCTCAAGTGGCTCAAGAAGCAAATAAAATTTATAGAAACTATTTTGAATTTTTGCACCAAAATCCCAAATTTTATACAGGGATTGAAGAACAGGGAATAAGTTGTTGTTTTTTTTTTAAATACTTAAAAAAATATTTTCTGAGATGCAAAAAAATAGATTGCCAAATAAACATTCTAAAACTATTCAGGCAAAAGCTTATTAGCAATAATATTACATGATTGAGTAATATAATAGTTTAATTAATCTCCTTCGTCGATCTATTGAAGGAGTGGGATGTAATCGTGTATGAAGACATTTATTTATTTCTGCCTTGTATATAAGTCCTCGGCGGGACGCAAGGCGTTCCCCCTAAGAATGGCGGGAACACTGGTCGCAGTCCCCCCGGCTGACCAGGTGACTGGGGTGATGGGAAGAGAAGAGAAAAAGGGACACAGAAGAAGCAGACAAACACAGGAAAGGAAAGGGAAACAGCCATGCCACGACCGGGATTCGAACCCGGGTACTGGCACTCTGGCCGCAACGGCAGACCGCCGTCTAGACCGCACGGCCACCACGGCGTATGAAGACATCCTCAGTAGAATTTAGGTTGAATATTGGAATAAAGCTTTACAGAAAATTCTACATATTATGAAACTTATAAAATTATTTTATCTCAGAAAACAAATTAACTTATGAAAAAACTTCTTTCAAAATTCGATGTGGGAATTTATTTAAAGGAGAAACTTTATGCCCAAATGAAAATGTACGAAATCTGAATCAAACAAAAATTTATGAAGAAACTTTAGATGATGTTGTATCTCACTGTGAAGGAAGAAAGTGAGAAATATCAAGATAGATAAAGAATTTAAAGTAAACTTTTTATCAGAAGATTACCTCGAAATATATTTTTTCTGTTTTTTGTTTGGAAGAAAATAAATAATATGAGAATGTCTAAGGAAAAGTAATAACGAAAAAAAAATTGTTTGCTTCTTTTTATTTCTGATGTGATAGTTGTAGTTATTGGATTCTTGAACAAGAATTCAGAGCATTTTCATGATTAGAACGTCTACAAATGAGATGTGATAGTATTTTTCTACTCTTATTATCATAAAGCTCATCTAATGATGTACAAATATGTAGTTGTATTTTCTCAGAAGTGATAAAGTAATTCACTTTCTTGCGGCGGTGAAAATTTTTGTAGATTTTTGTAGAAAAGTAATTTGTTGTCCTATAATTAGGCTACTTATTCATGTGCTTCAATATTACTAATTGCAATAGAATTAGGTGCTTCCGAAATTGTTAATTAATTAATAATTTCAAATGTTGCCACTGGTCGATGATGAGTTTATTAGATATTTTAATATAACTGAAATATTCCAACGCATCTTAAGAGACACAGGACAAACAAAAGTCATTTGAATTTTTTTTTTAAGTAACAGCAGAATTAGAAAGTTGTCAAGTCAAGACACAAACTCAATGAAACATTTCAGTAAAACTTAATAATAATTATTTTCAAACTTACGTTCATCGACATAAAGAGCCATGTTACCATATTGAAGATAAGGTAACTTTGTGAAAATTCATCATTTATTGTTTTTCAGTCAGTACTGTATCTCACATGACAGGAAAATTAGATTATTGATGTCTAGTGTTGTACACTTACCTTCTGGAGGACTTAAGCCAAATTTTATTGTTGTCTTTCAGCCTTCATGCTGTATTACTTATTCTTGTAGATCTGAAAGTTGCTTTTACAAATTAACTCAGGCAAGAAAAGTAGACAATAATTTTATGAAATTAGATATGAATAAATATTATATTTACCAATTCGTTAATCTTACAAATGACTATCTGAAGTTAAACATTTAGAAACATTCCATGTAAAGCCTATTGCACCTGGATCCTAAAATCGGTCGGACGGATCCATGTGCAATGGGTTTAAGGGGAGCCTTCAGACCAAAATTAACATATTGAAATGAAAAAAGATAAGGTGAATGAGAGTGTTTTAAATATTTAATGTTGTATTGAATCACCCTACGCGTGAATTGTGTTTCATTCACCTTACGTTTTTTCATTTCAATATGATAATTTTGGTCTCATACACTCCATTTAAGTCCATTGCACATGGATCAGTCCGACCGATTTTCGGATCCATGTGCAATGGGCCTAACGTTTGTATTTTAGATTTTTTATTTCTGAATATTTCGTTTCTATAGATGTCTCATATGATTTAATTTTAAATTTTCAAGAATGATTTAGCTCTAGTTGGCAAAAAAAAAAATATCTAAGCAATGATAAAATGTATCATACATTTTCTGTAATTATTTTATTTCTTAGAATAATTCTTTTCTAATTATTTTGCTTTACTTAACTTTACTTGTATTTACTTGTTTAATTTTACTTGTATTATTTAATTTTGTAAATATTTCTAGATATTTGTCCATAACAGCGAAGATCATCCTACAATTGTTGACGTTAGAACAGCCATCAGTTTACCTTTTCAAAACATTGCTATATTTCCAATAGCATTGATTCAGGTAAGAAACTGGAATTACTTATTTTAAAGTAAAAGAAATAAATAAAGTAAAGTAAAATAAATTATTTGAAATTAAGAAACGAGGTCAACACACAAATTAACCAACTTAAAAACCATTTAACATATTAAAATATACATCGACTAATTTCGACTTGATTTAATAGCTGTTTACAAGTCTATACGAAACTAGTCGAGGTATATTTTATTATGTTAAAATTTTTTTTAATTGATTAATTTGTGTGTTGGCCTCATTTTTTAATTTCTAATAATTTTCACATACGTTAAAACGTTTATCTAACATATTTATCTAACATATTTTTCAATAGAAATCTGAAGAGTATTCATTTTCATTCACAGAAATTCAGCATTTCTCGACGAAATAATCCGTGTGCTGATAAGAAGGTCGTTGCTGAATGTCAAAAGAAGTGTTTAAATGACTACTTTGCTTCTCTTGCCACATGCAGGTAAGAGAGTAATTCACATAGGATATACCACTAATAGAAGATTGTTAGGGCCCACTAGTAGTTAGCGTGAATAACAAAAGCTACAAAGAGGGTGAAACCATCTTAAATTTTACAAAAATTTCAATTACACATCGAAACTAGAAAACTGTAAAATGTCTTTATAAAATAAGATTGAAAAGTTCAATATTTAATTTGGAATCCCCATTTTCATGTTAATAAAGGAATTACTATACAAATTACTTTAACAAAATATTTTTAGAAATTTTCTGGAAAAAATCTAATTTTTTAGTGATAAGTAGGGCTAGGGTTTATATGCACAAACAAAGTCTAAAATATGCATACTGGAAACAGGAAATATACAAAAATATGCAAAATCCCATATAATTAATATTTATTAATTTTATTATTTTTCTACAGAAACATGAATGACATGCCAGAAAGATATATATTTTTAAGTTTCAATATGTACCCTATTTCTTTACCTACTTTTTTGGACTGCAAAACACATTTCAAGATTTTCTGTCTGCTAAAAAGATCGTTCAACATCACATGAGGTTATTAGGACAAAAGTTTAGGACACAAATTTTTGAATTTGTTAATTTGTTCAAGCAATCCACTCTTTCTTGGCATAAGAAACTTCTTTACTTTGAGCACAGTGCAATTTCTAGAGTTTTCTGATAGCACTGTGTTTAGTTCCATCTTGACAGTCTCACCAGTGAGCCCTTGTGCTTGGGAAATGTGTGTTGGATTCTACTACTTTTATTGATTTATTGATGGAATTCCTCTGGTCTCTTGGTTGTTAATGAACTCAGGAAGTTTTCCAAAAATTCATTTTAACATAGAGAAGCTCCTGTCTTATTGTGCTATCATTGAAGCAATCTTTTGCTAAACAGCTGGGGATGGTAGTCACGTGTTCTCTGTTTCCGACAAGTTTCCGACTCAAGGACAAGTGAAACGGCAGCAGCGAGAGATTATTATCCAGTCACCCAGTATAGTCAACGGAAAAGTGATGACAGCCACAAAATCCAGAATCTTAAGTTGTTGTTGTTTTTTTTTTTTTTTTTTTTTTTTTTTTGAAAATATGCAAATTTGTGTGTTTAGATAATGATAATATGCTACAAAATATGCACTACTAAATACAGAAACATCTCAAATATGCAAAGATAAGCACAATAAACTTTGCATATTCGTCATCAGATACGTTGAAAACATGTAGGCCTAAAAAACATGTTTTTTGCATGCATTTCAATTAGCCAGTTAAATGTTTCATTTGCATAGGAATCCTGGTCGTAGTTATAGGAATCTTTTTGGTTACAAATTTTTAAAGTTTTAAACGTTTTCCTAATTTTAAATATTTCAGTGTTTCTTTTAAATCCATTTTAAGCATTTAAACAAAACAAATTAAATTATCCAAAAAAACTTTTTTTTGTGCTTTTAATAGGAAAAGTTCCAAGTAATAAAAAACAACAGTCATTATATTCTATGAGTAAAACTCATAAGATATTTATATTGTCTCAAAGTATTGTCTCATATAATTTAATATAATCCAGATACATGTTTCGGATGTGATTTACACACATTTTCAAATCTGGCAAACACAAATTTAAATCTGAATACAATAAACAACTATTAAATATCATATATTTCCAATAAAGTTAAATATACATATTTTATTATAATTGAATATTCAGCACATTTGTTACATCTGGTATATCATGTTTTCTATTAATTAATTGTTTCCTATATTTTTGAATTAATAGTACCTCTTTTTATTTTCAATCTGTTACAGCTAGCATTTTTTGTTAAAATTTTAACTTCTTTCAAAAAAACTTCTTTACATATTTGAGTGGGATTCTGCATTAAAAGATCTTCCATTGCTGATGTCATCAATCGAATGTAGTTTGGAATCTGTATATAAATTATTTAGCAATTTATTCTGTAGTATCCTCAATATTTTGAAACCAAATTTTTTTACGAATTTAAATATGCTATCGGATACATCACCATATAAAAATAGAATTTACTATGTTCTTGTCCAATTACAAATTTATGTTTTATTTAAATTTAGAGCGCATGCGTCCGACAAGGTAAGACGTGCAGATTCTTCGCTCCTCAAACAATTTAAAATATTATATAAAAACTATTACTAAACTTCTAAATTCCACTCAAATCTTCACTAAACTATCGCTAAATCAATATCTAATATGAATGAATACAGTAAACTAAAAATTAAATGCAGTAAATGCCATAAATTAATTAAAAATGAAGAACTTAGATGTATGGCGTGCGGCACAGAACAGCACATTGCCTGTGCCAAGGATAAAGATATTACAATAAACACTACCCCTTCCAGATAAAGACTATGGAAATGCGAAAAATGTAACAATATAACTACAAGAAGGAAGGTAACAGGTAATGAAGATGAAGACGAAATACAGGAAGAAATAAATCAAACAAGCTCGGCAAAGTTCACAACCTCCCATGACAAAGAAATGGACCCTGCCTATAACGAGATAAGTACAGACTTGGGATTAACCATTATGAAAGAACTAACAGGAATTAAAGAGTCAATCAACTTCATAAATAAACAATATGAAGAAATACTAACCAAATTGGATAAATTTAAAGCAGATCAAAAGATTATCACTCGACAAATAAAGGAAATGGAAAATGAAAACTATATCCAAAAGGAGAATATTAAACAACTGGAAATAACTCTCGACAGGCTAGAATCACAACAGAGAAAAAACAATATTGAAATCATAGGGGTGGAAGAAAGTGAAAATGAAAATGTGGTTGAAGTTATAGGAAAACTAGCCGAAGCAATGAACTTACAATTCTCTCAGGAAAACATAGAAGCATGTCATAGATATGGCAAAATAAATAGACACAAGGGAAGGCCAATTATCGTCAAATTCAGCAACAGAAGGAATAGAGATATATGGATTACGAAATACAAACAGCTGAAAAACCTAACAAACAGCAATGTTTTTAAAAATCATAATCATGAAAGAATATTTATAAACGAAAATCTAACTTCAAAACGAAAAAATCTTTTCTGGCTCACAAAAATCGAGGCAAAAAACAAACAGTACAAATTTATTTGGATTAAAAATTCTAAAATATTGGTAAGAAAAAATGAAAATTCTAGAATAGTGAATATTAAATCAGAAGAAGAATTGAGGAAATTATAATTAAAAAAAAAAAAAGAAAAAAAAAAATTTTTTTTTTTTTGATGACGTGTATTAAGCAAATAGAATTAGGTAATTTGAAAATCACCGATAACATCTTAGATTAGAATTTCAAACAAAATAATTTTAATTGCCTTTATTTAAATATTCGTAGCTTAAAAACTAATTTCACTTATTTAATAGCCAACCTAAATGATAAAATAAATGAATTGGATATGATAATTCTCGTGGAAGTAAATATTAAAGAAAATGAATTGTTTATGTTTAATATATTAGGTTTCTAAAAAATTTATAAACTTTGAGAATCTGCAAAAGGTGGAGGAATTATGATTTTTTATAAAAATAACCTGGACATTTTAATGTTAGACTTACCATCGAATCTATATGAAAACATAACTTGTTTAATAAATAAGACTTCATCTCTGAAATATGAAATGGTTCTACATGCAATATACAGGCCTTCTCATACTAATATTACACAATTCTGCAAAGAATTACAGGCAAATATCTCAGAAATAAAAAATAAAATAAGCAATAATATTATTTACATAGGCGATGCAAATATTGACATCTTTAAAAATAATTTGAACACAAATACAATTAAATATTTACAAAACTTTTATAATTATGGTTTTACCAATCATGTTTACAAACCTACTAGAATAGCAAATACAAAATTTACAAATTCAATTACTTGCATTGATCATTGCTTTTCCAATCTTAAGAACATAAATCATACAGAAGCCACTATTATACAATGGGACATATCAGATCATTTTGGGATACTTATTGAAATCAAAAGTAATATTAATAATATTCAAGAAAAAAAATTTGACAGGAAAGATAAATTTAATGGTTTGATTAACGATGACTTTTTCGAAAGCAAGTTGAAAGAACTTATTCTCCAAATGCAAAACAATTTAATTTCTGATTCAAATAAAATAATAAACAAATTATATAAAATAATAAAAAAAGCTAAAATTATAAACTGCAAAAAAAAATATAGTAATATATATAATAAACAAAATACTCTCAACAATAAACAAATAAATAATTATAAGCAACCATGGATGGACGATGAACTAATGAAACATATAAATGAAAAAAATAACTTATTCAAAAATGTTCAAAAAAATAAAAAAAAATATAAAGTTAGAAAATATTTATAAAAAAAAAAGGAATTGGCTTAAAAATCTTATTAATAAAAAGAAAAATAAATACTTTAAAAACTTGATAGAAAATGACCCAAAAATAAATACTAATATATGGACCTTTCTAAACAAACAAATAAATCATAAACAAAAAAATTTGGAAAATACTGAAATAGAAAAATTACTAAAAATTTATGATGTAAATATCATCTTCAAAGAGTTTAAAAATGTATTTATAAAAAGGAAAACAAATAGTAATGAAATAAGTTCTAATTTACATAAATTGAATTATGAAAAAAATTTCCAAAAGGATACTATAGTAGCTTTTACTCCAAATTTGCTAGATATTAAAAATATTATATCTAATTTAAAAAATCATAATTCCAATGGATGTGATCTAATCAAAATTAAGGAAATTAAAAAATATGAGAATATTTTAGCACAATTTTTGGAATTACTATTCGAAAATATAATTAGTACTGAAATCTATCCAAACTTTTGGAAGATTGCATACATTATTCCGATTTACAAAGGTGGCAACATAAAAAACTATTATAATTTTGAAAACTACAGACCCATATCTTTACTCTCGAATATTTCAAAAATATTCGAGAGTTATTTACATAAAATGATCTATAATTACATTAACGCAAATAAACTATTAAATTGTAATCAATACGCATACCAACCAAAAAAAAGCACTGGAATTCTACTAAAAAACCTTTGTGAAAATATAAATAACGAACTTAATAACGGAAAAATTATATATATTGCCTTCATAGATTTTAGTAAAGCCTTTGATAGTATAAATCATGAATTGTTATTGGAAATATTGAAAATCATAGGCATTCGAGGTAAAATTCATAATCTAATAAAGAATTATCTACAAAATAGAAAAATGAAAATAAAAATTCAAAACCATGTAAGCAAAATGTACAATATTAGATCTGGGGTCCCGCAGGGCTCCAATTTGGGACCTTTATTGTTTAATTTATATATTAACTCTATAAACAACTGTATATCCTTTTCAAATATTTACTTATACGCTGATGATGTCCTGATCTTTACTAGTGACAGAGATCAAATGAAAGCATATAATGGTTTACAAATGGATATAAATGGGATAAATAATTGGGCCATAAATAATAAAATGACAATAAATATTAAAAAGACAAAAGTAATGACTATAAAAAATAAGAATAAAATGATAAATAAAAATTTATATTGTTTCTTGCATAAAAAAGATTGTATAAATTTGGTTGATACTAAACAAATAAACAATGTCTTACGTGATTGTGATAAAATAGACTTCGTCACTCAGCAAAAATACCTGGGTGTATACATAGATGAGAAATTTACTTGGATTACTCATTATCATTATGTAATAAATAAATTAAACTCCTTAACCTATCTGTTCTACAACATTAAGAATATTATTCCGTTAAAACAAAAAAATATAATATATAAGTCCCTTGTGGACTCTGTTCTGGATTATGGACTGGACAGTTGGATTTTTATTAATAAAAAACAAATGGAAAATATTAATAAAACATGTTTTAAAATATTAAGAAATATCTTTTATAATTTCAATACAAAAAGAATTGAAGAAAAAAATGATATAAGGAAAAAATTTAAAATATTAACTATTGATGAGAAGTATACTTATAAAACAATTTTAAATAATTTTTTTATAATAAAAAATGAAAAAACTAATAATAAAAACAGTATAACTAGAAACAATTGGCTTATTTCAATAAATGATAAAAAAATAAAAAACAATTTTGGATACCGTTTAAACGGTAATATTATATATAAACTTTTTAACCAAGTTAAGTGGGATAAGTATAATAGTCAAAAAATAGGTGACATAAAAAAAAATTAATCATTGATATTGTCGATAAAAATATTAAATTAATAACTTAATTAATTTTTTTTTTTAATTTGAGTGGGATATTGTTTCTTAGATTAAACTCTCAGAACCTATATCACAGGTGTACAGTATTATAAGTACACCTACATAGGTCTGATAAACATTAAAAAAATTAAAAAAAAAAAAAAAATTCTTTCTGTGTATTTTTCGGAATTATTTAATCTATTTAATAATTTTAAAATTAATTTCAAATGATAATTACTCATTAATAATATATTAGTATTCTCTTGAATTTGACAATTTCTAATCTGATTATTAGATGTAATTTTAGATACTCGAAATAAAGAATTATAAATGAGCAGATTTTTATACATCAGTGGATATATGGAATTGGAAATCAAGTAACTGTCCAGCGAACGTTAATTTTCGATATAATTTAAATTCAAAATCACCATTTTTCGGTAGTAAAAAGATATGTCTAAAGTAATTAACCAATTCCATTCTATTCTATTGCTTTTATAAATATAGTTCGTGTAACCTGACTACTTCGAAATCATATATTGATATTAAGTAATCTCTATAATTTTCGTAAACTACTACAAAAATATTATCCACATATCAAAGCTTTAAGTTAACATTACCTTTGCTTCTTGGAATTACCAGGTTTTCCAAATGCTGAAGGAAAATATTTTGCAACAATTGGACATATTGGTGATCTTGTCCCCTACTTGTTGATTAGTGAGCGAGTGGCTACACAGCCGAAATTATGTAAAAACCGAGGTTTTACAAACTCTCTGATAAATTTTGACTCGTGAACTTCATGCGTTTCAGTGTAAACATTATTTATGTGGGAAAGAAAATTTCAATACACTGATAATAATTGTGTAACCGCGATCCGTCGCGGTGAAGTGAGAAGAATATTTGAGAGGCCATGTTTAAACATCGGCGTGACGTCATGCCCGACGTGTTCCAACGCTGCACTGTGATTGGTTATTTCAAATTACAAATTTATCCCTTTGGACAACCAAATATCTGCTTTAACAATCTATTATCAACACTAAAAATGGTGTTATCTAAACAAAAATGAAGACATAATAAATTCAAAATTTGGAATCCTTTCCAATAATTCATCATCTGGTAATAGATCCTTAATATCACCACATGCCAAAGATGTATTGTCTGAATGATTTCTATCACATTCAATTATCACATTATATTAATAACTAGCCGGGTACCGTCGCTTCGCTCCGGAACCCTTGCGTATATAGCATTAAAAAAAAAAAACTTTATTTATTTAGCAAATTAATATTGAGATCGGAGAATATACGACTTTCCAGCCCGTTGTGCCCTTCTCCACTTAACTCAGGTGTATTCCGGGTTGGCGCCACACACCTGGGGTTGCCGCCATACACCTGGGGTTGCCGCCATACACTTCATCGTCAGTTTGCCAAATTATTCCCTATCCCGAATTTCGAAAAATCCGGCCTTATTCCTTGTCTACATCATAAAGGAAACCTCTGTGCAAAATTTCAGTTTTCTACATCCAAGGGTTTGGGGTGGGCGTTGATGAGTCAGTGAGGAGTGAGTCAGGACTTTTCTTTTTATATATGTAGATTTACATGAATTTTGTTTTCTTAACATCATTGATTAGTTCTTTATAGATTATATTTGGATGTGTTATTTTCTCATTTTCAACTCTTATCCGATTCGTTCTTTACATATTATTCCTGGTGTTTTGATATCATGTTTATTTATGAAAATATAATCTATATTTGTTTTCGTATTTCCATGAATTGTACAGTTTCTTGTTGTTCCGTAAAGACGATTTTTGAAACCATTATTGCACATAAGTTTTACGTATTTCTGTACTACATTGTTTTTATTCATTTTGAAAATATCTATATTTACGTCGCCAATCGGTATAGTTGGACAGTTGTTTAATATATTTTCATTTTTTATGAATAGATTCTCTATTTCAGTAACATTTTAATAATTTGTAATTTAGCATTTTGCTTACAAAATGACAGACAGAATAACGTTTTATAATATACGTTCTTATAATATATAATAATAATAGCCGGGTACCGTCGCTTGGCTCCGGAATCCTTGCATATAGAGCATTCAAAAAAAAAAAAACTTTATTTATTTAGCAACTTAATGTTGCGATCGTCGGAGAATATATAACTTCCCAGCCAGTTGTGGCTTCTCCGAATAACTCGGATGTATTGCGGGTCGGCATCACACACCGAAAATTCACATTTTTGCATGTATCTTGCAAACGCTGAAGCGTTTGTGAATAAGTGATATATCGTTCGATAGAACTTTCAAATACCAACATTTTCTCAATATAATGTTCTCTTCCATCTTTTATACTCTTCGTTTAAATTGAGAAAAAGTCAAAATTGGACCCTTTAAAAGGCTCCATCTTGGAAACCAAAAACTTTTTTCGAAAGATTTTTGTAGCATTTTGTTTGTCTTAAAAAGATCTACATTTTATCCATTTACATGACCACCCTATCTCTTATAGTTTGGTCACAAAATTGGAAAAACGTAAAGTCTTATGACAGACAAAATAACGCTTTTATAATATATAATTACAATAAATCGATACCATCATTTTCTTGAATTGAAGGAAATATGTTTTTCCAAATCAAAATCAAATTGAAATATCAAATTTTCAGAAAAATAAACATAAGAGTTTTATGCACCTGAAGGCTTTTTCCAAAAATTTATAGTGATACTTCAATGAACTTCTTATAATGAATTAAATAAAATAAAAAACAGAATTCTTTAACAATGACTATTCTTTGGAATTTAAAACTGAAATAGGAGACCTAGGAAAGATGTTTCTTAACTTTTGGGAGTAGATCTAAAACTACTTGAAAGCTCTCTTAAATATGAGACATAGAGATCAACTTTCATTCTAATCTCAAATAGCTCATTTCAGATAAAATAGCCTATTTAAACAATAGGCTTTGATGATGCATCTGTACCTCCTAAAACTACAAACCTTTGCAGAACACAATTGCAAAACAAAAATTTCAGCAGTTTATTTGACTTTTCTATTAACTTAAAAAAATTTACTTTTAAAAATATATTCAGGTTTCTTTTTAATTTATATCTATTTTTTTTTTCGCAATTTTCATAGATTGCCTTTTATGGAAGAAGGTAAACTCATTGATTGTGAAACGGAAGAAGACTTTACGAAATCTATGGACATTGCTCAGAATTTCTACAAGAATTTTACTTTGGATTTTTGTCCTTGTGCTCGTAAGTGCGAAGAAATAATAATCGAGATATCTCAGGATTCATTGTCATCTCTTGCGTTTCCACTTCCTTTGTCCATTATTGTATTTTATTTTAGAACCAATCTGTTTTTAACTATGCAAGAATATGAGCAAATAGATTTATATGCAGTATTTGCAAATATCTGTGGAAGTTTAGGTTTATTTGTTGATTTTTGCCTAATGACGACAATTGAAATCATAGAATATTTTATCATTAATGGCCTCCGTCTTTGCAAAGTTTATTCTAAGGATAAGTAGTAAAATTAAGAATCACAATCAAGAAAGAAGTAAACTATTTAAAATTCGTTACTAATACTTTAGTAGTATTTAAATATTTTAAAGTTTTCTTTTTATATTATGATATTTAATTATTGTTGAAATTTTTTTTTGAAAACTTCAGAAATAGCTTTTCTAATTTTTTTTCTCTTTGTTTAATTTGTTGATCGTAGTCAAAATGGACAATAATAAAAGTAACTTCAGGCTTGAGTTATTCTACTTAATACAGAAATATGTAATGATAACTCACAGATTTGCACTGAAAAGACTCACTGCTTCAAACTTCTGTTTTCCTTTTCAATCTTTGTCATGGTCGATTACTCATCATTAATGAATTATTATCATTTGTGAATTTAAAAAAAAAAATCAAATAAAAACCTTTATTAAAGAGTTAGAAAACCGTAGATCCACTGTTTAGCAGCTAAATTCCTTACATCGATTACTAGATGTAATTTCTTCTTTTTAAATATTATTACTATCGACTAGTATATCCACATTAGGACTTCACTTCATTCCTTTTTACTTCATTTTATCCATTTGATTATGTTAAGTTAAAGTTAAAAGTTAAAAGTTGGGATCAGGCCCAGAGGACCGCGCAATGCAGCTGGAGGGAAGGCTCCAGTGTACAGAACCTACGGGACAAAGTTGAGGACGGGGGGTCGGCCCGTCGCTCGCCCGCCTTTAACTCCCGGGAAAGAAACCCGGTACCCATTCTGTAGAGGGCTGGGTAGACCCTAGGGCCCGTTTGGATGAGAAAGAAGCGTGGAAAAATTCCCGTCCTCCGTCGAGGCCGGGAATCGAACCCGCTACCTCCAACCCGCAGCCTAGCGCCCTTACCCACTCGGCTACCGGGCCCACATGTTATTCATTTTTCAGCATTCCTAACTTTCTATAACCTCATTTTCCAAGTTAGAATTCATAAAATTGTAATTTTGAGACATTGATATTTCATGATTTCGCTTTCAATCAGTAATATCATAGGTTTTGTTTTTTTTTAAATCCCAATTTTGTTCCGCAGTTATGTGTACTTTAGCTGATGCTTCTTAAAGGTTTGACATTTTTAAAATTGAATATTCCTTATTAACAGTAGAGGAAAATATCCAAAAAATTTTATTTTTTTTTAAGAATTTCACCAAGAAAAAATTAAGATCATAAAAGTTTACCAGTTTATTTAATATATAGAAAATAAGTTTACTTTACGATAAAAGGTTGAAATAAACAAACAAAAAAAAAAAACAAGAAAATTGCTTCATTTTTTTTTTAAAAGTTACAGACATCTGTTTTTGAAATTGTGGTCCAAATATGAGCTACTAACAAAAATATAATAGTCTAATTTTTCTTTTAAAAAACTGTGACAAAATGCTGAAGCTACAAGAAAAACAATACAATAGAAAACATACTCGCACATGAATAAGGAATCCTGATCTTTTTTTAGATTTTACGATGCCGGGAATCCAGAACAGCTGTTTTAGGTTTCATAACCTTCATCAAATGGATTTGCCTAGTATCTTAATGTCAGTGATACCAAGAAACATATAAAGAAAATAAAAGTAAAAATATAAACATGTGTCGTCGAAGATTCTATTATTTTAATTCTACTTTTAATTCTACTCATGGATTGTCGATTTGATAATAGGAAACAGCAAACTTCAATTTCATACAGAACATTTTTAAGTCATTCATTTTGACAAGGTCTACATCAAAAACTTGTTATATGCATGTCTTGAGCTGAGAAAAAAAATCCTATATTATCTGCATAGATTAATTTTCTGGAGCTTGTTTCCTTTAAATCAGTTATATTAAGAATAAACAAAAGTGGAGCAAGCACCTTGTCGTATAACGGATTATTATTAAGTTTTCTTGTATTATTTGCAGTATTAGGTCTGAATATCTTAAATAGTCTACTGGGAAGAGATTATTAATTAAGTAGCATATTCTAAGGCAGGGAATAGACTTTTAATAATTTACAAAAAAATCCCTCTTTCCAAACGTTATTATATGCAGTAGAGAGATCTATAAAATCAAAAGACCGATTACTCTCAGGTAGATCTTTTGCTCGTCCGATTTTCATATCGCAATAATAACTTCTCTTGAATTCTAATGGTAAAGATCTATTCCGTAATATTTCATTCTGATATTCACTCACAGTTTTTCAGAAATTTCGGGTAATGCCGCTTTCCATGTTCCTGAGCGATTTTTAACCCATCAATGGAGAAATCGTGTTGAGCTCTGATGTTGAGGAAGTGACAAACTTGAGATTTCTTAAGCTCTTCTTGATGATTCGCATGTGGAGTTTGACATTAGGAACAACAGAGATATCGAAAATACAGTTAGCAATTTTATTTTGATTTATTGATGAGTTTTCCGTGAAATTATCAGCGATTTCAGGGTCTCGTAAATAATAAATTACTGAAATTCCTTCTACAGAATAACCGTTTATTTTCCTTCGACCATCCGGAAGGTACTTCTTACGACACTTCCAAGGAATGCGTTTTTTTTACTATTAAGCCAACAAATTGGTGATAATCTTTGATACTTGACTTATTGAGCCGAGCCTAAGTATTCAAGTAAGCTCTCTTGCAAAAGGTGACCATGATCTGAATCCCCGCATCAATCACAACTGGACGGTGCTGACTTTGTGGGAAGTCAGGTAGCGCAGTTCTCGTAGCAGGTAAAGGTTTGTAATTGTGAATTGAATATGTAACTGTGAATCAAGTGTAAGTTGTTAGTTTCTGCCAATTCCAAGAAATTCTCTCCATTTTCATCGTTTGATTCATGTCCCTATAAATTACGATGACTGTTATAAGCCCCTCGACATAGACAGCAGGAGTTTATTTGATTCAATTTTTTATAATGTTTACATCAATTGAATTGCTTGGGGAATTGTAGATTTTTCCAATAATTAGGTCGTTGTCTGTTGTAGAGATAGTAAATACATCACTTTCTATAGTAAACCGTAATCACCTCTGCTTTTTCAATTCCATTTCTCACAAAAGCGTAGCCAGGTCTCAGATCAATCATTTGCCACCTAGTGAGTTTTTCCGAAGTGAAGACCTAGCTAAATCGCTTTCTCGCACCCGAATGAGTCACCTCATTCATTAAAATCCTTAGATCCGTTTATGATAAAATGTAGAAGAATTGCTCGCTTTATAGTATTTGAATATTTGTTTGGTATGAGATCTATTTATAATTATCAATTTAAATTACAATATGTCTTCATATTACATTTTAGTTTTTAATTCAACTATTAACACAATTCTCCAACTAAAATTAGATATTATTTAATCATGAATTATAAAAAAAACTCTAATCAACAATATATGTAAAAAGGAAATTGGTGACTTTAATACTTTAAACAATATAATGTATTTCAACTTATTTACATGTAAAATTTGAGAGCATATTATTATAATTTTTGTAATTCAAATAAATAGTAAATAAAATTTTGGAACATTTCTTTTTCTTGTCTTTGAGTTCTTATCGGTAATTTGAAAAATTTGGGAATGAATTTAAATTAAAGTTTCACAAAATTTATTTAAACTTTGAAAAGGCCGCGCGGTTGGCGATGTCGTTAAGACACCTCTGAGTACCGGGTTCGGTTCTCATGTGGGTTTCGTTGATGGTGGCGATCCGCGCAGGGCAGGTTTTCCCGGGGTTCTCCCATTTCCCCTGCATTTCTCACACCATCCTTTCTCAGTCTTCCTTTCTGTCTGTCCTTCTTTCCGTGGGATAGCACAATAGATCTTTCAGGTTGACATGCTCGGCTGTCATACCACCCACACTCACAAGTAATCTAATCTAATCTAAACTTTGAAAACGAAAACAGGATCCTGCACTTTAGCTCCTGCAGTAAAATTTATATTCAGTAAATACGATTTGTTTTAAGTAAGTTTACATTCCTTCAAGTGAATTTTTTTGCAACTATACTGAAATACGTTTTTCTTATCATTTCATTTTCCGGTCTTTTTCAGTGTTTTATTAATTGGTTTTTATTTCTACAACTAGTTTTTACTTGAAATGCAAATTTATTTTATTTTTTTAATATTCTTGCAGTTTTTTACATTTTTTTACATAATTTACGTACATTCTCATTCAAAAAAATCATAACCATACGAACCTAATTGATAATTTAACTTTTATGAAGCCTACATGGATTAAGTGCTTTAAATAATCTTTTATATACAAGATTATATACAAAATTTGGGTCTTTTATTTATACACACTGAAAAATCAAACAATTTTAACAGATATTTCTCTGAAAACAACGTCTGTTGTTGAGTTTAATATTTATAATGAATATGGCTTTTACTTAATATGGAATTTGAATTTGTTAATGAATATGTAATTTAATCACATACTCATTTATCAAATTAATCTTTTGACTTTCAAAAAAAACGTTCGTTAAACTATAACTAAATCTGGTGTGCCTATTTAATTTTTTGTTCTTAATTTGATTCGTAATTAATTTTTTTAATTTTTTTGACAAATGAATATGCATATTTTATTACATTGAATGAAAAGCGATTGTCTATTAGTTTCTTTTGTAATCCCATACTTAGGAATTTCAATTTCATTGTTTAAAAGTAGTTCTTTTGTATCATTAATAACATTTTCTATTTTATCTCTTTAACAATGAATAATTACATTGAATTTATAGTTAATGCAAGAACGAATTTAAAAAAAAAACCCTCCATATTTTGCTAAAGATGGCTGATGTGAAATAAGTAGGTCATTCAGCAAGTAATAAAACGAAATCAAGATATTTCAAAATATAATTCATTTAAAAAGGTATTTATATCGATTCAAGATCTTTTTACTGTTTAGTTTATCTGCACTGTAACTTTATAGAGTAAATAAATTATATTGTAGAAATCGTTCTATTTAGTTCAGTTTTGAATATTATAAAGTGGAGAACAGTCTTCAAATTGAAACTGCCACGACTTTCTTTTCTTCTTTTCGTGGTTTCAATTTTTGAAGTTGTTCTTCTAGTCCGAGCTACAGATTTTGAAATTGAGCTTCATACATTGCAATTGACATTCAAAGAAATTAAAGATTGTACATTTTAAATCAATAATTGTTATTCTAGATTATAATCAGCTTACTAGAATATTTGCCCGTAGTAAATTACTATGGACAGGAAAAATAAATGAATGCATTGCTAGGAACAGAAATGAACTTGTTTATTGGAAGGCTTGACGCGAGCTTTCCTGGGAACTGACGGCTTTTCAACTTGTATTGTAAATTGACTCTGCTGAAAATCGATTCTGTAGTAGTGACGATCTCACCTCTTTTGCTTTACGAAAGAACATATGCCGTGATTAAAATGCGGTGACCCTCCTTAACAAGCAATCGTGTGCCTTTACAGAGCCCTTTCTTTGGAATGAGATTGCGAACGAGCATCCCAATTGATCCTTTGTTCAGGCTCAGCTGATGAGGTAGCATACCTGATAATGTGAGAGTGTGAAGTAACTTTACAGATAGTTCCGTTCACACTTGGATCATCTGACACTATTATAAAAATACATCTGTGCCGCAAGATGTGAGACTTGCTGGGCAGCTGATATCTTGCGTTACCTACAGAGGAAATCACGTACAGAATTAGGAAAATAAATCTATGAAATAATACTGGTATTATCTGTGATCAGTCGGTATTTTAGGCACATCCCATTGTTCGCCAGTATAAATTACTTTCAGATGATTTGGTACGATGATAATCAGAACGGTATAAAACTTTCAAATTTGCACATAGTTATGATAAGAAAGAATATAAAAGATAGAAAATTTTCGATTGAGTTACAATAAACGAAAATGAGGTAAACTGAAAGCATTGAAAGATTCATAAAAGTTTTTTTAGCTTCAGCATTAGCTGTAATTTAAGATAATCCAATAATATTTCTAATAAATTTAAGATAATCCAACAATATTTCTAAAAAATTTAAAATTAAACATATCAAGTAATAAACCAACACACAAATTAAAACATTTTATCACGACATTAAAACGATATGTTTCGATCCGCTAGCTGATCATTTACAAGTAAAATTCTAAGAGATACAGACGGTTTAAATACATGAATGAACCAACGAGAAGAAGACTAGTAATGCGGTGTTGCAACTGGAAAGGACATCTACCGACGACCAATGTTAATTATAATCCTGCAACCAAGGAACAGCACCGGACGTGCTGAGTGAAGATGCAAATGATAATGGAACCAAAATGACGTCCACAGATGACAACTGGAATATCAGAACTTGAATTCTAGAACCTGGGATGCCAGAGGCAGTGCAATGTTGTTGTTATTGAAGTTAATAAGCACAGAAATCTCTTTAAAAGGGAAATAAAAGTGAAAAAAAAATTAAAAAAAGGGGAAAAGAGGGATGACCAGAGCAACAACATTCCAAAATGATAACTACTGAACGCACAAAGAAACGAAAAAGATTTCGCATTTCGAGGTGCCACCGGGGAGAGACTGGGACGGACGTTTCGTGCTCTTTTCGACTCATCAGTCATTCAACTCCACCGATGACAGGCTCAGAAGGTGTGAATATTAGCCTGATGTCACATATCTCGTCCAACAGTCTCTCTCACACATCTCCTGAGAGAGGGAGAGAAATTCAATTTATAATTTCTCTAGTTATTATTATACAAGATGGCGCACATAAAACCGGCCCCAATAGACATATCTTTTTGTATTGTATTGTTATTATTATTTTGGGGCCGGTTTGAAATTTAAATGCGCCACTCTGAATTTTATATATATATATAAAATTTGTGAAATATTTTGTATTTTATTCTATCTATTTCTCATTCAGGTCAGTAAATAAAACCAATTTGTAAGTGTTGAAGAAAGAAAATATTATATTGTTTTCTGATATCTACTATGTAGTCAGGTCTATGATAATTGCGTCTGTACTGAATATGTACAGATTTTTTTTTCTTGACATTATTCCGTAAAAGTATAGTACAACAACTACACATAGCATTTATATTGTGTTAGGTATTGTAAGTAGCCTAGACATGATTTAAAGTATTCGGGAGGATGTGCATAGGTTTTATTCACGAATTACACTATTTTATAAAAGGGATTTGAGCTTCCGCGGATTTTGGCATATGCGAGGAGTCCTGGAACGAATTCCGAGGAACGAATGCACTTCTGATTATTAGTTCAATACTTTAGAGCAGCGGTCGGCAACCCGCGGCCCATGAAGCGTTTTGGTGCGGCCCGCGGGGCGTGTTGGAATTTTTTTTGGTTGTCAAAGTAAGATTTTCCTTTTTTTTTTTTTTTTTTTTTGGTTGTTAAAATTTTTGGCCCAAGTGCGGCCCGCAGTAATCCCCACATAACATATTTGGCCTTTTACAACAAAAGGTTGCCGACCACTGCTTTAGAGAATAGATATCAACGAAGAAACACTGCAAGATCCACGACAAACATAATGTTTCTTTCATGATTGGTTTCAACATTTGCGGTTACCATCTGAGTCTAAGGTACAATTTTACAATTCAATTTTTCTTGCGTTGAAATTGACATTTATAGAAATTAAAGATTGTATATTAGATAATACTTGTTAATATAAATTATAGGCTTGAATACATAAATCTTTAATTCCTAAGGTTGAAAATTTGAGTTTTAACTTCTACTGGAGTATTTGTACGCATTCCCTCATTTCGTAACTTTCACGGGATTTCGCAGAACGATTCCAGAAGGAAAGAATTTAAGTCAAAAGCGTCGAGATTTCGAATTTGGAAGCAAGATCGAGTTTCGATCGCGGAAGAATAAAGAAGGATTGATAAAGAATTGTAGATCATGTTGTAGATAAATGTGGGATCTAATCATGGACAATACCAAGTTGTTGTAATTAGGTTTGTGTTGATTTTGTCTGCGTGGTTGTACGAAAACTTATTGTATAGTTCCCATAGTTGCTTAAAAACGTAGAATCCAGATCAGGTCAATGGGGTTATTCAAATCACTACAGAATTTTATTGTTCACGTCTATCATTACAGTCACGTATTTCATTACAGGATTCATTGAAATAAATAAAAGTATTTACATTCAAGTGTAGGAAAATTATTATAAACCATCTTTTTAGTACTACAGAAGCGTAAATAAACAATCTGACAAATAGACTGAAAACACTAAGTACAGAATAGTTTCAATAGAATTTCTCCTTTCAAATGGAATAACTGTAATTTTTAATTTTTCAACTTTTTTTATGCTGGCTTTAGGAATTCAGGAAGCCAAAACCAGAAAAGTTGCAGCATCTCAAACAAAATATGTCTTTGTAAGAAAAGTTTAGAGAAAGAGCTTTTAATGCTACATTTAAATTTGGAGTTAATTGGAATTTATTAAAAACAGTCATTAAAATGAATTTATTTTAATTTATTTAAGATAAAAGATGAACTAAAGACATTTCGTTATCATATATGTGTATTTTGTTTTCATTATGAAATTTGGAATACAGTTTAGTTAACTTCAGATAGCAAAGCTGAAGTAACAATGATGAAAACAATGAACAGAAACTCAATATTGCTCTCTTTCTTATAAGATGCCATTTTAAAATTTGAATGTTAGTTTTATAAATAATAATACTGAATTTGCCAAACATAATTGAAAAACAAAAAAGCCAGATCAGTTTTGTGTTAATGCTAAAAGAAGCGACCCTGTTGCAGCATTTTTCAACATTGGAAATTGGCAAAATCTCCTCAGTAGAATTATGTATCATACTAGTAATATACATAAAAAGATAACATAGGTAAAAAATGCATTAATTAAATATTTAGTGAAAAAATTAGATGAGCTAAATATTTAGATTACTAGTCAACAAATAAGGTGTATATTAATCAACTACGTTATCATTACTGAGAAGAAAGTAGGTAATTATATAGGAGTTTATATGTTTACATCAAATAAAAAAAAATATCAATTGAAAAAAAAACAACATTCAATTATTATTATGGTCTTTAGAATAAATTATTGATTCAAAATAAAACTAAAATCTAAAATCTTGTTGTACACATCTAAAATCCTCTTCTTATTTCAAGAATTGCCACTGCCATTAGTCTAATCATATTCATAAATTGCCTAAATTTGTAAATAAAAATAACCTCTTAAATATGGGATTCTCGAATAAATGTATTATGTAAAAAAAAAATTAACAACTAAATAGTATATTTTTCCTATCAAACCTCTAGTATCACTGAAATCTACAATATTGTAGCTTAAATTATTTTGTCTTTTTTGACTGAAATATTAATGATGTCTACCAAATTTGAACAAAAACCTC
Organism: Thereuonema tuberculata; assembly: GCA_023159025.1. Classification (NCBI taxonomy): domain Eukaryota; kingdom Metazoa; phylum Arthropoda; class Chilopoda; order Scutigeromorpha; family Scutigeridae; genus Thereuonema; species Thereuonema tuberculata. The sequence continues at coordinate 32,945,840 of JAFIDM010000002.1, forward strand.
TAAATCAAGCTAAGATTGTATTTAAAAAAAGACAAAAAAAATCTTAAAACTAATCTTGCAAAATTAGCTTGCAATTGAAAATTGAAAATCATAGTTGTTCCGAAACATTAAGTTCTAATTACCAATCTAAAGCTCCATAATCTTGTAATGTGTAAAGTCATCTGAATTAAAAAAAAAAATCTGTGATCTTACATGCATATAACATAAATTTATTTCATATTTAATTTAGCTAAGCAAAAATATACAATACTTGTGATGAACATCGTTCCTTATTTACATTACAATTACGAATATTAATGAATAACAAACCAGGGCCGGATTTAAGCATATGCTTTCTAGGCTGCAGCCTATGGGCCCGCACCACAAAGGGGGCCCGCACCACAAAGGATCCCGCGACCACTGTCCAGGTGAAAAATGATTCTGCGTCAATTTTTAAAATCAGGCTTTTTTATTTTAGTAAGTAAATAGTATAAAAGTTTGGTGATTGTAATCATCATTTATCGTTTGCATTTGGTTTAACTTAATGTGGTGTTTGGGTGTTTGACCAGCCTGACAAGAATATCTCTCACTATTTCGCGAGGGCGACAGAATTCTAGAAGGTATTGCTGTCGCATATAAGGAAGGCGCACTCGTCATCTTCTGCATAGTGGTTCAAGCAAGCGTTCACGATAGTTTAGCATAAATAATAACCAAATACAGTAGAGCCCCGATTATCCGCGGTATTGGGCGGCAAGGGCTTTGCGGATAACCCGAAAAAAGACTAAAAATGAGGTGTAAACAAGAAAAAAAATATTTCACCAATAAAAACTACGTTTTATTATACAAAAAACATAATATGTAAAACTTTTAAAATATGTACAGTACAGCAGAAACCTTTGCTCCACGTTTGTATACACAAATTCCGAGAAGGCCCAAAGGATCACGATGCACAATAAACCTGTCAGTAATTTTCGACCTTCGCACTGTAGGGCCTATTATATTTTCCCTGTTGTTGGCTTGGATTAAAATTGTTTTTTGTTTTTTTTTTGAGGTTCGTAATTAAAAAAAAATTTCTCGGCACTCGCGGATAATCCGCACCGCGGATCATCCGTTCGCGGATAATCGGGGCTCTACTGTAGTTGAAGTTACTAATTAGTGTGCATAGTTTAGTTTTAATGTTAAAGTTAGTAGTTTGTTCAATAGGCAGTGTGTGTGTAGAAATAAATAGTGATTAAGTGCTCCTGGGTCCTGGCTTTAAATATTTTATTCACACGGAACCCGGTAAGAAAGTAAGAATAAAACCATTAATAATGTAGAATGTAGGCCAACTGTTTCATATTAACTCGTTTTCAGTAGAACAAAGTAAAGTTGTAATATGTCGTTTTTTTTATATTTTTCGATTTTTCCAAAAAAACTCATCTAGTATTATGGACTCATCACAAAATACAAACTAATCGACATAAAAAGAAAGAGGAATTCCTGTTGAAAGATTTGTAATATTCATGCCTAACCAGGGCCACAAAGCTGAAGATATATTTCAAGGCTTGAGCAAGTTTTTGAAGGAGAATGAACTAGACGTTAAAAACTTACGATAACGCTTCTTCAATGAGCGGAAAGTACAATGGCCTTCAAGCGTGGTACTGGCAGAAAATAAATTAGCAGTATGAGTACCTTGCCTTGGGCATTCACTCAATCTTGTAGTGCAGGCTGCTGCCGAGTGCTGCCTGAGTGCTGTAAGTTTTTTTGCCTTATTGGAAGAACTTTTTGTACATTTTATGGCCTCAACTAACAGATATAAAGTTTTAACCGACTGCTTGAAAAACTCCGATGCAAACAAACCCATTCTCGTGCAAAACATACAACAATAACAAGTTGGTCATGCAGAGCAGATGCTACAAAAGCCCTTTTTGCGAAGCTATAGAGAAATAAAAATGCACTTTTTGAAATTTCACAGGACAAAGAAGATTCAGGAAAATCACGTGTTACTGCTCTAAGTTTGCATAACAAAATGTCAAAGTTGGAAACGGGGATTATACACAGTATTTTGGGAAGATATCTTGGGTCAGTAAACAAAACTAGTGAATTCTGCAGAACCTTACATTGGACGTGAATACAGCTTACTTACTGACGTCGCTTACAAGCTTCATAAGAACAAGACACGATAGCTTTGAAGAATATCACATGAAAGCTGCTAAGTTAGCTGGTTCTAATTGCGCAGGGTATCAGAATGAACCACAACGAAAACGCAAAATAAACGTGCGTTTGTCACCTCTTGACTGTAACCAAGCATCAGAAGTTGAGCTGACCCCATCAGAAAAATTTCGAACTCAGAATTTCCTTGATATCATAGATCAATTTGCATCATCATTGCGGCAGAGGATTGAGGCATACAAACTAATTGATACCCGGTTTCTCAACAAGTTGAATACTCTCAGTAATGAAGAGATAATTGCAGCAGCTCAAAAACTTAGCAGAAACATATAACAATGACTTGGACGATCAAATGGGAAAATAAACCGATTCAGTTCAAGTTTTTTTACCATGAGTTTGAAAAAAATGACGACGAAATTGAAAAAGTCATTAGTCAGGAGAGGTGGATGTATAAAGTCATCTTAGAAAAAAAACGTTAAATGATGTTTTCTTAATATTGAGATTGCCTTAAGAATTTATCTGTCACTTATAGTCACAAACAGCAGTGGAGAAAGGTCATTTTCAAAATTGAAGTTGATCAAAAACAGGCTTCGAATCTCCATGGTAGAAGACATGTTGACATGATGACATTGAAAGTGACATTTGAAGAAAACCAAAAATTATGAAGATATTATAAGTAGCTTCATTAGTACGAAGTGTAGGCGAACTAATTAGCCATTAAGAATGTGACACTTTCGTTATAGTTAAATTTGTTTGAAAAAGTTCTGTATTTGAATTAAATATGTTATGTATGTTGTACAGGTTAAGTGCATTTTGCTTGTTCATTACATTCCTGTTTATGCTTCTGAAAGACGCCTTATAATTATTCCACGGTTTGTCTGGCTGTCTGTGGACACATACCCCACAATGCTTCGCAACGGCTTCTGTTAGCTCAGTTGGTTAGATCGTCGTGCTAATAACGCGAAGGTCGTGGGTTCGATCCCCTCATGGGCCATTCTTCTTTTTCAATTTTTTCTCCCCATTTTAAATCTTTTCAGTTTCTTAGCTTATGACATTATGAGATATTGGTTATGTAATCCTTTTAGAATTGGGATTTTGACAACTACTTTATTTTCTCTAAAATTAGTATCACGTTGTTTAAAATAGATATTTAGGAAGCGACTGTTTTAGGATTTCTTGTATGTTGTAGGTGGCCTGTTAGCTCAGTTGGTTAGAGCGTCGTGCTAATAAGGCGAAGGTCATGGGTTCGATCCCCTCATGGGCAATTCTTATTCTTTATTTTTTTCTCCCCATTTTAAATCTTTTCACAGTTTCTCAACTTAAGTTTTTTTGAATCATTATTAGGAATTCAGTGTATTAACAAGGTTTGAGTTAAGAATGACGATTATTCCATATAAATATGGGTGGGTAAGATAGCATGGGGTCGCAAAGAGACTCGCGCATGCATTTTCTAGACCACCCCGGCGCAGTCTATTCTAGGTGACTCAGAAGCCGTTGCTAATCACTGTGATTGGTTTACTAATCGTTATTCTATCTGGTTGTTATTTTGCAGTTGGGGGAACATGGTCACTTATTTTTACAGTCAGCTACATTAGAAGTTTATCAAGTAGTTCTTTCGATCGTCGCAAGAAGGCGCCAAGAGTTCCCGTCATTGGTGGTTGAAGAGGTTGCCGCCCCCTCATCGCTGATTGGCCAAACCAAGCGTAGCTATTGAGATGCAGACCCTGCTTCTATCGTCTCATTCATTGGCGCAGCTGATTATAAATAGTCTGTTTTGGATGTTATTAATCACATTGAAAAAGAAATGTAGTTCAGTAGTACTTTCAATATTAAATTAATTGATCTGCCAAAAAGCCTTATTTATATTGAATTATGTAGACGTAAATTACTTGTATTAAATTTTATTTTATATTGATTTCAAACTTTTACAGCATCTTTTACAGAATTGAAAAACAATTGCAGGCTATAAATCTAATTTGTCATCTGATTCTGAAACTAGAAGAGAACTCAGCTTATTGCCTTAGTAATCACCTTCTTAAAAAATTAAAAAATAAGGGCGTAGTAGTAGGTGGGCATACCAGTCATATATTATTAAAAGTTGAGAATCTGACAGGTTAATACGATATTTTATTATTTAGCAAGGTTCAGCAAACGATTTGACCTATTTTTAAGACTGACTGAATTGATGTTTATTCTTAGTTCACCTGCACTAGATTATCGTTAAAACTGATATAATTCCAAAGTCAGAAATAAAAAGTATTAACATAATTAAAAAGCAAATTTCACGATTATTCATTATTATTATTATTATTTCTTTAATTTTCATTCTCTATGTTCGGACAGAAGTCTTATTTATATAAAATAAATTACTTTCCAAGAGAAAATCAATATTGAAACGTTAATTCAGAAGACGAATACAAAAGAACTTGTTACTTATTTAAAAGTTAGGAATATTAAAAAATAAAATTAAATGGAATCGTGGGACATGAACAAGAATAAGTAGATTTGAAATAAACTTACTCCAAACAATTAAATTTTAAAATGTAGTTATTTATTTATAGCCTGTGAAAATAAGAAATTTATATTTAATGAGATAAGGCAATAGAAAAGAATTATTCGCTGAATTTGTTTGTAAAATATGAAAATTCTCTGAAATTGAAGCTGTTTAATTAAAACTGTTATTTTTTGGAAAACTTTCTATTTCTCCAATTATACACAGATAACGAATTATACACAGATAATGTTTTTAGATTGTGTTGTATAAGAGATGGAGTTAATGTCTTACATGCTGGTGCAGAAATTAAGGCCCACTTACAAACATTGTGTAATTTCTCTCTGTATCAATAACTGACATCATTAAAGTTATTTGATTGGTTTAATTGCGTAGAGTACTTAGCAAAGGACATTTTTTTATTTCAAGGTTTTTCGCTTACCGATATTAAATAACGAAAATGGGATCACATTTTTTGAAGGTGGACCTTATTCCCACCCTTTACTTTATTTATCTTTAGGGCATTTGATATTTCCACTTTCGTTTCTCTTTTTTTGGTGGGAGGAGGGGGGTATATTTGTCTATTTTAATTTATGATTTTAATTTTATAATAAGATACTTAAAGGACAAACATGAAGTCTGGCAGTATTTAAAGAAATTTAGAAAGAAAAATTATAAGCTAAGTATAAAATTTAGTTCAGAAATCTGGTATGACTATTTTGTTAATATACTGCAATGCATAAAAGATCAAGATAAGAGAGGAGTTTCGAACTAAGAGAATAATTGGTACTACGATAATTTAAGTAAATGGAATAATGATTTTTCATAGAGGAACAGAAAATTAGTTTAAGGAAATTGAAAAATAAAAAAGCAAAAGGACCCGACGGAATTTTAAACGAAATGAGCACATAATCTATTAATAGATAATAAATGTATATCGTTATTAAAAACTTTTCAATGAGATATGAAATAATGATACTTTTCATGGGGCTTGAAGGATGGTTTGGATCCTTCCATTTTCAAAGCAGATAGTAAGGATGTCAGAAAAACTTAGAGATATTACCCTCCCTAATATTTAGCAATGTAGGATTCAGTTTACATTAAATGATTAGATCAGGAAAATAATATTGTCAGTGAATTACAATTAGGCTTCAGAAAAAAAAAATATTCCGCGATTGGTAAGATTTTTGTACTGAATACTAATAAAATTAAATGGTTTTTAAAATATTTACAATATTTACAATATTATATGAATAACATTTTTATGTTTTCTTAGTTTTGACTTGTACACGATAATTTTTCATTATTAAATATCAGAAGTTTCTGATTTGAACAGCTCACTTATATTGTATTCTGTACTAAACTTATTAGTAAGATTGAACGTGTCGAGATTGAAGTTATCAGTGTGTTCACTGCACATTATGTCCTGTATTCATGAAACATTTCTGCTTGGTTATCTGGACAATATATTCCAAATTAATTAGCAAACTAGCTTACCGATTGAAAGCAAAGTGCAGGAGAATTACCTGCTGTTGAGGTGAGACCAATTGACACATCTCCATCCAAAAAATTCGAAAGAGATATTTATTTTGTGATCATTAATGCAGCAGTACAGCGTACAAAAGAATTTTTTATCTTCAATGAGGAACTTCTGAAGGACGTTGCACAATTGAACCCAAGAAATTTCAAGAACCTTAAGAGTGCCGAAATATCTCGTGAGGATCGTATTCTTCGAAAATTAACTCCAATGTTGTTTGGAGAACAGATCTATTAAGAAGAAAACAATGCAGTTCAAAATTCTGACGGAGACTTTGAATTCAGTGATGATCAGAGCGACACTGCAGAACCAGAGCATATTTTAAGGGATTTCCACTGGGCGACATATTTGCACCCCCCGCCATCCCAAAAATCTATGACAAAAAAAAAAACAAAAAAAAAACGGAATTTCCATTTTTTTTTATTTTTACCGTTGCCGCGGCGCTCAAGAATTTCCAATTCAACAATTAAAAAAAAAAAGCACTAGTTTCGCCCAGTTAACATGTTATTTTAGGCACTGTGCAGAACAGCCTACGACATTTGCAGTGGATGAAATCGAGAATATCTTCATTGAATCGTTTTAGGAATAAAAGGCGAAGTGAAAACAATGACTACTTTGTGCTTTGGAATTGCTGCACGAGTTAAATGGTTACCGATTTATTTGATACTCAATCTATCTCGCATACAAGTTTTTGCTAAGGTTATCGTGTACACAGCTTTCCGGTGAGAGAGTTTTTTTTTTTCAGTTCTGAAAACCAAAAAAAAAAAATCGTTTGCATTCTTCATTGAGTCAAGACTTTTTAGAGGATTTCGTTTTGTTTTGTGTTTTATTTTCATTTCGATTACGATATTGCTCTTAGTTCACGCGAATTGTCTGTAATGCCTAAATTGTATTGATAAAAACAAAGGCCAAACCCAATCATTATAAGAAACGTTCATGTAAAGGTTGTGTAATATAATTGTTTATCTTTTAGTCATTTAGTCAATAAATAATATAAAATTACAGTTTTCCCGATTTTATATTACTTAGCAATTTTGTTGCAATATTGTTGATGAAGGCTGGGGAGAGAAAGTCATTGATCGTTTGGGCCCAACACGATATCACAGCCTTTGAGGACAACCACTAGCCAGTCCAGCCCAGCTGATATATTTCTCTTAAACCTGAATTAATAAGAGAGGTTCTGTTTCACTTATCAGACGTTACTTTTTTTAATTCTAACATTTGAGCTTATTCCTGTTTGACTAAACTAATATAGATGAATTACGAATTAACATCAATAAAGTCTGCCTCAGAACTAGATCAAAACTAAATTGAACCTTTCTCAATCATAAAACAGATTATTAACTCTCAGATTCACTACTGTTTCATTATTTATGACTGGTATTTCTTTGTATATGGCTATCATATAATTTATAATCATATTTTAAAAAAATAAAAAAATAAAAAAAAATTATTTTTTAAAAAGATGTTTAATTATCATGAAAGTGATGATAAACATAATAATAAACTGTGTCCTCTTCTTACTGGTTGCTATCAAACTGAGACGATTTATGGCCATCAACTGTTCTTTCTATGGAATAAATTAGAGTTTACCGAAAGCTCTTGCTATTTTTCTCTTCATAAAATGTTATGATGCTATAAAAGATTGAAACCAATTTAAGATAAATTTCTTTCCAGGAGAAAATCAATACTTGAAAAATTTATTCAGAAAATGAGTACAATATAATTTGCTATTTTTAGAAAAGATAAGAAAATTAAGAGGATAGAAATGAAATCGAATCGGGGACAAAAAGAAGAAATAAAGAAATTTAAAACGAGTTTAATCCAAAAAATCAAATTTAAAAACCGCAGTTTTTCGTATTGCCTGATAAAATAAAAAAATTATACTTGACGGAGTAAAGCAAAACAAAGGAATTATTAGGTATATTGATTTTAGTAATTAAATTTAAATTCTCAAAAATTTTAGCTATTTAATTTAAATTGTTATTATTTGGAAATTCAGCAAAATCGATTAAAATGAGAAAAACAATAACGAGAAGGGGGCGGCGAATGCTAATAAATATTTAGGTGAAGTCTATTCACTGATGTCCATCTAATTTCCGAGATATTGGAAATATGTTTAGACTACATCTAAAATGTCATCTTGAAGGTTAATTATTCATTGTTTGCAATGCTTTGTTAGAATATTTATTTCACTTGCACTTATTATTAGAATGAACGTTTACTGTTTGTATTTTATTATGTTTTATGCTAATTTTTGAATTAGCACAAATAATAATTGTTATTACGATAGCAAAATATTGTTGATTTCTTTTAAAGCCTGTTAGGGTTTTTTCATCTTTCCAATTTCATTTATTTATTTATTTTATGCTTTTATCTATTTTTATTTTCATGAAGTTTACATTACGAAAAGTACTTCATGCTTGCGCTCGATTTTGTCTGTTTACATTCTGTAATACAAACAATGACGAACGGATAAACAAGTATGTGTCGAACGTTAAGGTGTCATTTGATGAATCAAAAGATGTAGATATGTAACTGCACATTTATTTAATTATTAATTAGCGACCCATTTGGGTGTTATTGTGTTAGCGACCAAAATCGGTGGCTATCGCGTTTATCCGGTCCATCCGTCCGTGTCTGTCTTCCCGTGTCTGAAAGGAAAATCGGATTCACAAACGGATTTCACCATAGAGTTGAGAGGCCAAACAACCAGGAATAGGGTATTCCAGGAGGCAACACTCCCCCATGTTCCAGATATTAGGCATTGTTGTCATTGTATCTTCCTCAAAACTCCCGAACAAGTTACATTATACTCGTCTTAATAAATTTTTCAGAATTTGATTTTTCTACTGAAAAAAAAAATTATCTTAAATTGATTTCAAACTTTTATAGCATCATAAAATTTTACGGAGAGAAAAATAGCAAGATGTTTCCGAGAAACTCTAAATTTATTGCTTAGGAACAACAGTTGATGGCCATAAATTTAATTTATCGTCTCAGTTGAAAGGAACTAGTAAGAAGAGGACACAGTTTATTGCTATGTTTATTATCACTTTCATGGGAATTAAACATATTTTTCTTTAAAATAATTTTTATTTTTTTTATTTTTAAAATATCATGAATACATGACAGCCATATACAATGAAATACCAGTCATAAATAATAAAACAGTAGTAAATCTATACTAGTTTAACGTCAAAACAAGGATAAGTTCAAATGTCAGAATTACAAAAGTAATGTCTGATAAATGAAACACGATCTCTTTTGTTAATTTAGGTTTGAGAGAAATATATCAGCAGGACCAGTGGTGTAAGTCGAACCTTAGGGTGTCATTTGATGAATCAAAAGATGTAGGTATGTAATTGTACATTTATTTAATTATTAATTACCAACTCATTTGGGAGCTATTGTGATAGCAACCAAAATTCAAGTGGAATTTACTGTGATAAGAAGCAGAACCACGATCTGTTACTTTGGCTGAAAGTAATCTTGCTGAAGGAATCAAAAATCCAAAAGGATTATTCAAATTACAGTTTTGTGTAATTATCGTTGACCAAGCATTATATTGAAGCCTTTCAAAAATATAAAACTCATCAAATTATTTTTAGGGTCATCAATGTTTCGAGAGAGACTTGATAATTCAACAATATTAGATGTAGAACAAGAATTTTGTAGGAAGCTTAGAAATATCAAATATCATTGATTAACTTGCCAGTAAGAAAGCAAGAAGAATACACTTTTAGTTCTTTAATTAAAAATATCCGATCAGCTGATGACTGCCTATCTGAGAACAGTTTTAGTTATATTAATTTTAAGAGAACATTTCATTTTTTGTAAGATTTTTGTTAATTGAAGTAAAATTTGACTTTTTGTATCAATTAGTTAAAGCATTGGCAATAGTAAGGAAACACATTTCAGCTAAAAAGATGATAAAATAAGTCTAAAAATAAATATGTTACTAAATAAATCTTCTAGTACAAAATATTTAGAACTAACTACAACTATCATATTTCGTCTTTTATAACTAAAGATTTTCTCAACGTTTTCCTCCTTACATAAATGAAAATAACTGAAAAAGAAAGAGAAATTTCATTTATGTAATGAGGAAAACCTTGAGAAAGTCTTTAGGTATTAAAGACGAAATATCGATAAGTGTAGTTGGTCTCTATATATTTTGTACTAGAAGATTTATTTAATATAACAGAGAATTGTGATGTTGACATGAATACATGTTACTAGTTTCTGGCTCTCTTTCAGAGCCCTTTCATCGAACAGAAGAGAAGGACACTGCGCTTTTCTTTATTGAAATGCGCATAACAAATTCATGGAGGCTAGCGGAGGCCAGCACATGAATTCTCTTTCTCTTTATTTTTAAAGTGTATTTTTATTTTTAGTTTAAATTTGTGGAGATTCCACTTGTCTGCCTGTTGCCACTTCAATTCATCTCCGCTATGAGACCAGCTTGTTCATTATTGACTACTCTCAACTGATGATCGCCAAGTTAGCGTGAAACAAGATGTCACTAATGAATAATGGCTCAAATTTTTATGTCTATATGCTCTTTAGGCAGTTTCCTTTATTTAAATGCGCATAACAAATTTGTATAGGCTGGCGGAAGCCAAACATGAATTTTATTTTTCTTTATTTTTAATATGTATTTTTGTATTTAGTTTAGAAATTCTCAATAAATAATTTCTTGGTGCGGAAAAGATGCCTTCTTTATTCTACACTGGAATCTTATACACTAATGCTGATTGTCCTAAGCAGTCAGGCCATCTTCTATTTTATACGTACATAGGAATTTCCATTGCCTAAAATCAAATAATTCCTCCCACAGATCCTCTGCTAAGTAGACTAAGAATTTTATTCTTTGGCATTCTGCCACACTTCACTTCCTCTTCAATCTGAAGCTTATTCAACAGAGTACTCTTTAATTACATAGTTGTTAGTTTATTTAGTCGTTGGCTGCTTCTGTATTTTAATATTGAAATTTATTCGAGCAATTTATTCACATGCTGAACTTGGAAATAAAATTAAAGTCATAATATTGATACAACTTATTTTTTTAATCCTAACTTTTCTAGAATTCAGTCAAAGATATTCGAGAATTGCATACTATATTTTCAAAATTCACTTATATGCTCACATATTACCAACTGAATAAGTGATCAGAGCTCAATTTCAGAATTCGTTTTTTCTTATTTTGGGTATCTGGGGGCACGGTAGTGGTCCCGCCAAGACGAGCCGAAGGAAGGAAGTAGGGAACTACGTACCTTTTCTCGAAGCGTTTCGTCGAATTTTTGAACCCTCATAGCTTCGGCCTGGATAATACTAGAGAGCTCAAATTTTCAGGATAAAATGCAGTTAGCAGACTAATGAAATATTCTAAATTTCTTTTATCTAGCTTTTATACTTTGGATTTTATTAATACCTAAAATACGTCGATTTCGTCACTGATTCATTCACTGACTGACTTACTCATGATCATCAAAATCTCTAGGGTACTTCCTGAAGTCCTAGAAAGCTGAAATTTGGTATGCAGGCTAGGATTAGCACACAAACAAAAAAAAATAAGAAATCTATAACTTTCATCCTCCAACCCCTCATAAAGGGGGGTCTGCTTATGTATTATCCAACTCTCATAGCTTCGACCTGGATAATACTAGAGAGCTCAAATTTTCAGGATAAGATGTAGTTACCAGACTAATGAAATACCCTAAGTTTCATTTACCTAGGTTTTATACTTTGGATTTTATTAATACCTAAAATACGTCGAACTCTCATAGCTTCGGCCTGGATAATACTAGAGAGCTCAAATTTCCAGGATAAGATGCAGTTAGGAGACTGATCAAATACGCTAAGTTTCATTTATCTAGCTTTTATACTTTGGATTTTATTAATATCTAAAATACGTCGATTTCGTCACTGATTCACTGACTCATGATCATCAAAACATCTAGGGTACTTCCTGAAGTCCTAGAAAGCTGAAATTTGGTATGCTGGGTAGGATTAGCACAACATAACAATAAAAAAATTGAGAAATCTGTAACTTTCACCCTCCAACCACTCATAAAGGGGGTCTGTACTTTATTTTATTTATATTATATATATTATTTATAACAATTTTATATATAACAATCTATATTCCAAACTTTCAAAAGTCCTATGGCTGAAATTTGATATATGCAGGCTACGATTTGCAAACAAACAACAACAAAATTAAGAAATCTGTATCACTTTCACCCTCCCCCTCTCATAAAGGGGGTTCCGGTTCTTTATTATATAACAATTTCTCATAGGTAAATAAAAAGTCCTAGAAACCTGAAATTTGGTATGCAGACTAAGATTTGCACACAAATAACGAAAAACTTTCACCCTCCAACACCCCATAAAGGGGGGTGCAGGTCTGTATTAAAAAATGTGTTAATTGTAGGTATTTCCAAAACAAAAGTTCTACAAAGCTCAAGTTTGATATGAAAGCTAGATGTTATCTTACATTTCAACATTTCATCTGAACAACAGATATCTGTGATCCAAGGGGTTAGAGGACGGAAGAATACCAAACGCGCCACGCGCGCTTAGCATCGCCCCTCCGCCCGCACCACAATGCCTCTCCCGCCATCCCCTGATGATTGAGTGCGCTACCCGAACGCGGGCAGAATATTGGTTTTCTCCTTGAATCTGACGAGCCGAAGGAAGGAAGTAGGGCACTACGTATCTTTTCTCGAAGCGTTTCGTCGTATGGAATTTCCTATAATTGTTTAGGATTTAAACTTAATCATTGCGAAGTTAAGTCTTAACGACGTAGTTCTGTAATAGTATTGCTTAATAAATATATAAATCCCACCCAAAACATTTAATGTAATTAGTTGCCAAGCCTCACATGCTCATTTTAACGCTTTCACTGTTAAAAAGTTATGAGATCTCATGTAGAGCCAAGCCCCTAACTCTACAAGGCCTAACTCTACAAACCCTAACTCTAAAAACCCTACATCTTGGTCAAAAAGTATGGCTTGGCCTTTTCATGGAACTATTTCATCCCACCCAAAACATTTCATGTAAAATACGTTGCCAAGATGCTCATAACGCTTTCACTGTTTAAAAGTTTTCAAATCTCATGTAGAGCCAAGCC
>JAFIDM010000002.1:32980260-33003257 GCA_023159025.1 Thereuonema tuberculata
TTTCTATATTTGTCCGTTTTTGTATATCGTCCCATTTCACTGAGCTAGGTATGCTGGACGGATCGGGCTGAAGAGCGGCCAATAAGCCTTGAAACAGTACTTTCTCCGATTTCCAGCACAAATATCAAAAAACAGTTCAGTGAGTTTGTGTTTTGTTTAGTTATGTGCGTTCTTTGTTTTATTTTACTGTAAAAATGTACTAAAGCACGTTAAATCTCTTGTTTAATCCTTTGATTTTATGAACTAATTACATACAGAGGCTGAATTCAATCTTGTTGAATAATACAGTAACAATAATTGTAATATTAATCTCTAATAAGGAAATAATAACAGTTTAAGAAATTATTGCAGCATAGATCTCATTTAAACTAAAAGGATAATAAAAGAAAACTTGTAAGGAAATTTTCAAAATATTCTAGTGACTCTGTGTCTCAAATACAGTGAATTACATAAATGACAATCGCAAATTTATTAAATTACAATACTTATTTAATAAATAGTACTGTATACTAATAAGGTTAATAAGGTGGAACAAATATTTCACATGGTTAACGTAATCTGAAGTATTTCAATACAAAATAGGACCTTAACTGATTCGAAATAATTATAGCATTAGTGCTACAAAGAAATAATTCTAGAAATTATTACTTCATAATTCTAGAAATTATTACTTCATGCAACTTGTAAAGTGGAGGTGTGGCATGTATAAATGGATTTGAATTCTGTTCAATTCTTACTTTCCTAGATTAAAAAGCCAAAACTGAACAGTGTGAGATTATTATGTTAAAAGACAAATGTCCAAATGGCAAAATCAGAAAATATTTGTTCCAAACGCCAATAATAGACTAAATCGTTAGAGTTTCAGTTTCTTTAGGTAATTGTTATTAGTTACATCAATAATCACTCTATGAGGTGATTCAAATTTTTCAACATCCTATGGGCTGAATTTTAGCCAAACAAAAATCAACAAAGATTTACCTTTTTCGGATAGTTTTTTGTTGATTGCTGATATTTACTACGACGAAGTTTTGCTATTTTTTTTTATCCCTGGCTGCTATTGATCTTCGTCGAAATCAATAGGATTTCCATATATTAATAAATAACATATCTCAAATTTTGGTTCCTACAATTTATAATTTATTTAGTCAAGAAGCCATGATAATCTCCATTACAATCCGAAAGAAACAACATTTCTTTATTGATTATTTCGACCTACAATAGCATTCTCAATTTTTTTTTATTGTAACCCCTTCTTCTCTTGATAAGTAAACCTAATCTACATTATATTGTGGTATTCCTATGAAATTAGATAGTTATTGCAAGATTAAAATTTGATGATCGGATGGATTTATCAATGAACGGCATTCCATTTTGAAACACTTAATTTATTTGTAGATTGAAATATAATCATTTGTAAAGGTTATGAATTGAAAATCCAAAAACGGTGTCTGGTTCTGCAATTGTTCAATGGATCATCACAAAATAGCCATAAACTGACTGAACATTAGACACACGATGATGTATCTGTAACTAACGAGAAGGTATTAAAAAAAACTAAGAAAAATGCTTTATTATTCTTGCAAATGTTGATTCACTTCTCGTTTCTTACAAGAGCTATTATCGATCCTGGTGCATTTGATTCATCATTTCATTTATAGTTGTTATCTATTACGAGGCATTGCTTCTTCTTTTATTTGACGACATCACAACGTCCACCATTGTTTCATTCTGATCTATAAAAATATACTCGTTGACAAAAATAAATAAATAAATAAATAAAATAAAAAGAAGCATCCGGAAGGAATCATCCAATCGACATGCCAAATCAAATGTGCATGTTTAAGAAAGGAAATCATTACAATTCAAGATTATTTATTTGGAAAAAAAGCTTGCTCGTATGCAAGCAGTTACCAGGGTGGTTTAGACGCATACAGTTCAGGAATAATTTGGCGACATTCCGGGATGGACTAAGATAATCCATAGATGAGAGGTCATCGGGCTGACCTTGAAAGGATTTTGACAATACGAAGACAGTCCTCGGAGAACCGTAGCATTATCCTATTAAAAAATGGCTCGGAGTTGCTGTAACAGGAACGGCAACACAGAAGGTCGTAGAATGTCGTCGACGTACCATTGTGCCGGAAGGATGGTATGGAGGACTACCAAAGGAAATGGCTTTCTATCGTATGACTATCATAGGAAATGGCTTTCTATTCAATCATTCCCGGTATGCGAGCGGTGTGCTGTTCGACAGTAAAGCGATATATCTGTGTGATTCCCAGGTTTTTACCAGACATGCATGCGATGGTCTTTGGCGCCCAGTGGAAACCGCGATTCATCACTAAAGACAAAATGACTCTACTGAACACTATCCCACATTGATTGAGTCAGACACCACTGCAACCGTGCCGGTGATGCTAGGTGATCAGTGCTGGCGGCGGAGTAGCTTCCTCGACTGTAGTCCTCCTGCCATAAATCGTCCAGAGAGTTACTTCCGTATCTGTAGATATCGCAACATGGCCACGGATGGTTGAAAGTGAAGAGTTCGGTGCTGTTTGGCGACTTTCACAATTCTTTGATCCTTAGATCCCTGCGATCTGTCATCTCCCGCGGCCATCCACTGTCCACCTGCAACTGGGCCCGTGCTCTCCTCGATCTACTCGCGCTAATATCGTCCGATTACCGCGTCGCTCCTCCCAAATGCCGGCCGTTACGGCGATTTTACCAACCGTTCTCTTTCAGCCCAATGATACATCCTCGCTGAATGTAGATCAACTGCTCGAAATGTGCAAGGATCCGACGTCACTGGATTCTCACATTCCGTGGAGGCTACTGTAAGTGTACGATATCTTCGGAATCAATGTGGACCCCGAAAAGCTAAAATAAGCAATAAAAAACTCGCCAAAGGATAAATTGCAAGAAAATTCATTTGCACGCTGCACGCGGCCGCTATGAATTTGTTTAGTGCATAATTGCGCTGGTAAATATCAATAAAATACAAGGGTGAGACCAATTTTATACTAAATGACATGCTAGTACAGCTGTTTCACGCTAATATGGCGATCATCAGCTAGGAGCAGTCTTCAGTACACAAGCAGGTCTCGGTACTCGGTCATATATGAGAAATCGTCGGAATCAATGTGGAGCCCGAAAAGCTACAATAAGCAATAAAAACTTGCCAAAAGGATAAAATGCGAGAAAATACACGTGCAAGCTACACGCGGCCGCTATAAAGGTTTTTAGCGCATAGTTGGGCAGGTAAATATTAATAAAATACAAGGGTGAGACGCGATTTCTCATATAGGCCCGTGTACCGAGACCTGATTGTGTACTGATGACTGCTCCTAGCTGATGATCGCCATATTAGCGTGAAACAGCTAATACAACTTGGTAAATTTTGTGTTTTGCAATATATTTTGCCGGAATTTTTACTCAGGATTCATCTTATTCTGAAATTTTATTATTTGTAGAAATACTTTTTTTTCCTGAATTAGCAGAATTTTATTCTTTTCTTTGTTGGAAATGTACAGGCTTTAATAGTATATTTTAGATTTCTTATCTCGGTTTCTATGATAAATACATTTTGGTGCTTCTGATTACATATCTCTTTCAGGACTGACAGCATTGTTAGATATTAGTTGCGTCTTTTTCTCTATTGTTGAGGGTGATTTGCTAAAAACTGGATTCGATGAATTAGCTCCAGCTTCATTTGAATTTTGTCATTTGAGTTACTTTCTTCTGCCAAATCAAACATAAAATCAGCTGTTGCATGTGCCATTGTACAACTTTCTTGAACAATGTTTTTCACACTTTTAATATCATTAAAATATTACATGTTGAATTTGCATAGGTTTCATTCTCAGTAACATTGTCCATTGAGTGGGATTAGCTGAAAAATGGCTTCGATGAATTAGCTCCTGCTTCATTTGATTTTTTTAAACTGTCTCTTGCTTGAGCCATTATCAAATCTTTTCTTCGTAATGAATTAGTGATCAATTAATGTTTGGACTTAATTATTAAAATTTGCAATAAAATAAACAAAACATAATATTATCAGACAACAAAATGGGTTTTTAAGGCATATTAATTCTCATGTACTGCAAACGGAGTGGCCCATGTAAGGTGGAGTAAATGTCAGTGTATTTATGTATATCTATAACTAAGAGCTAATGTCAAAAGTGTTAAATTTTAGACCCCCGAGAAAGTGAAGCAAATCATTCTGCTTCCTCCAAGCCACATTAGAGAGGTCTTCGATTAGTTAAGTTACTACAGAAAATATTTTTTCAAAAACTTTCAATCGTAAGATCGTTGTTGCGGAATTATAAATTTTTGCGGTAAACCTACAGCAAAATAAGATGTGGCTTAAGTTTCTGATATAGGCCCTAGTTTCTAAAAATAGGACAAAAAAGAAATTTTGCTATCAGAAAGGTAATAATAATAATAATAATAATAATAATAATAATAATAATAATAATAATCTCCCATGGACCCTACCTCCTCGCAGTGCGGGCGGGAACTAACATAGCTTTAGGGTAGGCTAATGGGTCCAACCATCTACGATGTGATATTGTTCTGGTATTGATCATGCCGCATCTGGTGTGGGCAGGATAAAGTCACCCGCGTTCGGAGGTTAGACAGAGGCCTCCTTTCGAAAAATATACTACAGTCTACCGCAGGTGATGGTGGAGAAAGTGGCACTCCCTTCTGTTTTTGCCACACCATCCAGCCCGAATGATCGGAAGTGTTTCGTCTGAGTCAGAGCAGGCGACCACCAAGACTGAGAAACCACGCCAGTCCATGCGATGGTCATCGCAGATGAAGCAGTTTCTTATGCGCGACTTCTAAACCGTTACACAGTTAGGAACTAATCTCACAAGATACAGACAGCCACTACACCAAGAATTCACCACACACTATCCATCGTTAGGGTTTAGCAAATAACGGATAGCGGATTAGCGACGTTCCGTAATAGCTATCAATCTTATTCTCCCACTGTATACTTGCACAAATTAGGGAAGAAGTCGCTGAATCTAACCAAAGGACACTAAACCCCACCCCATAAGAAGACACTACTTTTATGTCAAACACAGAAACAGATATCCCAACAATACAACTAACGACATATTACAAGCAGCACATGATAATTTCTACACTGCACAAGCAAAATATACAGGTATAGACCCCACACTCAGGCCTCCACTTCTCTAAATACACACATCAAAACAACTCTCCACAGTCATATACCATCTCAACACACGCACACACACTATCCCACAACACCTTCACAATATCCAAACATTAGAAGACATAAACCCAACACTCTACTGCGCGGCACAGGGAACCCTACGGGCTCTTGGAATCAAACACTACCACATATCTTCCACTACACGGTCAAAAGAATACACCCTCATTGGATACGTCGCCTTGAGGGCCGCATCAGCGACCTTAGAGGAGGCACAGCCAGGCTCACACAATACCGTGCAGGAAATATAACAAAGAAACTTATTACCAGGCTAGGAAGATATTCAAATACAAAAACAATCAAACGATCATAAGCAGGTTCAGGATCATCTCGACACACTAAAACAAAAACTGAGTGCACTTGCAAAAAGTTTACAAAGATACACACAGTACACTCTGGGCAAACAACAAAACAACACTTTGTAATTCAATAAGAAAAAATTCTACAGAACCTTTGCATCTCCCTCTACTACACCCAAGACAAACACTCCCAACAGCGAGGCATTACATGAATTCTGGTCGTCTCTGTGGTCAAACCCCATCTCCCACAATGACAAAGTATCATGGATCACAGAGGAACAAAATACTGAACACTTACCCTTTATGTCCTTCCATGATATTATCCTCGCAGACATTTAGACAGCACTAAAACATGCACGCAACTGGAAGACGGTGTCCAGAACTTCAAGATAAAGAGATTCACATCCCTGCATAATCATTCACATCCTCTTACACTCACCGACATAATCCAATATCCAGAACATATGCCTCTCCAATTATTTGTCTACCCACACTGTACAAACTCATCACCTCCAGTCTTGCAGATAAAATCTCCACACACATTGAGACATATAACATTCTCTCCGAACAGCAGAAGGGCTTTCTTAGGAACTCCCAAGGTTGTAAGGAGCAACTCCTTATTGACTCGGTAATCCTGCGGCAGGCGTCGAGGAAGAATAGGAAGCCACAACTAGCGTGCATCGGCTACATGGCGGCATTTGATTCAGTCACTCATTCCTGGCTTTACACACTCTTCATCTCTACAAAATACACCCCAAGATCACGGCATTCTTGGATGCCACGATGAAGAGTTGAAACACAACATTACATCGACGCACCTCCAAAACCTCCATCACTACAGCTCCCCATTCCCATAAGGAGAGGTATTTTCCAGGGAGAGTCCGGGAAACCTGTTTGGTTCTGCCTCACATTGAATCCATTGAGCCACATACTAGACAACCCAAAAACACAGCCTTACTTCACGCACTCTGATACCAAACAAAATCACAAACTTACTCTACATGGCAAATATTAAGTTCTTCTAGATATTGATGTTTATGTAACATAACTTAGGTCCTATTTTGCTGCCATCTTTGATTATTTATTTCTTTAAACGGAAACAATTTGGAAGATTCTTTTTCATATCAAAAATATAAGCGCTAATCAATCTTAAAGATTCGCAAAAAAATAGTGCTAGAACCTTTATTGGAAATATTTTAAGCCTTATTTGAATGTTTACTTGCATATTTTAGAAATTCAAACACATAGGCAGGAAATTATTTTTCCTTCTTCTTCTTGTCCAGGCTGTCTTTCAACTTCTAAACTATTTGTCAATGCATAAGTCATGTCTTCTGTACCCATTGTTGTTTAAACAATAATTTCTCGTTTGTAATCTTATACTATTAGTTATTATTTCCATCCATATTATAATTTCTTAATAATAATTAGGACTTAATAAATATTTATGACAACAAATAAATATTTATCACAACATCACTTAGTATCTATTCTTTTTTAATCCCTGACCCCGGCAGAGATCGGGGAATTTTATATTCTGAATTCTCCTTCAGTCTTGTTCTAGGGTTCATTCATACCTCTGTAATATCCTATTACCGCTCGCATTCCAAAGGCCTACATAGGCCTATAATGGGGTATTTAAACTTAACTCATCTATTGTTCAGAGATTAAGATATTAAAAAGTTACCAAATACACAATAACTTTAGTAATTTTCATTGAATACTTTTTTTTCTATAATTAGAAAGTCATGCAACCATTTATGAAGCCATCTCAAAAATAGAGATTACATTTAACCCCAGGACAAATCCCCCGAGGACAGAAGTATATCAAAGAGTAAGTAAGCAAACAAACTAATAACCCTTTATTTTTCTATGCAACTTAAACATGTATTAATTGAATCATTTTCAGATACGTCAAAAAATTAACAGGTAAAATTAAAAAGAAAAATGCACAGATGACGGCTATAGATTTCATTTATAGCTGATGAAGCATGATATAACTGATGAAGGATGTTATAAATTAAAGTGAAATCATAACAACAAAGAGTTCAGAACCGTAAACGGTCTTACGTACAAAATCTGATCTCATGAATAACAGAACCCACCACCAAACAGAAACGTTAACTATAAGAAATAAAACAGTACATCAATAATGAATTAAATAAGTTTCAAAACAAATCGAAACAGTAATAATAGACTAACGATACATAGATTGAATAAATTTAAAAGAAAACATAAAGAAACTGAAAATTTAAGACCGCATCTAAGAAATAAATAACAAAAACAAAACTAAAAGAAATATATCAAAAACAATTCCATCGAAATCAAATATTAAGTAATTAAGAGTCTCTATTTGAAAAAAAAAAGTTGAAACACAATCAATAAGGAAGAAAAAGGCTGATTTAGTATTACTATTTACAGTAGAACCTCGATTAACCGCCCCCCCCCCCGTCGGTAAATCGAAAATTTCGGATAAAAGGGCACTTAAAAATGGCCGTCAGCAGACCGCAAAAAATTTAACACTGGATTCTAAAAACTGGATTCTAAAAATAAGTAAATGTGATGACTATAATTCATTCATTCATAGTTCTCTGCCAAGGGCAGGTCCTTCACTGGAAACCCAGCATTCTCCAATCTTTCCTATTTTCTGCCTTCCTCTTCGTCTCCACATAAGATCCATTTACCATAATGTTGTCGATCATCTTAAATCTTCTTCTGCCTCGAACTTTTTTACCGTTCACCATTCCTTCCAGTGCATCCTTCATTAGGGAGTTTCTTCTCAGCTAGTGACCCAACCAGTTTCTTTTTCTCTTCCTGATCAGTTTCAGCATTATTCTTTCTTCATCCACTCTTTCTAGCAGAGCTTCATTTCTTATTTTGTCTGTCCATTTCACATGCTCCATTCTTCTCCATATCCACATTTCAAATGCTTCTAGTCGTTTCTCTTCACTGCGTCGTAATGTCCATGTTTCTGCCCCATACAATGCCACACTCCACACAAAGCACTTCACTAGTCTCTTCCTTAGTTCTTTTTCCAGAGGTCCGCAGAAGATGCTCCTTTTCCTATTAAAAGCCTCCTTTGCTATTGCTATCCTCCTCTTGACTTCTTGGCAGCAGCTCATATCACCACTTATAGTACACCCTAAGTATTTAAAGTTGTTCACTTTTCCAATGTCTCATTCCGAATACTTATGTTTATCTTCTTTGTCTTTCTTCCGATAACTATAGTCTTTGTCTTGTTTACATTTATCTTCATTCCATATTTTTCACAGCTGTCATTCAGCTGCAGTAGCATATCCCTTAGTATCATCTCCTCTTCTGCTAACAATGCCATATCATCAGCAAATCTTATGCACTTTATTCTTCTTCTATTTCATTGCATAATGATAGTATTTGCTTCTTGTCTTCACCCAAGCATTTTACTAACTCAATGTGTATTCCATCAACTCCTGTTGCTTTCCCATTCTTCATTTCCCTAATCGCTAGCTCAACTTCTTCCCTTAGAAAACAACATCCTTTTTCGTCTTCTGATACAGCTGTTTCATCTTCTATAGCTAAGTAATCTGGACGATTCCCTGTCTTATATAATTCTTCTACATACTTCTTCCATCTGTTCATAATTTCTTGTTCGTCGGTTATTTCATTGCCGATTTCGTCTTCTATCAACCACATGGACTTCTTATTCTTATTTGTGAAATCCAAACATTTTACTTCGCGGTACATTAAATAATATCTTCCTTTTCTCTCTAGATTCTCTACTTCTTCACATTTCTGTTTCATCCAGTCTTCCTTCGCCTTATCATTTACTCTTCTTAGTTCGTTGTTTAGTTTCTTGTAATTTCTTTTACCTTCTTCTGTGTTGATGTTTTTCCATTTTCTCCTTTCCTCCATCTTCTCCAACATTTTCCCTGTGACCCAAGGTTTCTTATTACTTTTACCTTCTCTGTATCCTATTGTTTCTTCTGCTGTTTCCTGTATACAGCTTTTTAGATGAGTCCAGTATTCATTACTATTTTCTGGTGCGGATTCTAAATTAGAGGCTTTCTCTTGAAAATGTTCTTCAAATTTTCTTTTTTCCTCTTCGTTCATAAGTTTTTCTATATCAAACTTCTTTGTCACTTGCCTTCCTTTTATCTTTTTCAGACGAAAATCTACTTCGCCTATCAGTAGGACATGATCTGAATTAATATCCGCTCCTGGTAGAGTCTGCATTTTTTAAGCAATTTCGGTATCTTTCCTGTACGAGTATATAGTCTATCTGATATCTACTGTCATCCCTTGGGCATGTCCACGTGTATCGTCTTCTTTTATGCTGTTGGAATAACGTATTTCCAACAATCATTTCATTTCTTTTTCCCAGTCCAAATTTTCTAACCGTTTTTCCATCTTGTCCTTCTCCTACTACTGCGTTCCAGTCGCCCATTAGGATTACACATGCACCCTTCTTCTCTTTCTCAACTATTTCTTCTATCTTCTCGTAGTTTTCTTCCACTTTCTCATCTTCTAATCCACTATGTGGCATGTAAATTTGCACTAGCACTAAGTCCAATTTTTTCCCTTGTAGTCTCACCATTATCATCCGGTCATCTACATAACGCACTGATATCACTTTATCTTTCACACATGGTCCCAGTAGTACACCAACACCATGACTTCCTTTACATTCACCATTTGCATAAAACATTCTAAATTCATCACTCACCAACTCACCACTATTTCTCCACCTCACTTCTGATATTCCCATCACATCCACTCTGTTTCTTCTCATTTCTTCCTTCAAGTTTTCCAACTTCCCCACTTGTAGAAGAGTTCTCACATTCCATGATCCAATCCTCAATCTTCTTTTCTTCTGTCGGTTGAATTGCGTCATAATGTAACCATCCTCAGTATCCCCCTCCCGGACATCCGAATGGGGGGATAGTTTACGTCCGGAATTTTTTGCCGAGGAAAGATTCATCATGCCATGTTTGCAGTTTTTCTTGGGAAAAGTAAATGCGGTAGCTTCCCGTTGCTTTCCGCACACCACTCTCTCTTTCGCATCTTAAAAGATCCCAGGGGGCCCCGCGTGGAGGAATTATATACAATAAATTTGATCAATAGATGTCACACAAGTTAGAAAATGCAATGTAAATGTTTGTATAACATACGATACACACTTTACATTGGCTTAATGGAAGTTTGCTGTGCCTTAAGCATGTCTGACGTCGTTTAGCCGCTCTGTCCCGAAGTTGTTTCAGTAGCATAAATTCTGTAGAATCAGAGTCAGTCTGTTGCTCCAACCACATCAGTTCTTTTGCAAAACTTTCAAAAGCATTGGAGTTGCTTATTTTAAAAGTTTTGATCACCTCACCTTCATCACTTTCGCTGTTTTTGTCACCGCTATTGCGTTTTCGATTAGTGAGTTCCATGGCATAAATGAATGTTCTATATTTTGGTAAGTCCAACGCTTCTGAGTCGGACAGAAAGTAGCCAATAGAAAGGCAGAAGATAGATGGTCTTGGAGATGAATGGAATTTCGGGCAAAGGGGGTCAATAGAATGGAATTTCCGACAGGAGGGGGGGATGGGGGGAGAAAGAGATAAGATATCGGCATGTCGGCACTGCCTGCAGTAGGAATAGCTGCCGCCGAAGATGACCTTGAAGTGATATTGTTTATTTACAAAAAAAAAAAAAAAAATTAGAAAATCGACGTCGCTTAAATGAGGTTCCAGTTAAAAGAGTTTCGGATAATAGAGGCTTATTGTACTATCTTATACGTAAAAATGTTTAACTGTGCAAGAATAAAGCAAATTAGAAAAACAACATACACTTAGTAAGTATAAAATTGTATTTGAAAAAATAATGTTTTTAAACAATATCAACGTTTCAAACCAACATAGTGGTTCCTTTGTCAAGAGCAAGAATAATACAATAATTTAAAATTCCAAATAATACAATACATACATATTTGATAATATGCATGAAAAGATATGCAATCAACAACACTATGCACAGAAACAATAAGAAATGAATGAAGTTAATGAATTAACAAGGCAACTAAAAGAACAACAATATTAAATTCTGGTTCACCTATCTTTTACTCTTTTAAAATGATGTATTCCCATATTCAATTCACCAATTTGAGCATCGCACAATCAATAGCATCAAAAATGGGTTCTCGGCTTCAAGCAATTATCGTCGCATTTTGTCTTTTAAAGATTACTAGTTGTGCACATGGCAGTATAATTATATAACTACATACAAGTGGGTAATCTTACCGAATGTTGCAGAAGCTCTAGCGCTGAGCACCGGAAAGCGGTTAAATCAGAGGATACTGAATATTATCTTATAGTGGCACATTGCTGGAACTGTAAGCATGAATTAGATTACAGGCACCCAATAAATTGTGTCCGACGTTGTTGATAATGACTATTATAGACAATCTCTTGAAAGCGTCGTGATCTCCATGACTACTTGCTACAATGCTTCTTTATCTGTGGATAAGATTGCATATTATTCTTTATCTTTGTATAAGATTGCATATTATTCTTTATCTGTGGATAAGATTGCATATTATTTCTTAGATAAAGTATGATCATGATAATCTAATATTGCTTTCCACTTATATTCAAACAACATCTTGTATTGCTTTGATTAATTTGATTTTTTAGGATTTATTTATAAATATGGTTCTTATATTATTATGTTGTACTATATATTCTACGGATCAATATTGTTGTCTTTTTATTTGTAATGTTAATTTAGTAACATAATTTTTTTCTTGTTGTTTCTCTGCATAGCATTGTTGATTGCATCTTCTTCATGCACGTTATGAAATATCTCATGTATTGTTTGAGTTTAAAGTAATATTTTAAATTATTTGTATTATTCTTGCTCTTCAGAAATGAACCAATATGTTGATTCTGAAACGTTGATATTATTTATAATATATATATCTTTCGAATATAACCCTCTATACTCTTATCAAGTTTTATGTGTGTATGGGTGTGTGTGCTTTTTTCTCACTTTATTTATTTAATAAATAAATTTTTAATATTTCAGGTTTTCCATCATACCAGAGAAGAAAATACTGCTTACTTCAAACTTAACACTGGAATTGGAAATCCACTGCAGATTGATACCAACATTATGGTTTCTGTCACTAAAGTATGAATTTAATTTATTATTAATCGATTAGTTTCACATAATAATTTTCACATAATTCACTTACTAAAGTATCGAACCTATAGAAATGGATGTAGGGTACAGATTATTTACCTAAAAAATTTACACTAGGTGCTTTTTTGTATAAAAAGCAAAGTTAGAAGAATAAACAAACAAACCTTATTTTTAGAATCTAATCAAATCATTTACTTTCTTTTCGGAAAAAAAAAACTCAAATTTAAACCCATCGTTAACCAAAAATTAGTAATACCTGATAAAAACCTCATATGAGGATATTTCCAAATTTTCATAGTTATTAGAAATTAATTAAAAGTTGTCAATTAAAAAAAAGTAAAATACGAAAACTAAATCTCGAATATAAGTTTAAGTTTCCATAAGAAATAATTATAATAAATTATAAAATTTTTTAACTGTAGCATTAGTAATAAACAAGCATCAACAGCTCAAAGCTTTTGCCTCAGTAAGACTCCACTGAAGAGCCCTCGCTTTTAGTAAGACGAAGGCTTTGAACTGTTTATTTCTATGCTTCTGTCCAGACTGATATCTACACTTCTATTAATTATTGATAAGGAGCCCAAATAATTTTTCTATAATCCGAAAAATTACAGAAATTAAAAAAAAAAAACTTCTCCATTAACTAGCATAATCGTTTAACGTTTATAATTTTTTAGTTTGGAAGTTTAACGTGCAGACAATGTAACAAATAACTGCCTAATCATTATCTCATACTAAGCCTTAATTATTGGCGCAGCTTAGCCGCAGCTGCTTTTGCGCCAGAAAACACCAACCAACAACAACAACAAGCCTTAATTTAAGCTAATATCTTTCTGTATATCATTATAAATCTTGAAAATCATTTGTGGTGTGCTTTAGAACTTGTAAGATTAATGAACTAGCAACTATTTCTAAACAAATTTTCTGTCGTTAGTGATAAAAGATAACTGGTTTTCCTGTTGAAACTTTAAACGAATTGCTCAATCACATCAGGAAGAAATGACATTATATCTTCTGAACGAAGATATGAGCGTCCTTCTTGACAAGGCCTGACCACGTTCCACGGAACACATAGAACTTGCTGTGTGGTTTTTACTGGGAAATTTTGGAACATCTGGCATACAATCGGGTTTACTCTTCCAATAAATTTTATCTGTTTCTTTTCTTACAAAAACACATGTCATGTCGACGCTTCACATGCACTGAAGAAGTCTAGCGTGAAGCAAAAACGTGGCTACAACACCAGAGCCCTGACTTGGATGGACACACTTATCAAACATTGTGACAGATGTCTAAATCGTGAAAGTGTCTTTATACAAAAATAATTTCTATGAAATTATGTGAACACCATCTGATTTTCTTCCAATACATGTTTGCTTTTCATACACAACTTTTGTAAACTTTCTTTTCTGACAATACCTACCTAAAACAAAGACAAAGATTAGAAAAACTTTCTTGAAATTATCCTTGTCATCGAAATATTTTTATACAGGATGTTTCGGAAATGGTAGAAAAAGCGAAGAGAAGCGGGTTCCAAGGTCATTTTGAATCGAAAATGTTCTATGACATTTTGTTGTACGGGCCGTAGTTTTAGAGTTAGGAAATGAATGTAAGTAAATAGGGTAAAGGAACCTAGTCCTGGTTTTCAGTCAGGACATTTGTTATCCGGATTGTTCTTTGTAATAAACATTTACCTTATTTACTTACCTTCCTAATAGTAATGAGCTTACTTTGATTAGCGACCATTTCCCAAAGCATTCATTTCCTAACTCTGAAACGATGGTTCGTACAACAAAGACCTTTGAAACCCGTATCTCTTCGCTTTGTTTCGCATTTCCGAAACACCCTGTATAAACGAGTTAGATACATGAGTTAAACTCACATGAGATGAATTTTCGTATTGTCTTAGGGTTATCTCTGAATGTTATAAGATTAATAGCTAAGGGATATGTTTTGAAAGTTATCGCATTAGAAGAAATTTTAGAATATTAACAATTGTCGAAATATGTTATTATTTTACTTTGTTTTCTGGAGATAACAATAATTTCACAACTACCATTTCAATTATTTTCATTCAACTTGTAATTTTCCAATATCTCGTATTTAATTCCGAAGCTTTTTAATGTTTTGTCTTAAAAAATTTCGTTAGATATTTAACTTAAACCGAACGTTTTCTC
This sequence comes from Thereuonema tuberculata, assembly GCA_023159025.1. Taxonomy (NCBI): domain Eukaryota; kingdom Metazoa; phylum Arthropoda; class Chilopoda; order Scutigeromorpha; family Scutigeridae; genus Thereuonema; species Thereuonema tuberculata. The sequence goes on from JAFIDM010000002.1 coordinate 32,995,134, forward strand.
CGTGTGAGACACCCGAAGTTACCGAAAGGTGTATTGATAATTGCATGGAAGAAAGACTTTCCTCAGCACTTGACTGCAGGTATTTTTCTTTTGAGTATGAAAATTTTATACTTTTTATTATGCAACTTAAGTTATAATTTAAAAAAATACGTTAATATACTAAGGATTTAAGATTTCTGGACACTACCTTAAATATTCATGAAATATGTAACTTCTTTAATTATCAAATTTGTTAAAAATGGTGATATCGTGAGGTATTTATAGTCCTAAAAATTAATTTATTATTTTCTAGGCCATAAATATTATTTTTAAATTATATTAGATTAGTAACTAAAATGTCTGTTTGAAGTGGACGAATTCAAAACTATTTTTGAGTGTCGGTGTAATCTGGGGGCACGGCAGTGCCCCCGCCAAGACGAGCCGAAGGCAGGAAGGGCACTACGTACCTTTACTGGAGGTGTTTCGTCGTATTTTCGAACCCTCATAGCTTCGGCCTGGATAATACTAGAGAGCTCAAATTTTCAGGATAAGATGCAGTAAGCAGACTAATGAAATACGCTAAGTTTCATTTATTTAGCTTTTATACTTTGGATTTTATTAATACCTAAAATACGTCGATTTCGTCACTGACTCACTCACTCATGATCATCAAAACCTCTAGGGTACTTCCTGAAGTCCTAGAAAGCTGCAATTTGGTATGCAGGCTAGGATTAGCACACAAACAACAAAAAATTAAGAAATCCGTAACTTTCACCTTCCAACCCCTCAAAAGGGGTGGGTCTGGTTATGTATTATCGAACCCTCATAGCTTCGGCCTGGATAATACTAGAGAGCTCAAATTTTCAGGATAAGATGCAGTTACCATACTAATGAAATACGCTAAGTTTCATTTATCTAGCTTTTATACTTTGGATTTTATTAAGATCTGAAATGCGTCGTACCCTCAATGCTTCGGCCTAAATAATACTGTGTAATAATGTGATTTCTTACAAAAGTGCAAACAGCTTGTATATACAAGTTGACCAATAGAAAAACAGAAAAGTAGGGTATTGAAAAAAAATCCATTTTCTAAATAATCTTAAAACTAAATTTAGTTGTAATAGATAATCCCACCCAAAACATTTCATGTAAAATAAGTTGCCAAGACTCACATGCTCATAACGCTTTCACTGTTAAAAAGTTATCAGATCTCATCTTACAAAAAGAAATGAAATCCCACCCAAAACACTTCGTGTAAAATAAGTTGCCAAGACTCACATGCTCATAATGCTTTCACTGTTAAAAAGATATGAGATCTCATGTAGAGCCAAGCCCCTAACTCTACGAGGCCTAACTCTACAAGCCCTAATTCTAAAAACCTTATATCTTGGTCAAAAAGTATGGCTTGGCATGGAACTATTTCATCTCACCCAAAACATTTCATGTAAAATACGTTGCCAAGATGCTAATAACGCTTTCACTGTTAAAAAGTTATCAGATTTCATAATGTGCCAAGCCCCTCACTATACATGCCTAACTCTAAAAACCCTAATATCTTGGTCAAAAAGTGTGCCTTGGCATACTCCATATCCTTTACATAACTCCATGGGATTGTCTGTGTGACAGCCACGAAACGGCCAAGGCATACTTTTTGACCAAGATATAAGGTTTTTAGAGTTGGGGCTTGTAGAGTTAGGCCTCGTAGAGTTAGGGGCTTCGCTCTACATGAGATCTCATATCTTTTTAACAGTGAAAGCATTATGAGCATGTGAGTCTTGGCAACTTATTTTACACGAAGTGTTTTGGGTGGGATTTGTATTATTCAAAATAGGTTCCTGTTGCACATGTAGAATCTTGCTAATGCTGTCTTAAGCTAGAAATTCCTTTATTGCACAAATACGTGGTTTTACGTTGCGGGAATCCCTCGATATCCTTTTGAGAATACAATCTTGGAGATATCTCCTGCCTTTCAGAAAATTGTCCGAATAGATGAAAATCTGTTGTCGAAAGGTCAAGTGAATAAAGCGGAGAGACAAAATCTCATATCCAATCTTATATGTGAAATTGTGTTCTGCCATATGTGATCTTGCATTATCTTGATACAAAATGGGACCTTTTCGATTGATCAGTTAAGGCTGTAATGCACTAATGTAGCTTCAGGTGCATTACAGTCAATTATGACAGGTACACCCTCCCCCCTCGGCTTTAATAGTCTGTCCTCGTGAAAGAAAGTTCCAAGAGATAATTTCAGCCGTGGACCACCAAACAGTCCTATTGTCGCAATATTATTATCCACTTTTCATCGCAAGTTACAATTCTATCAAAGATAGACTCTTTTTGTTCGCGAAGATGAAGTGAAACATAAATTGTGTAACAAATAGCCTTGTTTCCTTTTGTGAGTTCATGGGAAACCCATTTGTCCATCTTCCGCACTCTGCCAAGTTCTTCCAAGCGGAGTAAAATTGTTGGGTGAGGTATCACAAGTTTGTCAGAGCCATCCCCCATGAATTTTGATGTGGGTCAGATTCGAGTTCTTTCACCTCCTCAGATGAGACCACTTTTTCATGGCGTTCTCTATGAGCATTCTCTAATTTCTAATCTCCTTCGCAGAATGTTTGGAACCAGCCCTGCACTGTCCTTTCGCTTGCATGATCTTCCCCAAAAACACCATATATGTTCCCCTTCGCTTTAGCTGCTGATAAGCCTTATAAGAACTCATAAAGCATCAATTGTCGAATATCCAACGGCTCCAAATTTTGATTCAATTCCCAAAACAGGATGCAAAAGGATGCATACTCAGAGAACCTAATAACCAATTGATTACAAATGCAGTTGGGGTGATCCTTAACTAACATAAGTATACACCTAAAGCATACTTTAAGTACTTCCCTGGTAGTGGTGATATTTGCAGGTCAACCAAATCCACATTTTAGGATTTCCAACCTGATAGGCAATTAAATTACATATGAATAAGAAATTGTTTTCTTGTAATGCAATGCAACGTAAAGATGTATTCTTTTTTTTTTTTGGTCTTCAAAAGTTTAACTTTTGTCTATTTTATTGGTCTTCAGCTTTTAAAATAGTATTTCCAATTTATGTGAACATATTCAAATTTATGTTCATTTTAAAATATTAAACTTGTAATTCATCTCATGTTATATAATAATGTTAAAAAACGCACACTTCGTAATCTTTAAATTATAACATACTTAAGTAACTATGTTAGTATAATATATATTTACATTCTTTGATTTCAATTAATTTGACTTTCTTTCCCGTTTTAGATTACCGTTTATGAAATTGCGGATACTATCTGATTGCCAAACACCTAGCGAGTTGAATAGTTCATTAACTAAAATGAAATACATTTTGGCAAGCCGTGAGAATTGTTCACAAAAATGTCCTAGGAAATGCTCATACATCATATATTCAGTCCAACCAGATATTATCCGCTGGCATCCAAAAGATCAGAGATTCAGAATTAAAGCGTTCTATAATTCCTTGATAACATCGATCCTTCAAGAATATAACTCCTACTCATTTTCTTACCTTGTATCTAATGTAGGTGGCAGCTTTTGTCTTTTTCTGAATGTGGGCTTTCTAACTTTTTTCGAAATTTTAGAGGTATCTTATTACTTCTTGAAAGTTAAGGTGAGTACGATTTTGTATTATTAGGGATTTGATAAACTATAATTTACCTCACATTTCTGTCGAACATTGTTAGTGACTTCTTATCTATTACGTCAAAAAATAACAAATAAGCTGATTTGATCTAACAGAAAAAAACATTGTATCATTGTTATTATTTGCCTTATCATAAATAATCAGGCACAAATTTCCAGATTTTATTTTCCAGCAATATAAACGCGAAGGAATCTTAAAGTTGTCACGATGGTATTTTCTCAACCTTAACTTCTTAATATGAAATTGTCCAATGGATTCTGAAACGAATTACAGTTAAAGCTCTTGAGGACAATAATAATGAGTTTTGATTTTCTTGATATTATGTGTAAATACTCTTATATCCGACTTTAGGTTAACAGTTGAAACTGATTTTTTTCTCTATTTCAAGCTGCTAAATCAAAATATTTTTAATGAATCGTAAAAAGAATAAAACAAACCTCACTTAATAATGCTAAAGAGTAGCATTGAACTGTTCTTTTTAATCCATTTTAATTACAGGATTGTACGGCTGGTTCGTTAAATAAGAAACATTTAATAAATTTCAGTAATTGTTAAATATATTCGTAATCAAAGCAATTAACTTATTATGAAGCCTCAGTAATAGCGACAGAAATGATGATTTTCGATTTCTGTTCTGAAACTCTGAAGTAAATTGCATCAAATTGAAGTTATTAATTCCAAACAAATAATTAAAATATATCATTAGAATAAAGACATGGTAAATTCTGTTATCAAATGAATTCGCTAATTCACCCAATTAAAACAAACTCAAAATTGAAGAATTCGAAATATACATATATTTCTTAATATTTACAATCCAACGAAAAATATTCTTCAATACTATAAATATTAGCAATTAACAATAATAGTTGGTCTAGTCCCGTGACATCTATTTGAGGTATTAATTTTTGAATCAATAAAGGAAACTTCTACTTTTAAACACCTTTATGCTCTATTTGGATTCAAGAGCATTCTAACACATAGCTATTCAAATCGAATTGTGTTGAACCCTTTGAAATCTTTAGAATAAACATCATAGAATGCATTTCTTTTCGTAAATAATCAGACCCAAATTTCCAGTTTTTATCTTCTAGCAAAATAAACGCGAAAAAACTTTCAACTTGTCATGATGGTATTTTCTTTATCATTAACTGCTTAATATGACTGATAAATATTGGTATTCTTTTGCAATAAATGGTAAGAAAATTTCATAATATACTTAGGATTATCCACAAATTATCGACATCAGAATCACAAAGTTAAAAAAAGTTGTAGAAATTATAAAGAATGGAAAATATCAGGATGAAATATTTTATTAGCAGACTTTTGACTTTTTTGTTTCTAACTTTAATTTTAGGAAATTCATTTCTGCCTTCTCTGACAAAGTGAAAGTTTCCTATCATGAAAGGAGGTACGGAGGATGTGTCTAATTTACTGTTGGCAGTACAGCCACATTCCTGGAAAAATGCCGACACATTGAGAAAATGCGGCAACACTGATTGACCGAGACGATATCATTCAAGCGACTGCAGAATGTGGTCTCTAATGGATTTCAACCCGCACCTTACTCCTTATCAACACCAAAAAACGATGCAATTCAATAGTTACAACAACAAATAATTGCCCTCCAACAACAAATTCAACAACTGATTGCTCCTGTAACAACGGTAAACCGTAAATGTTCGCCGCAGATGAGACCAAACCTTGCCGCCGCTAGGCTGTCCCTCCCGGCCAGAGAAAACCAGTACCACCGGCAAACCCAAAACCCCGTCCAACCCCTCGAAGACCACAGGAATGGAGGACAGCCCAGATCAAACCCATTTGCTTTTATGGTCACCGTATCGGGCATGTAATCAAGTAGCCTACTGCGTACCCGCCAAAACGCCGAGCGACGAGCTACACATACCAAACACGCCAAAAACAAGTGCATCGACCCGTATATGATACTCTGATCTATCGGGAAACTGATCTCCCTGCCTACACACTGAGCCATCGTAGCCGATCACGATCAAATGGAAGACGTTATCCCACACCATAGCCACAGGGAATCAATCATGCTTCATACGAGGCACGGAACCCACAAAACAATCGTAGCTCTTCCCCTGCAGTTCTGCTCCCGGGAATCTAAAAGAAGCGACAACTGACGACGACAGCTTTGTCGCAATTCTTCATATTTCAGCAGACCTAAAGAACAAGAACATCACCCTTTATTTCGATGACCAACCGGCGCAAGCATTCGTAGATTCTAACGCTACAGTGAGTTTAATCTCAGAGACATTTTAGAAAAAAAAAAGATGCAAAGTGATAACACCAACGAACTCATCTGTTCTCCGAGGTGTCACGGCAAATCAGCTGTTCGTCTTGGCAAAACTACGGCCAGACTGGAAATCAATGAAGCCGTAATCCCATATGAATTCTTTGTGGCTCAAGGCTATAGTTTTGATGTTATCCTAGGATGGGATTTACTCCAAGACGCAGGCAACCATTGACTGTTCGAACAATGTGATTCAAATCACAAATCCAACAATGGCTACCAACTATTTGAGCGCTGTGCAGACAACTGTTGTTCCGCCTTCATCAGCAGCCAGGATTGAAGCAAGTTGTGACATCTCTTTCAATGGACCTATTATTATCGAACCACTATAAAGACAGTGCTTATCCCATGATTTCCGAATTTCAGCAACAGTGTGCAACATGGAGGATTAAATTACTAAAGTTTAGATAACAATTCAACCAAAATGGCACTGACTCTTTCCGCCGGAATAAAATTGGCCGTCGTCCAATCGATTTCACTATGCCTCATTACGTCAACATCATCAACATCCCACTCCGCCAAATTGTCTCCAACTGTGGAAGCCCTACGAAAAATTTTGCAAAATTCCTAACTGAAAAACTTTTCAACCTACAAAATAGTGAACACTTCATCCTGAACTCACAACACTTCCTTGAGAAACTTAAACATTTACTCTCCCGATCTGGTTCACACTATGGTCAGTTCGGTGTCCAATCCTTGATTACATCATTCACAAGCAAGAAGACCTTAGAGATCGTACGTAATTATCTCAACTACACTGGTAAATGTTTCGACTGGTAAAAAACATAAACCAGAAATAATCACTTTCTACAATTCAACAAAGTTAGGAGTCGATATGGTAAATAAAATGAGTGGTGCATGTAGCGTGTCACGGAATATAAAACAATGGCCGATGGTAATCTTTTTTACAATGTTGAACATTGGTGCAATCAATTCGCAGATCATATATGTGGGTAATGGGAATGCAGATCTGAGAAGAAGACTGTTCATAAAACAACTCTCTCTCGAACTTGTGCTTGGTCAACTTGCTCAACGCAGTCTGAAGTTCATTGGGATGCCAGCACACCTCCAATACAAAATGAAGAGATACGCTCCCCACGAACAACCAAATCAAACTGATGATTAGCCCCAGATACCTCCAAAACGACGCAAATGTGAAACATGCCATTTACAGACTCGTCACAGACGATTCAGTCAATATAAATGTAAAAACTGCCATACTGCTACCTGCGTCTCACATGCTGTCTTCATGTGTCCTTCATGCTATCACAGAGCGCTAGAAGGACATATATATGCTGATGAATCAAATGAACGAGCGATTGTTGAAATATATTATGTTCTTGTTTTACTTCAATGTCATTTTTCATAGTCAAATACCACTTTGAAAAATTATTTGTAAACACTTCGCTAATTTTTGTTAATTTTTTTTCAATAAATATACGTTTTCTTTAAAGACTAATTAAACCTGCTTTATTGCTCCTTTGGTATTTTTATACAGTGTGGGCGTTTACAATGAAGTGTTAACAATTGTTTTTTGTAAGAAAAAACGTTTTTATCTGTAGAAAAGATTATTAAATCAAGGGGTGTACACATTTCGGTAATTTTTGGTAACTAAATTTCCGTTTCCTTTAAAGACTATATAAAACTATTTTATTGCTCATTCAGTATTTTTCTAATTGTTTAGAGGTTTCCAAAGAATAGTTAACAATTGTTTTTAGTAAGAAAAAACGTTTTTATCTGTCGATAGAAAATTTATTAAAATAGTGCCTCTCAGGCTCAATGCGCCCGATTTTGTGCCACAACATATTGCGACCGACGGAGTGTTAAATGTTTTAACAAACAAAAAGGGATAGAAGTTAGCCAAAAAGTTCTTGAAAAATTTAAAACCAATTATAAAAATTTCAATAATGTAAAAGATTTATATACAAAATTAATTGTAAAAACTTAACAAATTACATTTGTTAGAAACAATGTTGTTAAGCAACAAATTGTAAAGTTTATCATGATGTTATTAACATTCCTGTATTGTTACCAAATTCTTCATTATGCTTTACGAAGAGTTTTTTCTATGTATGTAAGAAGGCCTGATGAAGCAGTTAAAAGAAATAAAACTGCGAAATATAGCAATGAAAAGAAGAGGATGTATC
>JAFIDM010000002.1:33004937-33015327 GCA_023159025.1 Thereuonema tuberculata
TTTATAAGATTAATAGCTAAGAGATAGTGTTTTGAAAGTTATCGCATTAAAAGAAATTTTAGAACGATGACAATTCCCGAAATAGTTTATTATTTTACTTTGTTTTCTGAAGAAAACAATAATTTTACAACTACCATTTCAATCATTTTCATTTCAACTTGTAATTTTACAATATCTCGTATATAATTCGGAAGCTTCTTAATGTTTTGTCTTAAAACATTTCATTAGATATTTCACTTAAACCGAACGTTTTCTCCGTGTGAGACCCCCGAAGTTACCGAAAGGTGTATTGATAATTGCATGGAAGAAAGACTTTCCTCAGCCCTTGACTGCAGGTATTTTTCTTTTGAGTATAAAAATTTTAATATTTTATATTATACAACTTGTTCGAGGGAGCACATAACTATTATTGAGAAGTATATCTTAACTCTTTGAGGGTCTGAGACCTTCTTATCTAAACTCGATAACCTAACATTTGTTGAAGTAAAGTTGACACTGAATGAATCAAAAGATTTAAAACAGATAAACAAATAATTTAATATCTTTAAGCAATCAATACATATACTCTTGTATCTTCTACAGTTCAATAAATTCGATTCTCATGCAGCGTCACTGTCTCTGGCACTCGTTAAGTATTTAACTGTCTTAAAGAATTCACTAAGATTTTAACCAGTAGTCCAGAGAAATCGCTTTCACCTTATGTGACTATATTTCTCCACTAAAATGTTGCATGAAATGTCTATGAACGTATATGTAAAACTATCTTTCAAAGTTCGTGTTCCTAACACTGTAATCTTTACTTGTCTTAAAGTTCTGAATAGTTAAGTTCTTACAAGTTATCTTATTCTTGTATTAATCCTTTAAACTTGATCATTCTTTATATTTAACCCGTCGTATCTTGTAAATAACTTGTTCTATTGTTCCTTCTCGGTAATGAATATGTTACGCGTAGTAAATTAATAATGGAAAAAATGCTAACTTAAAGTCCTTTCCAGATATTAATGCACCCTTCCTAAGGCTCCTTAACGTCCAGAAGATCTAATTCCATCAATTCAGATTTATAATTGATTTGACATTCACAAATACTCCTAGAATCGGTAGGCTTCTACTTGGCCTCGTCTCGTAACCTAGCGTCGAAGACTTTCCTGCAAAAACATAATCATAATGTTAAATTCCGTATCAATTCTTTCAAATTGTAGCATTTCGAATGTGTAACTTCGATTCTAGACTCTACTCAACATATCCTTATTGAGTAAAAAGGTTTTTCCTAAACTCTCTGAGTTTCTCTTGAACATTACACTTAGACGGCTTCATGGCTTCGTTTTTTGTTCATCCATCTATGGAAGTCAATATCAACAAAACACGAAGAAAAAAGTCTCTTCTTTCACGTGTCATTGTCACAACAAAACTGACAATACCATTCTGTTTCACATGGTATATCACATCTTTTACAGCATAGGAATTGTTTAACAATCTTCATTCAACAGTTTGAATACTATTATGCAACACAACTTAAATTATAATTTTAAAAAATTTGTTAATATACTAAAGATTTAAGAGTTCTGGACACTATATTAAATATTTATGAAACACGTAACTTCTTTAATTATCAAATTTGTTAAAAATGGTGATATCGTGAGGTATATATAGTCCTAAAAATTGATTTATTATTTTTTAGGCCATAAAAATTATTTTTAAAATATATTAGGTTAGAAACTAAAATGTCTGTCTGAAGTGGAGGAATTCAAAACTATTTTTGAGTGTCGGTGTAATTTGTATTATTCAAAATAGGTTCCAGTTGCACATATACAATCTTGCTAATGCTGTCTTAAGCTATAAATTCCTTTCTTGCAAACATCCGTAGTTTTGCGTTACGGGAATCCCTCGATATCCTTTTTGAGATTGCAATCTTGGAGGTATCTTCTGCCTTTCAGAAAATTGTCCGAATAGGTGAAAATCTGTGTCGAAAGGTCAAGTGAATAAAGCGGAGAGACAAAATCTCATGTCCAATCTCATATGTGAAGTTTCTTGTGGGTTTGTTCTACCGTATGCGGTCTTGCATTATCGTGATGCAAAATGGGACCTTTTCGATTGATCAGTTCAGACTGTAATGCGCTAGTATAGCTTCTGGTGCATTACAGTCAATTATGACAGATACACCCTCCCCCCTCTGCAGTAATAGTTTGTCCTTGTGAAAGAAAGTTCCAATGGATAATTCCATATCCAGCCGTGAACCACCAAACAGTTCTATTTTCGAAGATTATCCACTTTTCATCGCAGGTTACAATTCTGTCCGAGATAGACTCTTTTTCTTCGCGAAGGTGAAGTGAAGAACAAATTGTGTTATGCATAGCCTTGTTTCCTATTTGAGTTCATGGGGTCCCCACTGGTCCATCTTCCGCAAGTTCTACCAGGCGGCTTAAATTTGTGTGAGGTATCGCAATGAGATGTCAGCCATCTGCAATGAATTTGGATGTGGGTCAGACTCGAGTTCTTTCACCTCCTCAGATGAAACCAATTTTTCAATGCGTTCTCTAGGAGCATTCTTTAGTTTCTAATCTCTTCACAGAATTTTAGAAATCGGCCCTGCACTGTCCTTTCGCTTGCATGATCTTCCCCCAAAACACTACATATGTTCCCCTTCGCTTAAGCTGCTGATAAGACTTATAAGACCTCTTAAAGCATCAATTGTCGAATATCCAACGGCTCTAAATTTTGATTCAGCTCCCAAAACAGGATGCAAAAGGAGCATACTCAAAGAACCTAATAACCAATTGATTACAAATGCAGTTGGGGTGATCTTTAACTAACATAAGTATACACCTAAAGCATACTTTAAGTACTTCCCCGGTAGTGGTGATATTTGCAGGTCAACCAAATCCACATTTTAGGATTTCCAACCTGATTTGCAATTAAATTACATATGAATAAGAAATTGTTTTCTTGTAATGCAATGCAACGTAATGATGTATTCTTTTTTTTTTGGTCTTCAAAAGTAACATTTGTCTATTTTATTGGTCTTCAGCTTTTAAAATAGTATTTCCAATTTATGTGAACATATTCAAATTTATATTCATTTTAAAATTCTAAACTTGTAATTGATCTCATGTTATATAATAATGTTACAAAACGCATACTTTGCAATCTTTAAATTATAACATACTTAAGTAACTATGTTAGTATAATATATATTTACATTCTTTTATTTCATTTAATTTGACTTTCATTTCCGTTTTAGATTACCGTTTATGAAATTACGGATACTACCTGATTGCCAAACACCTAGAGAGTTGAATACTTCATTAACTAAAATGAAATACATTTTGGCAAGCCGTGAGAATTGTTCACAAAAATGTCCTAGGAAATGCTCATACATCATATATTCAGTCCAACCGGAAATTATCCAGTGGCATCCAAAAGATCAGAGATTCAGAATTAAAGCATTCTATAATTCCTTGGTAACATCGATCCTTCAAGAATATAACTCCTACTCATTTTCTTACCTTGTATCTAACGTGGGTGGCAGTTTTTGTCTTTTTCTGAATGTGGGCTTTCTAACTTTTTTCGAAATTTTAGAGGTATCTTATTACTTCTTGAAAGTTAAGGTGAGTACGATTTTGTATTATTATGGATTTGATGAACTATAATTTACCTCACATTTCTGTCGAACATTGTTAGTGACTTTCTATCTATTACGTCAAAAAATAACAAATATACTAAGCTGATTAAAGTTCTTTGATCTAACAGAAAAAAAGAATTTATCATTGTTATTATTTGCCTTATTATAAATAATCAGGCACAAATTTCCAGATTTTATTTTCCAGCAAATTTAAACGCGATGGTATTTTCTTAACCTTAACTTCTTAATATGAAATTGTCCAATGGATTTTGAAACGATTTACAGTTAAAGCTCTTGAGGACAATAATGAGTTTTGATTTTCTTGATATTATGTTTAAATACTATTATATCCGACTTTAGGTTAACAGTTGAAAATGATTTTTTGTCTATTTCAAGCTGCTGAATCAAAGTATTTTTAATGAAACGTAAAAAAGTAAAGCAAACCTCACTTAATAAAGCTAAAGACTAGCAATGAACTGTTCTTTTAATCTATTTTAATAACAGGATTGTACGGCTGATTCGTTAAATAAGCAACATTTAATAAATTTCAGTAATTGTTTTAATATATTCGTAATCAAAGCAATTAACTTATTATGAAGCCTCAGTAATAGCAACAGAAATGATGATTCTCGATTTCTGTTCTGAAACTCTGAAGTAAATTGCATCAAATTGAAGTTATTAATTCCAAACAAATAATTAAAATTTGTAATTAGAATAAAGACATGGTAAATTCTGTTATCAAATGAATTCGCTAATTTACCCAATTAAAACAAACTCGAAATTGAAGAATTGGAAATGTACATATATTTCTTAATATTTACAATCCAAAGAAAAATATTCTTCAATACTATAAATATTAACAATTAACAATAATAGTTGGTCTAGTCCCGTGACATCTATCAGAGGTATTAATTTTTGAATCAATAAAGGAAACTTCTACTTTTAAACACCTTTATGCTCTATTTGGATTCAAGAGCATTCTAACACATAGCTATTCAAATCGAATTGTGTTGAACCTTTGAAATCTTTAGAATAAACATCATAGAATGCATTTCTTTTCGTAAATAATCAGACCTAAATTTCCAGTTTTTATCTTCTAGCAAAATAAACGCGAAAAAACTTTCAACTTGTCATGATGGTATTTTCTTTATCATTAACTCCTTAATATGACTATAAATATTGATATTCTTTTGCAATAAATGGTAAGAAAATTTCATAATATACTTAGCATTATCCACAAAATATCGACATCAGAATCACAAAGTTAAAAAAAAGCGTAGAAATTATAAAGAATGGAAAATATCGGGATGAAATATTTTATTATCAGACTTTTGACTTTTTTGTTTCTAACTTTAATTTTAGGAAATTCATTTCTTCCTTCTCTGACAAAGTGAAAGTTTCCTATCATGAAGGGAGGTACGGAGGATGAGTATAATTTACTGTTGGCAGTACAGCCACATTCCTGGAAAAATGCCGACACATTGAGAAAATGCGGCAACACTGATTGACCGAGACGATATCATTCAAGCGACTGCTGAATGTGGTCTCTAATGGATTTCAACCCGCAACTTTCTCCTTATCAACACCAAAAAACGATGCAATTCAATAATTACAACAAATAATTGCCCTCCAACAACAAATTCAACAACTGATTGCTCCAGTAACAACGGTAAACCGTAAATGTTCGCCGCAGATGAGACCAAATCTTGCCGCCGCTAGGCAGTCCCTCCCGGCCAGAGAAAACCAGTACCACCGGCAAACCCAAAACCCCGTCCAACCCCTCGAAGACCACAAAATGGAGGACAGCCCAGATCCAACCCATTTGCCTTTATGGTCACCGTATCGGGCATGTAATCAAGTAGCCTACTGCGTACCCGCCAAAACGCCGAGCGACGAGCTACACATACCAACCACGCCAAAAACAAGTGCATCGACCCGTATATGATTCTCTGATCTATCGGGAAACTGTTCTCCCTGCCTACACACTGAGCCATCGTAGCCGATCACGATCAAATGGAAGACGATATCCCACACCATAGCCACAGGGATTCAATCATGCTTCATACGAGACACGGAACCCACAAAACAATCGTAGCTCTTCCCCTGCAGTTCTGCTCCCGGGAATCTAAAAGAAGCGACAACTGACGACGACAGCTTTGTCGCAATTCTTCATATTTCAGCAGACCTAAAGAACAAGATCATCACCCTTTTTTTCGATGACCAACCGGCGCAAGCATTCGTAGATTCTAACGCTACAGTGAGTTTAATCTCAGAGACATTTTAGAAAAAAAAAAGATGCAAAGTGATAACACCAACGAACTCATCTGTTCTCCGAGGTGTCACGGGAAATCAGCTGTTAGTCTTGGGAAAACTACGGCCAGACTGGAAATCAATGAAGCCGTAATCCCATATGAATTCTTTGTGGCTCAAGGCTATAGTTTTGATGTTATCCTAGGATGGGATTTACTCCAAGACGCAGGCAACCATTGACTGTTCGAACAATGTGATTCAAATCACAAATCCAACAATGGCTACCAACTATTTGAGCGCTGTGCAGACAACTGTTGTTCCGCCTTCATCAGCAGCCAGGATTGAAGCAAGTTGTGACATCTCTTTCAATGGACCTATTATTATCGAACCACTACAAAGACAGTGCTTATCCCATGATTTCCGAATTTCAGCAACAGTGTGCAACATGGAGGATTAAATTACTAAAGTTTAGATAACAATTCAACCAACATGGCTGTGACTCTTTCCGCCGCGCCGGAATAAAATTGGTCGTCGTCCAATCAATTTCACAATGCCTCATTACGTCAACATAAATCAACACTCCGTCCAATTGTCTCCAACTGTGGAAGCCCTCCGAAAAATTTTGCAAAATTCCTAACTGAAAAACTTTTCATCCTACAAAATAGTGAACACTTCATCCTGAACTCACAACACTGCCTTGAGAAACTTAAACATTTACTCTCCCGATCTGGTTCACACTATGGTCAGTTCGGTATCCAATCCTTGATTACATCGTTCCCAATCAAGAAGACCTTAGAGATCGTACGCAATTATCTCAACAACAATCTTATTCCAATCGAAGCGGATTCTCTATATTTTGTTTTAGAATTTGTCACCAACAACCCCTTCTTCTCCTCAAATAATCTTTTTTATCAACAAACTGAAGAAGCTCCTAAGGAATCACCCTTAAGCCCCATCCTCGCCAACATTTTCATAAATTCTTTGAAAATGAAGTTTTTATTATAAGAACCCCAATGACCGTCTCAAACTTCCTGCGTTCTTGGATCACCTCAACTACATTGACTCACATTTTTCTTCACCATGGAAATGGTAAACAATCACCAATCCCTACAGTTTTTAGATGTTTCAAACACCAGTTCGTGTCCACGACCCTTTATCGAAAATCAACCCACACTGACTTATATTTGAATGCCAAATCTTGCCACCACACTTCTCAATCATCTGCGTCCTTTCGTACCGTCATCAAAGGTGCCCTTTCCCACTGCTCCACCACCGAAGGTCTTCAAGAAGAACTGCAACACACTAGAGATGTTGCCAACAACAACGCTTTTGTCCCTCCATAATTCTAAAAAAATTTAAGAAAGATCCTCCACCCTATGCCCACCGCTTCCGTCAACAGTGCCCTCCCTACAGTTTTCCTCCCCTTTTTTCCCATCGAAACCTCAAAAATCAATCGGATTTTTCAAAGTTACGACTTCCAGCTTATTTTCCTTCCCCTTCCAAATATTAGAAACATCATATCCCACCCCCACTTTCCAAAAACACTGTATCTACTCGATTTCATGTTGCTGCTGCCAAAGTTATATTGGTCAAATTAAACATTCACTAGGCAAACGCCTAATTGAACTAGGAAGATTTCAAAAATCCGAAAACTACCGCCGTAACCACCCAGGCGTTGGGATTCAACTTCTATCTCAACTCTCCACTTACATTGAAGAATGTGAGCATATTCTCAAAGCGGGATCCACCTCAGTCAATTTAAATGATGGCCTAGGCCTCCACTAAATTTGGAAATGGCTTTTTTTTCCCCAGCACCCCGTATTAGAAAATGACGATCTCTCTTCGGTCTGCCGATTTCCCGCCCAAACTACCCTTCCCGCCAACTCCCATCTTCCCTTCAAAACCAATGTTTCCCCTCTCCAAATCAAACCTATATCTCTCCCTTCCCCTTTTAACGATCTATTTATACGCCCTTCCAATTCTGTCTCTCAGACCTGAAGACGATTCCTGAAGATGCGAAAGGTCTATTCTCTCTCTCTTTTAAACGATGTGGGAAATCTCCCTGTGCCTCATTTAGAGAAGTAATTGAAATATTCTCAAGTTAAAATCTTCCTTATTATATAACAAGAATAAAATGAAAGTCTTAAAATAAAATTTTTTACGTAGCTTTCTTTCATTTTGAAGCGTTTTTTTCTCGACAAATAACACAAAAGTAAAAAGGCCTATAGTTCCCATTGCTTCATATTAGAGAAAAAAGCTACAACGAAAAAGTTTTAAATGCAGCTGTAAATTGAAGTAAAATGCTTAAGGAAATCAATATTGATTTGCATTACAAATAGGACCAATAGATCAGAGACTATCAGCCCTAAAACGCGTAAAAATACTGTATATGAAATCCTTCAATTTCTTTGTATATTTGATGTTTGTAGTAAAAATAACACGATTTTAAATTCACTTATGAAGAAAGCTATTTCAGACATTTTTTTTTCTATTTCTACTGCTAATAAATCAATCCTCAGAATCCTAAATCCTAATGAATCCTAAAAAAAATATGTTAGCCTCCCATTTTGCAATCTTCTTTTAACACTTCTGATGGTTTAAAATAATTTTATATGTATCCTTATCATATTCCTCTTTTACACGTCCTAAAAGTTATCTTCTATCCGAAACATGACTCCATTACCTAGAATTAATGTTCTAATATTTAAACAAAATATGTAGGTAAAATGCTAAAAATAATAGAAGATACATCCTCTTCTGTTCATTGCTTTATATCGAGTCTTTACATAAATGTAAACATTACGGTATGTTATCTAAATCGGAGGGATATTTAAAAACCCCAGTATTGATAAAGAATGATTGGATGAATAATGTGATTGAAAAATTCAAGTGGACTATTCTTAATAACCAACAATATGAAAGCAGAAAAAAATGGCAGAACTTAAACGACCTGGAATACAGAATAAATAAGACGTTAAAGAATAAAAAAAAATGCAGATACTTATGAGAAAATAATGAAAATCAATAGTGATATGTTCCGACGTACACTAAAAAACATGTTGACTAAAAAGAAGAAAAAAATACATAAACGATGGAAGACAATGAATGAAAAATATTTTGAAAGTTTTACCAAACACAGAGATTATTTATATAATTTAAGTGGAAGACAGCTGAACATGGAAGTGATGAACATTTTAAGTAAGGGCATGAATTTCCAAGTATCCGAGAAAGTTAGATTTGTAAACATGTTTATAGACATAGAAAGATGTGGAAAAAGTATAAAAAACAGATCTTATATCATACAAATAATGAATAATATAGATAGTGAAGTGTCAAATAGAAACATAACTGGAAAACAATATAATATTTTGAAAAACCTGCAAAAAGATGCAAATATTAAATTTATAAAAGCAGATAAAGGTAATAAATTAGTAGTAATGGATAAGCAAGAGTATATCAATAAGTCCAATGATGTATTAAAGAATGAAGAATTCCAATAGGTTAAGAAAAACCCAAACACAACACTCTATAATAAAGTAGAACAACAAGTACAACAAATGAAAAATGATAAAATTAAATAAAGACTGTTATTTCAATGAGACCGATTATCAATTCGTATGGATCTCCCGTCCAAGGTTTAGCAAGGTTTATGAACAAGTTTCTAAACAAATTGCCTGCACTGAATAAAAACATAGTGGTACAAAGTACTGATCAAGTAATTTGTAAACTTGAAGACTTTCACAAGAAAAATAACACCTAATTTAGGCTATATTCATTCGATGTAAAGAATATGTAGACCTCAATTCCTGTCAAAGAAACTTTACAAATGGTAGAACTATATGTGTCCAGAACCCCCAAATCATGCTAAACTTGAACTAATCTGTTGCTTTTTTAAATTTGGTCAAAAATGGTTTAAGCAAGATATGGGATTTCCAATGGGATGTCCTATATCAGGAACCCGATCAAATATATATGTTTTAATCATTTTGAGGTTAATAATATACTAAATTGGAACAAATGTAACTTTGAATATATGAGATTTGGGATGACATTTTGATGATATGGAAAGGATCATCTAGGCAATTTAAAAAATTTTTTAATTCAATTAATAAGGTAAGAGATGACATTAAATTTAAAATGGAAGAGGAAGATAATGGTCATATTATTTTCTTAGATTTGAAATTAAGTAACAACAACAATTCCATTGATTATGAACATTATCAAAAACCGTACCAAAGTAATGTGATGTTAAACTATAATTCAACACACAATTATCCTGAATAACATAAAAAGAATAATTAAAAACACTTTAGATGAAAATAAATGGATTGTAAAGATAAAAGAGTTCAAACAAAAACTATACTTTAATGAGTATCCTACAAAATTAGCAGATAAAGTATGTTGAGATTATTTCTAAAAGAGAATAAAAGAAAATCCAAAAAAAGAAATCAAAAATATAGGATGCAAAAATGAAGCCATATATATACCTGAATATGATAAATAATTTATACACCAAAAAAA
>JAFIDM010000002.1:33040172-33075621 GCA_023159025.1 Thereuonema tuberculata
AAATATTTTTTTTATTTTGAATTTTATTTATTTTATTTTTACTTTTTTACATTTGAATACACTTTTTGAACAAGGGTATTAAAAATAATAGTTAATGAGAAATGCTATTTACTTAAAATGTTTTTCTGTTCAGAATATTTCTGTTCAGAATATTATACAAACTAATATTTTAAAATTCTTGTGTTCTTGAATTTGAAATTTAGAAAACTACAACTCTAAGAACGAATAAATTGATAATAAGTAATAATTTCAATAAAAGTTTTAGATGCAAATAAGAATAGTGAGAGAAGAGCTGACTGTGTGTAGGTTAACAAAGTGTAGTGTAATTTAAAACTGAAACTTACAGTATTCAAACCTAAATTTTATTCAGTAGTGGCTTAAAATATCCGACGTTGTCCGGGGAGGGGTAGGGAATGAAAATTCCAGGTTCTCCCCTTTTCCCAACCTATCACATCAAACCTTCCTTACTTGTTCCAATTGTTAGAGAAATATATTTGTGTAGTTCCCATTGTCGCCATCAGGTCCATACATGGCTCTTATTTCAAAGATTTCACCCCTTTTCACCCCTTGGGAATGGTGAACCGGGTTACAATGAGTCAAACGCTAAAAAACTGTATAGAGAGCATACAAACATACAAACTTTTTTACTTTTATGCATGTATAGATTATTCATTTATTCTCTGAAAGTAAGTTCTTTTTTTTACAATATGAAGAATCTTTTAGGATGTAGATCATCAGCCTTTCATTGAGAAGAATCGTGTGAATTTTGAAGGTCAGGCCTTGATTCAGGATGAGATGACTCTTCATGATGTTGGACAATACTTTTACGAACTATTTAATCAAACGCCTACTTTTGATTTGGCTGTTCTCATGACTGGGTAAGAAATTCAGAGAATCACTTATCAGTATTAAAAGTTATTTCAAATAAGCAAGTTATATAATTTTTACTGGCACATTCTAGCATAGAAAGACTGTAATAGCTAAATGAAGAAATCAGATGGAGTTTAATACCGTATTTCTAAAACTAAAAAGGAATATCAAAAACTACGTTAAACAAGTATACTGAAACTCTATTAATTTTCTCTGGAAGTTTCCATCGTTCGATGATTAAAAGTCTACTCTTATAAACTTCATAATGATCAATTACTGGAATTTTATTTTCACAATAAACAAAGAAAAATGATTATTTCAATATTTTTATTATATAAACTTATAAAGAAGATATAACGATTCTGTTCTATTATAATAATGAAAACAGAGAAATTCGTTTTGATTTATAAATAATATTAAAATTTCGAAACTTAAAAACTTCTTGACATAAAAATTTTACGGAAAAATTGTTAGATATTACTTTTTAGTAAACCGTGAACCTGAAAATATTGTAATCCAAAATACTCATTTATTTACACTATAAAATTTTGAATATATATCATATTTTGTCAGTTTATTTCTGAATTTGAATATACTGCATTTTAATTACTATCAGAAAAAGTATTGATAGGTTGTTTTGTTGTTCGCAGAAATAATAACTTATTCTCCTGTCCATATATTATTTTGTTGTTAGATATTTTTTCAATGGAAAATTGTAGAAACTATGCAATCAATTAAAAATGTGTAATAAACCAAAATCAAGAAGCCAATTTTTATTCGATCTGTATACATTTATAATTCAACTAGCAGCAAAGCCTGTCGGACGACAGGCATAAAAAAATATGAAAAATTATTTTATTATCAACGATCAAATGTAAAGTAAATGTAATCTAAATACTGTGCTAACTTGTGAACGAAGCTTCTATCGCAAAAATGGTTTTGAGTTTCGAAATCAGCGTAAAAAACTAAGTAAGTATGCCAAATTTCATTAAAATCGGTGCAGTGATACCAAATTATTTGGTTTTGAACGTATGTTTTGTTAGAATTTCAGTTGTCGAGGTCAGTTCCCAAGAATAAAATTTCATGGAAACAACATGGAATGACACAATGAACTAATATTTTCATCCAATTTGAGTACTTTTGATTCAATGGTACCATTGAGAACCGTTGGATCTATCTTAATAGCTTAATTATAGCGAGTTACAGACAGACAGACAGACGAACTTAGCCAATTTATATATATATTTGATTCGATTGATGATTTTATTTGAATTTTTTTTTTAATGTTTATCAGTCCTATTTAGGTGTACTTCTTACCTGTACACCGGTAATATAGGTTTTGAGAGTTTAATCTAAAGGATCATTTTCCACCCAAAAAGAAAAACGAAATACCAACCATATCTAAAGTTTAATTTATCTAAAGAATAATTATTATTTTTGACTCATAACGCCGAAAGGCATTTAAAACTCACCTTTGTATAATCTAAATACTGCGCTAACTTGTGAACGAAGCTTCTACGGCAAAAATGGTTTTGAGTTTCAAAATCAGCGTAAAAAACTGAGTAAGTATGCCAAATTTCATTAAAATCGGTGCAGTGGTAACAAAATTATTTGGTTTTGAACGTATGTTTTGTTAGAATTTCAGTTAAAATTTTATGGAAACAACATGGAATGACAAAATGAACTAATATTTCATCCAATTTGAGTACCTTTGATTCAATGGTACCATTGAGAACCTTGGATCTATCTTAATGGCCTAATTACATCGAGTTACATACAGACGGACAGACAGACAGACAGACGAAATTAGCAACTTATATAAGTTGATGGAGAAAACATGGAAACGATTAATGCGTCTATTGTTAATACAGGATGTATCTGCAATGTGCAGACAAACTAAAGGTTGTATTCAATACGGAAAACAACGAATAAATGTCATATAAACATGGGTCTGGAAATCCGTTATTTCCAAGATATGAACAATGAAACGATACAGAAGTTAAAGGTTTACTATTAATATTTCGCTTGGCCCACATCATCATTCCCAAAATATCAGGCTAGAACATACAAGTCGTGGCTCTGGCAATGCTCGTTCAATTTTATGAATATCAAACACATATCCAACCCTATTTCATTTTACTCCAGCGATCACTAAAAATATAAATAATTAGTTTACAAATAATCTCTCATCGTTGCTGAGAAGATCCGTTTTACTTACAACTTTGCCGCAAAAACTGATGAATTGTGGGAAAGTTTCCTTTCTTTTCGGAGCGGCGACATTTGTTCATATGCCCGTGTGTATGCCCGGATCATATGGGTATGTTCGTTGTCGATAGACGCAGAAGTCCGTTCCTAGCGCTGACGTTATCATACGCGCCTTCAGTTTTATTTTCAGAATGGATATTTTGTTATCCCCTATGGAATGAACGGACGAATTTCGACTAAAAATTGTATGTTCAATTCTTTTTTTCTTTACTGAATCTAAATGCTTGGCCAAGCCAATAACCTCCGGTTGTAAAAAGTTCAAAAACGTTAAGTAGATTTTTCCTTTAATCTTTAATGGAAGACTGTCTTGAACTTTGCGCACTACCTATGAGTTTGGAAATAAATATTCATAATATTAATAATCCCTGCAACTATTATACAAACAGAATTTGCTCCGAGTTTGAACTAGAAATTTTCGGTTTTCAGAAGTAAGTGTTGGTATTCTGCTTACTTATAGGTCTAAATGAATATAAGAGAAAGAAAAAAAAATATATACATGTATTTTCAGAAGCAGTTTTGGTTTCCTGGGATTCTTTTTTCCATAAAAAGATTGTTTATCTTCTTTCTCTTGTTGTTAATACTACTCTACTTTAATTTTTATTAAAATAAAATCAGTGATTAAGTTATTTTAATCCTGATTACTAGAAAATTTAATTTATATACAAACAAGGGAAGAAATGACACAGAAATTAAAACATATCTGAGCCTTCATAGGTGACAGTGTGGTCCTTTTTGTGGACTCGTCAGCCAAACTCACTCACTAGATGAAACGCTCAGGTAGTGCAGAAATGTTAAGAGAAACCACTCTCGCACCCAACAGCGATCTCTCTCCTTTGCTTTTTGCTTTAATTTTTAATTGTTTTCTTTTGGAGCTGCTGGGTGCGAGAGGGATTTCCCTTATCATTTCCGCACTATCTGAGCGTTTCATGCGAGTTTGGCTGATGAGTCCACAAAAAGGACGAAACAGCCGTCTCAAACTCTCACCGATGAAAGCTCAGATATTTTTTAATTTTTATATTATTTCTTCAATTGTTAATTATTTAATTGGGTGGAACGTTAAACCTTATGTTTAATTTATATAGTTTAGAAACGTTTTTTATGTTAAGTTTCCATATTTGAACTTCAATAATTATAGAAAATGAAAGAATATTTCATTACGTTGAATCTTTGAATACAGAAAACAAATTTGTTGTTTTACTTTTTCCAGTGAAGATTTAGCTGATAAAACAGGAGAAGGCGATTCAGCCGAGTGGCATCCTGATGTTAAAGGTAATATAAGGAAATATTATAGATATTCAATATTTTAGATATGTATACCTCAGGAGGAAAGGCTAGTATTCTGAGAGATAATAGTATCGGTCATTCTAAGAAAAACAATTTTTATGAACATATATTCTATTCTCAAAGGTTCCAAGACAAACTTTTTGTTCTGAGATGTATGTTTCTTATATTAAGTATTCAAATGACATTACTTGTTATATTTTTTTATTTATCATAAACTTTCAAAACTTCCCTGTCAGCATCTTTACATTTTGAACTCATGTAACGTTTCTGAGTATATCTTGCCTTTCCTTTCTGTGGACATTGACATTCATAAATACAGTACATTCAAATTCCAGTAAAATTTGAATGGAAACAATTCGGAATAGGACATACGTCCATATAATTTTTTTCTTAGACTTCCAGTACTACGACCTCCCAGAAAATTCACCTTTCTTTCTAGGGAATGATACCTACATGGAAATGATATTTGAAACAGAAACAAGAATAATATTTAAACATTATACACTTCCGTGCAGCTAAATCGACTCACCCCTTCAGAGCGCACAAAAAGGCGTATATTTTTCAAATGGCTTAACTTTTACGACGAAGTGAAGAGAAACGACTAGAAGCATTTGAAATGTGGATATGGAGAAGAATGGAGCATGTGAAATGGACAGACAAAATAAGAAATGAAGCTGTGCTAGAAAGAGTGGGTGAAGAAAGAATAATGCTGAAACTGATCAGGAAGAGAAAAAGAAACTGGTTGGGTCACTGGCTGAGAAGAAACTCCCTAATGAAGGATGCACTGGAAGGAATGGTGAACGGTAAAAAAGTTCGAGGCAGAAGAAGATTTCAGATGATAGACAACATTATGGTAAATGGGTCTTATGTGGAAACGAAGAGGAAGAGAGAAAATAGGAAAGATTGGAGAATGCTGGGTTTGCAGTGAAGGACCTGCCCTTGGCAGAGAACTATGAATGAATGAAACCGATTTTCAAAAAAAAAATTTTTATTGAAAGCCTAATGTTTTTACTTTACAATGACACCATTATCATTAAAATCTGTACAATATTTTCCAAATGAATATGATCTGAACGTAAGCGTAGCAAAATGCAGTCTGAACGGAATTCACCAGTTACGCGCCACACTCCCCTATAAAATCCCACGTGGACCGATATTTCTTATCAGTCGCTTATCAGACGTTCATTTGTAGTTCCACATCTCTGCAAGGTTAATTCATTGTTTTCACAAACCCATGGATACTATGCCAGAAGACGACACACAAGTTGTTGCTTTGTTGCAAGCAGGCCACAGTCAGCGAGAAATCGCTCGTCAACTAAACTTGAGCCAATCTGCTGTCTCAAGAGTATTTCAGGAAACTGGTACCTTCACTCGGAGACCACATACTGGATGGCGCCGATTCACATGTGAGAGGGACGATCGCTTTATCATTTCAACTTCACTGCGAAATCGCCATCTAACGGGCGTCGATCTGCAACAGGAGCTGAAACAAGTTCGTGGAGTAGCTGTTAGTCAGTGGACAGTCAGAAGACGCTTGAAGGAAGCCAACCTCACTCCAAGACGGCCCGCTAGAGGCCCAAAATTGACCGTAAGTCACTTCACAGCACGACTTGAATTTGCTCGGGAACACGTCAATTGGAGAATCGAGCAATGGTGGTCCGTCCTATTCACTGATGAGAGCAGAATGTGTCTCCATGGTAATGATAGGAGAGGCCGGGTCTACCGGCGTCCAGGAGAGTTCACAGTGCTGTTTTGCTGAAACAGTCTCGTATGGCGGTGGTTCCTGCATGATGTGGGCTGACATATCTCTTTAGGGAAAAACAGATCATGTTTTCATGCCTGGTGAGGCCGGAGGGGGGGTCTGACTGCTCGACGATACATTGAGGACATTCTCCTGGATCATGTTGTGCCCTACGCAGGATATATCGGGGAAGACTTCATGTTGGTGCATGTTATTGCCCGGTGTCATTCAGCACGAACCACTCGGCAAATCATGGAGAAGGTTGGTCTCGAGACGATGGAGTGGCCAGCCCTCAGTCCCGACATGAATCCGATTGAGCATTTGTGGGACGAGCTCAAACGGAGGGTCCGAGCCAGTAATCCGGCACCGTCTAATAAAAACGAGCTCAAGATTGCGCTGAAGGAGGAGTGGAATGGGATCCCCCAAGACTTTGTCAAAACCTTAATAGGGTATATGAGGAACCGCATGCAAGCCGTCGTACAGGCAAGAGGAGGCAATACCAAGTATTGATTAATAAAAGTTTTCGTGTTTTTCTTGAATTTTTTGTTGTAATTTAATTTTAAGTATCCCTAATTTTTTTTCCTAAGCATGCATTTTGCTTGCGTTTTCATTCAAAATGCATTATAAAGCAAAATATTGTACAGATTTTAATGATAATGGTGTCATTGTAAAGTAAAAACATTAGGCTTTCAAAAAAAAAATGTTTTTTGAAAATCGGTTAGACCATTAAAAAAATATACGCCTTTTAGTGCGCTCTGAAGAGGTGAGTCGATTTAGCTGAAAGTGTATAAGTAAAATACTTAATACATCTATTTTCTTATACTTTCACACCACTGCTCCAAGCCATGCATCAGAAATAGACGGTCTTCTGAGATGAAATTTGGGGATTTCATACTTACTTAACACAAACTTCACATACTTACACAAACGAGGTGATATGTTATAATCACCTCAGGTTGACAAAAAACATACTTATGTGGAAATAGGAAAAACTTTGGTAAGAAATTAAGTTAATAATTTATAAGTTTGATGATTTCCAAGTTACAGTTTATTGCAATTCTTATTTTCTTCGGAACTAAAAGTTAAATTCAAATAAACAACCTAAAATGTTGCAATACGACAATGATTCAAAAAATAATAAGCCTCGGAAAAAAGTCGGAGGCAATACAGTTTGCAGTAATTTATAAATGAAGCAGTAGTTGCAATAAATTTAATAATTTACCTTAGATATACACATTTTTTATGCCCCCCCCCCAAAAAAAAAAAAAACAAAACCGTAGAAAATTACTAAGAAGATTATACTGAATATTTTCTTTTATTGTTACAGGATTGGCTGATGTTGCAGGAGCTTGTAAAATTAACTCTTACTACGAGATGTTTGATAGCTTTGCGGTAGCAGAAGATATAATGCCTTTTTATACTGGTGTCTTCACTCATGTGCATGAAATAGGGCATTTGTAAGTATTCTTTAATCATAAAACAGCTAGACGATACTAATTTACAAAAACTTCATTTTCTTGATAATATGTACGCAAACACTTGACATCCTATCAGTGAGGAAATAGCTAATTCAAAGTATTCGGGAAAGATTAAGAACACCACTTACTATTGATTTAAAAAACTCAAAATGGCGAACATTCACTCACAGAAAATGTTCTTTTGTATAAAAATACAGAAATGTAACAGAATGTACAGATATATAAAATGTATAGATCGCAGGTTTTTTCTTAATTAGTTAATAAAATTACATAAGAATTCATTTAGTCTTTTTTTTCGAGACAATTTTCTAATTCATTTTGGCAGAGCACAAACTTTTTATATCACATTAAAATATTTTAATTTACTTCTTCAAGCAACGACATTAATTTCGATTAATATTTACCGTTAATTAGTTGTGTATATACGAGCTAACAATGCTACCAATCGTTCATTACATTGTTAACAAAAAGTAAATATGAAGTAGGCCAATTTATGATTATATAGATAAAAGTGAATTAAAAATATTTTTTATAAAGTAAAAAATTACGGCAAGGCAATGGATTTCGAAAAATATTGTGTATAACATCTGATATTTTACACGAGGAGGATAATTATCTTAATATTTGTTAATTAAATTTCTTAAGTTCTTATTTAATTTGGAATTCCATTTTTTTAAAATTCTTTTTTCTCTCGTCTACAGCCTTTTCTAATAAAGGCTTAGTAAACCTAGGCTATTTGTCGAATACCTGAAAATGAGACTAATTTAGCATTCTAAAGAGATGGTGTTACTTTCAACTGACAGGAAGACAAACACTGAAATAAGAAAGTAAAATAACCAAACCAACTCTAGAATGCAAATGCCGACCAAATTCAAAGTGAATTCCAAACCACAATCAAAGATTCTTTAAATATGCCAGCATGACATATTACGAATTTTAAAAGATATAGCCTTTTAAATCAAAATTTTAAAATAATCTTCTTAGACATCCATGGTCTTCTAAAAAATCCATTTCGACAAATTTAGTTTCTGCTGCAAAGGGAGATATTATGTTATGCTGTGTTGTGATATAAGTGGTGAATGTAGGTGACATGGGAACGGAGAACAACATCATTTAATCTATTGTGCTCTTCCAACGGAAAGAAGGACAAATCAAGAGAATAATGAAGAAAGAATAGTGGAAGTTGCATTACTTCCCCAAGTAACCTACCAAGAGTAGACCATCCACCACGAACACCACCTGAGAACTGAACTCCATTATTCAGATTTGAAAAGCCAATGTCTTAACGACACCCTAACCATAGCCTCCTTTTAATATAACTTTTTCAATTTGCAGTAGGAAAATACTCTGTTTCTAGAAACTGAGTCATTTTTTACATTCTTATTGATATGGTTTGGTTTCATAAAGGTTGTTGTAATTTTAAAAAGAGAATAAAACAATCTTTATCTTCCGTCTGTAGTCACCTCTAAAGCCCAAACTAAAATCAAACAGATATATGTGATACGTTATTTGAAATCTTATGATTTGGATACTTAGGTAAAAATACTAGTTTTGATCAGTGATTACTTTCTTTCTCGCAGGAAGTAGCCATAAACAAAATATGTACCAAAATGCAAATCAGACAGACATGAACGATAATTTATTGAAACCTTTATGACATTTAAAAGTTAAGAAGTACGAGCTGTGGTCTGTAGTCAATTCCTTTCTCATACGAAGTGGCCGAACATGAAACATGTTTAATACGAAATCAGTTTTTCCTTGTAATTATGTAGCATCTACATTCTTCCTTTGGTTACCAATTTCATTTATGTTCCATTTAAGAATTATGACTAAAATATTACAAAAATGGTAAGTCAGATGATACATAAAAAATTATTAAAGGAAAAGCAAACAACTTACAAGAATAAATACTGGATTGCATTATTAAAGATCTTATATAATGAGTTACTTCTATTGAAAGCAATTTACTTAATACAATATTAAGGGATTTGAAACTACATTAACAATTGATTTCAACACTTATTTTTACAAATTTTGATTTTCTAGCAACAGAAATCTCTAATTCTAGCCACAGAAACCACTATATATAGATTGTGAATTATATGTAATTCTTCTATAAGGATGAGCAACTTAAAACCAGTTCGGCTCGGATATAGCGCTATTGTCGATTGGCACAACAACGTGATTTAAAATACACATCGTGCCGTAAGATACGCTATTCTTTAAATTTGAGATCATGTCGTCTCTCGGACAACCGACAATACAAACAATCGATAAGTCTAGTAGCACAGACTTGTTGAGCCTGGCCGGTTTTAAGTTGTTCACCCTATATATCTGTAAACGCTAATGGAATTAACAAGCAGACTTTTCTTGAGAAAATCGTTACTAGAAAATTATACTAATTATTTCCTCTGTACTTATTAAATTCAAATTAAAAAAAAATGCTTTATGATTTTTTTAAATTGCAGATTAGGGGCAGTACATGATGGTGAAGGTCCTCAGCCTTTCCTAAGAGGTCATCCAGGTGCTCGTGAATGTCCTTTTAAAGATGGATACTTAATGAGCTATTATTTTGGAACAATCAATCACCATTACTGGTCTAAGTGTTCTTTAGAACAATTTCGATGGAAAATTCAGTGAGTATCATTCAGTCTTTAGAATATTTTCCCCTTATACGAAGCCGGGAATTGGAAACTAAGAGTACTGTATTTAGATATACTTCTGAAAGCATATCTAAAAGAAAGACAAAATTTGAAAAATATTGCAAATTGTAAAAGAGCGGACTTTATTAATACAATAATTATGATTTAACATGTAGGGCAAGAAAATTTACAATTTTTATTTACATTCTTATTTACAAACTTGACTTTGTAATGTTTTACACTTCTTGTTTTTCTCAAAATGTAGTTTCTTACTAATCTGGAATTAAGACGTTTCCTCATTAATTCTACATACCTAATTAAATATATGTAAATATTTTTAATATTGAATTTTTAATCTTAGAACGTCTATATTCTAGAAATTTACTTCATTAATTTTTCTTTTCCTACGACATTGTAATGCAAAAATTCTTGTCAGAAGGTGTAAGTCTTTTCTTTTTCTTTTTAAACATTACTTGAATATTTAAAATTTACTCATAATACTTAAAATTACCCGGAAATGTTTGTTTTATTTCGAAAATCTTGCAGATAGGGCGTTAACTTATTAATTTCATTAGTAAAAATTAAAAAGCAAAGAGTCACTGATTAATTTAAAAAAAATAATAAAAATCCTCGATGTAATGGAAAATGTAAAAATAACTATTATACAGGGTGATTCACGAAGATATGCAGTAACTTCGGGAGCTCATTCTACATGTAAAAGTAAAGGAAAACAGTTAAACGTAGGTCCGGAAATGCTTCGGTATCGAGTTACGGTTAGCGTAAGATTTCGTCCATAATTTTGTACCTTGGATGAAATGAATACTTGCTGGAAGTCTGGGAAAGTAAATTAAGGGGCGAATCAGTGGTTTCTTATGGTTGCTGACCTGAAAAATCGAATGAAACATGTCGCAGAATTGTATCTCCCAGTTGTTTGAAGCTTATCCCACGTGGAACTTACAAAAAAGTTGGCAACACAATAACAGCTGTTCAACAATAATGTAAATTGCATTGTTTTGATTTATTGAGAGAGCTAACAACTGAGGTGTAGTCCGTGTGTGTATTGTTGTACTACATTATGAGCGAAATCTTTCACTAGCCATAACTCGATACCGAAGCATTTCCGGATCTATGTTTATATAACTTGTTTTCTTTACTTCTAACATGTAGAATGAGCTCCCGAAGGCCAAAAAATGCATTGTTTATTTGGAAAATGTGAAACTAGGTCAATGTAAATGTTTAAGAAGAACAAATCAGGATTATTTGCTAAAAATATCGAATTTATTTATTAAGTATTTAAAAAGCCAGACAAATTATTTGATAATTTAAATTATACTTAGAAATAGTATTTATATTATATTGACAACAGAAATTCCATTAGATTTATTATTATTTACATTACATTTATTTTCTGAATTTGAATTTCCATGCATAAATAGACATTTTAATTTATGTTTTGTTTTTTTCTATGCAGAACATTCAACAAACTCAATATTCAGTTTTTCTGTTTCCTTTCAATACATTTCCTTAAAGACAGAGTTGTCGTAAAATTCAGTGAAACACTAAAACAGGTTTATATATATATATTTAAAGATTTTAATTTAAAGATTTACAAAATAATTGAAAGAAGAAAAATAATTTAATAAATGTAATATTTATTTTTAATATTTCCCCATATCTTATCATATCTGTATTCATAAAAAGTTTCAGTTTTAAGATGATTTAAGAATGTAGTGGATGGAAGATACTCACGACATTTTTGATAAAGTATTTCTTTCACAAAATATTAATACAATAAAACCTCTGAAATCCGGTCTAATGTGGCGCCCAGTAGGCCGGATTACAGAAAAGCAGGACTACCGAGGGTGTTCTTAAAATAACTCAATAGCTCAGTTTTTGTGAATGCGTAAGGCCAGGTTTAATTTCATAATTTTCATAATTTTGCACTCAAATGTTTATTAAAAACTATTAAAAACGTTAAGTCATCCCCTCCATCAATACCGGCAATTAACACTGTCAGCATTTTGCGGCGATATTTACGTTTGAGTGTTTCCAGGACTCCTTCGTCCATAGGTTGGCAATTAGAAGTTACATTTGGTGGTAAAAATAATCGCGCCGGCCGAGTTGACACAAAATAGGAAATGAATTTAGTTATTAAAAAAAAAAATACTCGGGACCAGGCCGGATTAACTTGAGGACCGGATTACCGAGGGCCGGATTTGAGAGGTTTTAATGTTTGAGTTTCATCATTTCTGAAGAAAACAAAACGTAAAACACGCTATTTGAAACCTAAAATATTATATCAGAAATCACTTATAAAGAAGATAATATATTCAAATCTACACTTTCACTATAGGGAAAAAAAGCCGGATTTTATTTTTTTTGTTATTATATCTCCTTAGAAATTATTCGAGGCCGACTGGCACATTTTGTAGTTATCAGGGAACGCTGATGGATCTTATTTAACTTAATAAGATCAGAAATCGATTTTATTCTATAGCACGAATCAATGTTTGAAAAATGTTACACCCTTTTCTACTTCTAAAACGGGAATGTGATCAATTTATAATCTATTTCCTCTGAAACTATTCGGTCGATTGAGCTAATATTTTCCAGATGAGCAGAAGGTGGTTTTTGTTTTATAGTTACATGTAACTGAGTTTTGCTTGATATTACTAATATTATAATAGCCTACTTGATTAAAAAGTTGAAGAAGGATTCCGGATGTAGAAAAATATTTTATAATTTGATAGAAGTTGCAATTTTAACTGTTGATTATAGATCACTGACTGACAAACTAACGAAATAATTTTATTCTCTTTCTTAATTTTTTTTTTAAATTTCATATCCCTGTTTGCCTTGAAAAGAAATTACAAATATAATTTTTTACAATATATTCTATCAGTATGAGTTACAGAAATATAGATACCAATGTATAAAATTTCGAGATAAAACGAAAAAAACAAAGAGGCCGGGCCTGCTTGGTCTAGTGAATTAGACGACTGTCTTTCTAGGTCCGAATACCGGCATCGGCTTGGATGTTTACTTTCATTCTTGTGTTTGTCTTCTTCTTCTTTTTCTCTTTCTCTTCCGCTGTCTATGGCATTGAAGGGTGTGAAAAGTTGTCAGAATTGCAAATGGAAAATATTACTTTCACATTTTCTGACCATTGGGGTTAGTGCGACAATTCCGAAATTAATAAAAGCACATGTGGGATGTGCCCATGGCCCTAAGGATAAAAAAAACTCACAGAGAAAGGTCATTCAATCACTAATGTAAAATAATCCGTAAGTATTAGTGCTTCGATGGGGGAGTGAATTGATAGGGGTTGTAAACCATACATTGGTTCTGAAAATGAAAATAGTCTATGATTTGGGACATCTTACCTCCCTAGCCCCTTCCTGAAAAGGATAGAACGTAATTTTCTTTTTTTTTTTTTTTGGATGGTTTGAATAATTCCTATTATTATAACCCTTTCCCATTTCAAAAATAATGAAATAATTTCGAGGAAAACAAATGGGAGAGCCACATGATAATATCTGGGTATATCTTTGTTTGTAAGTCTTTTAATATTTATTCTTATATGGTTTAGAGTTTTCTAATAAATATTATTTAATGTGTCTTCTTGGAAATGCAAATACACTACAATATAAATATGGGTATAACTTTTGTATTTTAATCTAATATTTATCTGATTCCTACTTATGTTTTTGACGTCATTTAGGAACGGTCTTGTGAGCAATGGCTGGAGTTGATGATTATTGTTGCCTTTGTGGGTTGTCATATTCCTTTTTGGCAGTGACGGTGCTAGACCAAATGTAGACGTCGGCGACATCAGCTTTGCGAGGCCTCTTTCATTTCTCAGTCAGAAAGAAAACGCTAAATAGATTGTGACTGATGTATGAGTACATGAGTTTTATTGCTAATCAAATGTTGACAACAATTACATAAACAATCACAAATTAAAATAAACGATTTTTTCGGCTTTTAGCCTCACTGATTTTTTTCAAGATTATGTCATAGTTAACATCAGCCGCTATTTCCGCTTCAATTGACTGAACTGATAACGCAGATAGTCTCTCTTAGCTCATCGTGCTTTTCAAGTAGGTCTTAATCAATTTTTACTTTGAAAAACTTCTCTCAGCAGAAGTTCTACTGACTGGAACTGTGAGCATTATTCTAATTGTTATGTCAACATTTGGATGTACTTATTCAAAATTATTTTCTAAAATGTACTGGATAAGTTGTTTTGCGTCGTTGACAGAGTTTAGTGAATTGGATTTTAAAAGCTGGAGTTCTTCATACAGTTCATAAGGTTGTATGTCGCTGTTTTCACCTTCTCGAAGTATTCTACCTAAATCATTACCATGCTTGAGAAGGTCCTCTTTTGGTATAGATTTTAAATAATTGATTTCATAAATAAAACCAAATCGTTCATAATATTCATTGAGCGCTTTGAATCGACATTCGGTGTCAACTATGATAACATCTATCATTGTGTTAAAAAAGTTAACTCTATACTGCTTTTCAACAGATTGTATGGATTCATCAATACGTTCATAACCGAACATTCGTTTTTTCTTTGCTATTCTTTTTCTTTAAATTGTGACTCAATTTCGTAACTACTTTTTTCTACAAACAATTGAGCTTCTGCAACGCTTTTTTCAAATCCTGTATTACGGAATTCTGGAATCCAGCTACAAAATGAATGTAATGTGTCAATAGCGACTTTCAAGTTCACTTGAACCGATTGCCATAGTTTACTTGTTCACACGTAGTAAAATCTCGTACCACACGTACCTGTATTGCAACAATAAACTCAAAAGTTAACATTTCGTTTAAGACTGCTTCACAGTCACTTAGAGTTTCGGAATCATCATTTTTATTTTCAATCATTAACGCATTCGATAACATCATCAAATTGTAAAATATTGCTTTCGCTGCTCCGATTCTACTCTCCCATCGTGTTTCAGAAAGAGATTTTAAAGTCAATTTTAATTTAGTTTTTACAAGATCCCAACGCTTGCTTGACTTTGAAAAGAGCACATAGATTTTATTGATAAAGCCGAAAAATGTTTTGGCTATTGTAGAAGAGTTAGCTGCATCTATCAAAAGCAAATTCCAACTGTGGCATTCGCATGGCGTGAAGAATGCTCTTGGATTAATATTGAGTATTCTAGTTCTGACACCTTTATTAAGGCCGACCATATTGGCGCCGTTACCATATCCCTGTCCTCGACAGTTTTGGATATCTAGACCATTTCTTACTAGTTCTTGTAATATTGTATTTGTTAAATACTCTCCCTTTGTTTCTGCGACGCTAATAAACCCAACAAAATGTTCCTCTATCGCTCCAGCCGAGGAATTGCAAAATCATAATATTATTGACATTTGTTCAACACGGCTCACATCCCTGATGCAATCGAGCAAGAAGGCGTAGTATTTTGCTTGTTTAACTCTGTTTATAATTTCGTCAATAATGGATTTAAACATTAATGTAATTAATTCATTTTGGATATCATGGCTCAGATACTGTTGATTAAGTTGTTTTTCATTAATACGCTGCAGCTGCTCCCGTAGTGTCAGATCATATTTGGATAATAATTTAAAAAGGTCGATAAAATTGCCATTGTTGCCGCTATCATTAAGGTTAAGGGATTCTCGATGAGCTCTAAATGCCAGATAGTGTGAGGCTAGGTAGTTTATTACATCTATCAATCTTTCAAACAAGTTGTAGGCCTACCAATACTTATGCGATTCCCTAATCAATCTCTCATTTTCTTGATCTATTGATTTTCCGTGTTTGATTCCTAGCGCCGCCACTGCTTCTTGGGGGGGATGGGACAGTCTTGTTTGGGTGGTTGAAAAAAAAAAAAGGCATTCTTCACAGTGTTTTGATTAGCAGTTTGCGAGCGATGTCACTAATTTAATTGTAAATTTGCCCCACACTATTTTAGCTTCCTTCCATATATATATATATATATATATATATATATATATTTTCTTTTTAGACTATTGAAGGGGTTCACATTATAACAATGCAATACTGAAAGGATCTTTGCAAATCAACAGATTAGAGATTCTTGTATCGATTTAATATCCACATTAATATTTGTAATTAGGGTGATTCCACGTTAAACCAACAAGGCACTCAACCCGACCATCTCAGATTTTCATGAAACTTGGCTTATTTGTAGTCTTTTGTGCCCTGAATTCAAAAATAATTTTAAAAAAATTCTCTCTTTTATAGTTTTTTAGATATATGTATTTCAAAATCGGAAAATTTCACGTTTTTTTACGTACGCGCAATGCTAAAATGTGCTCTAATTCAAGTTCTATAAGCCCTAGAAGGTTGTTCAATGGCTCATTTTAAAGAGAATTTAATGAGAATTTAATCTTCAAACGAACCCGTGCACGGGGGATAGTTTTTAAATTTTTTTAGTTTTTAAAGGAAACACTTGAGAAAGGGCCTTAAGATATAAGGAAGGCCCGAAACGTAGTGGATTTTTAGGTAATTAATTTTTTTAATTCTTATAATTAGGTGCTTATAGTAGTTGTGATAATTCAGGAATTTAATGAGCTTTAATTTGATATCAAACTTAAAACATATTGGTGAAAATATTTTTTTTTAAAACACTAAAAATTTGTTTTTGAAAATTTTTTGACATATTTTTTTTTTGAAAATTTTGAAAATTATATATATTTTTTATTGTAATTTAGCCAATACACCATAAAAATTTCAAAATGGGAGGAAAATGGGATCGGCTGTTAGGATAAAAATACTTCACAGTGGTTCAATATTTTTATGAGTTCTGACATATTGGCTATGGGCAACTTACTGCACGCCTAAAAAAGAAATAAATATTATTCCAATCAGTAAGATAACTGTAAATATTATTTCATAATAATATTTATAAATGTTTTCTCAATTTAATCGATAGTTTACAGTAAACTCCCGATTATCCGCGGAATTGGGCGGCGCGGCACCCACGGATAAGCGAATTCCGCGGATAATCCGAAAAAGGACGAAAATCAACACAAAAATGCTTTTCACATCTTTTATTTAATATTAAAATGGCAATACATACAGTTACAGTTCATACATTATAAACAATTATTTTTTAAAAAATTATTTATTTATTTTTAAATTTTATTTTTACGGGAAGGCTCTCCCGTAATTTATCGTAATCTGCCGGCCTAAGCTCCGCCCACAAGGTCGTTCTTTAAATTGTTTGTCTATTATTATCTTCACTTACTTTGTTAGCCTGTTTTATTGTTTACCTTATTCTAGATTTTTTTTTTTTTTTTTAATTTCTTAAAAAAAAAAGGAAAGAGGAGAGGTCTGCGGATAAGCCGCCCGCGGATAATCGGGAGTTTACTGTAATTTATAATGTATTTTAAATCGATTCTATGTGCTATGTTTAATAAACTATTGAATTGAATTATTAAATTGAGAAAACATTTATAAATATTATGATGAAATAATATTTACAGTTAACTTACTGATTGGAATAATATTTATTTCTTTTGTAGGCGTGTAGCAAATTGCTCATAGACGATATGCCACAACGCATAAAAATATTGAACCACTGTGAAGTATTTTTATCATAACTGCCGATCCCATTGTCATCCCACTTTGAAATTTTTATGGTATATTGGCTAAATTACAATAAAAAATATATATAATTTTAAAAATTTTCAAAAAAAAAAAAAGTAGAGGAAGGTGACCATATTTCGGATACCATTTTGTTTCTAATGTAAAGAATTTAAAATATTGAAGTTTTGGTTAAGAATTTGATTTTGTTTTCTTCTATAAATAACATAATTTTAGATCCCGAACTGATAAATATCCATTATAAAAAATAGATAGTGTAATTATTTTTTTTGCAAAACATTGCTGTTTTTGTTGTGAAGCAAATGGGGTCTTAATTTCGGATACATAAGAATTTCAGGGTAATAATTATGATAATGTAATTAAATGAAACATACAATGCAAATACAGTAAGTTATTTATTTGAGTAATGACTTTATGACATTCTAATAAAATTAACGACATTATACATTAAAAATAATGAAAGGAATACAAAAATAAAAATATCAAAAGGATTCTTCAAGGGCCACTTTGTACGCAGACCCAGTGTTTTTTTGCTGCGTTCTCACAGTCAACGTTTTTTGACCTTAAAAAACTTAAAAAACGTTAAACCGATTTTTCAAATCAAATAAAAACACGAATTCCAATCAAAACAAAACCTATTTTCATGTTGCACCATTGACTATCCGAAATTAGGACGTTATGACAAATATTTTTGAATCAACATTTGAAACTAACCTTAAAATCATACACAACGATGCGACTTGTCACTTAAACTACATTTAATGAACTTCATTATACACTTTAAAACAAATTATTAGAACTTACCACTTGCGCTCCAGCTGTGTTCGAAGTTGACATCTTCAAAAAGTCATATTTTGGAATATTTTTAAATTATTTATTGTTGCGTACATGCAGATCAAAGGCTCACGACGACAAGACAGATTACATATGGTGGCCAGAGCTTCCGCTCATGGTAGACACTAATGCAATCTGCTGACCGGTATGCGATTTATCACGCTATCCGAAATTAAGGTACCATCCGAAATATGGTCACCTTCCTCTATGTCAAAAATTTTTCAAAACAAATTTTTGAGTGTTTCAAAAAAATTGTTTCCACCAATATGTTTTGAGTTTGGTATCAAATTAAAGCTCATTAAATTCTCTTTAAAGTGAGCCATTAAACAACCTTCTAGGGCTTACAGAACTTGAAATAGAGCTCATTTTAGCTTTGCGCGTACGTAAAAAAAGGTGAAATTTTTCGACTTTGAAATACATATACCGTATATGCTCCAATAGAGGCCCTCGGCGTTTATTTGCAAAACTAGCCTCGGCTCCCGGCGCTTAATAGAGGCCGGCTGCTATTAGAGGCCGGCCATTATTAACAAAAACTTTCAGAACGCAATATTCAGAACATAAATACCGGCTAATATTACAAACAGCTATTTTATTTGAATTTCACATGCTATCCGAATTCCGCAATGACGGGCGGCCGCCTCACCGGAAGTTTCATTCGCGTATTCCACCGCGCGAATCTTAAAGGCAGTGTCAAATGACCGTTTCGGCATTTTGTAAGGCATTGTACCGTAAGGTATTACGCACGAATATAAAGATACGGACGCTTACACTAGTACCGGTCGGCAAATATCAAAGACCCGGCTACTGTTAGAGACCTGCTGCTGTTTGGCCGTGTCCCCTCTGCAGGCCGGCGCTTATTAGAGACCGGCGACAATAAGAGCCTCGGCGTTTATTGGAGTATATACGGTATCTAAAAAACTATAAAAGATAGAATTTTTTAAAAATTATTTTTGAATTCAGGGCACAAAAGACTACCAATAAACCAAGTTTCATCAAAATCTGAGATGGCCAGGTTGAAAATAACTATTTTTTGGTTGATTTGATATGGAATGACCCATTACTGAATTTCATTAAGATTTTTTGAAACATTATTACTTTCTTTTTTTTAATACAAAGATCTTCAGTAATCTTACTTTTCACTTTTAAAAGTAACAGTAATGATTAAGTCACAGATCAGTTAAACTCTCAGAATAATAGTGATACTGTGATATTTGCCGACAGATTAGATAATTTTTATCTCTATTTTCTATCCTTGTAATATGACTTATCAAATACTATTTGAGATCTTTGAAACTAAGTAGATGACAACTTGATTTCACTTCTGTTACTTATCTTTATTTAATCAGTGTCCTTTTTGACAATAAAAAAATGTCCTCCATTGTATCTAATCTGATGTTTGTTTTCTGATAAATATCAGTAAATTTCAGTTTCGTGAGTTTTATCTAGATTTGTTTGTGATATACCTGATGACATAATTTCTGCTAATAAAAATTTATTCCTGTGTAATCGAATATCATAATAGTATGATACACTTTCTCCTTGGAATTGGAATGATTATCTTTTTAAGATTTCAAGTATTGTAGAGATTGAAGAAGTGTTTTTTTCAAATCCTGGAATAAGATTAAATTGACAAATTTTGTTATTCAAACAGTTAATTTTTTACGTTGTATTATTATGTGGCTCTCCTATTTATTTTTCTCCAAAATATTTCATTATTTTTTTTTAAGGATTTATACCATCTTCTAATCTTATATTATAAAAGCGTTATTCTGTCTGTCATTGTCATAAGACTTTACGTTTTTCCAATTTTGTGACCAAACTATAAGAGATTGATTGGTCATGCAAATGGATAAAATATAGATCTTTTTAAGACAAACATAATGCTACAAAAATCTTTCCAAAAAAATTTGTTGTTTCCAAGATGTCGCCTTTTAAAGAGTAAAATTTTGACATTTTCTCAATTTAAACGAAAAGCATAAAAGTTGGAAGAGAACATTATATTGAAAAAATGTTTATATTTGAAAGTTCTATCCAACGATACATCAGTCATTCACAAACGTTTCTGTAAGATGCATGCAATAATGTGAAAAATTTCATCATTTATTTTTTTTATTTAAACAGCAAATCTCTACGGATTCTTTTAAATTGTGTTGTAAAATTAATTTGAATCAATTTAATTGTTTTATTCAATTTTTTGATAATTAATCAATCGCTTGAGAATTATTAATTATTATTAATTTCTTATATTTTTAAATTCAATTACAGTTCGTCTAACTTAGGAGGGGACAACGCCTTCTTCAGGCGTTGGGACTGGGAACTTGAAAAAAATAGGAGTGAAAGGATATCAGGGTATTGTTGTGGAATTAAAAAAAAAGGTCTTATGTGATCTTTTTTTAGTATTTTGGAGAATTCAGCTATTTGGAAATGTTCTTTTTTAAAGCTGATAATAACTAGGTCAAGCTCTGCAAACACTGTTGTAATATTTCCTCCCCACCCTTTTACTTTTTACTCTTTCATCCCTATTTTTTCAAGTTCTCAGTACAACTTCTACGTTGTATTTTGATTTTTCGATTATTTTTAATTTCAAATTGCATTTGAGACAATTGAGTTAAATTTAAATATTACAATTTTCATCGATGTTGACTGAAAACTTAAATATAGAATTAAAATGCCACCAAGAAGAAATCAAAATAATCAGCAAAATGAAGTGCGTCATTCTATGAGATTAAAAAAACATAGCTGCACGTAATGAACGACATTTTATCCAATCGTTTGATAATTAATCAATCGTTTGAGAAATATTATCTTCTATTATAAAAGCGTTATTCTGTATGTCATTCTGTCCTAAGACTGTAAGTTTTTCCAATTTTGTGACCAAATTATAAGAGATAGATTGGTCATAGAAATGGATAAAATGTAGATCTTTTTCAGACAAACAAAATGCTATAAAATGCTTCAAAAATTTTCGAAAAAATTTTGGGTTTCTAAGATGGCGCCTTTTAAAGGGTCAAATTTTGACTTTTTCTCAATTAAGACGAAAAATTTAAAAGAGAACGTGTATATTGAGAAAATGTTGGTATTTGAAGTTCTATCGAACGATATATCAGTCATTCACAAACGTTTCTGCGTTTGCAAGATAAATGCAAAAAAGTGAAAAATTTCATGTTGCCTATTATGAGAAGTTTGTTATTGCACGTAAAAATGAAAACTTTTTTTTTATAAATATAAATTTAAACTTAAATATAAAAAGAAAAGTCCTGACTTACTCACTAGCTGACTCATCAACGCCCACCCCAAACCCTTGGATCTAGAAAGCTGAAATTTTGCAGAGGTTCCCTTTATAATGTAGACAAAGAATAAGGCCGGAGTTTTCGAAATTCCCATGGGAAGGGCAAACTGACTATGAAGTGTGTGGCGACAACCCCAGGTGTGTGGTGCCATCCCGCAATACACTGAGTTAAGCGGAGAAGGCCACAATGGGCTGGGAAGTCGTATATTCTATGATCTCAATAATAATTTGCTAAATAAATAAAGTTTTTTTTAATGCTATGTACGCAAGAGTTCCGGAGCGAAGCGACGGTATCCATCTATTTAAAATATGTAGGTTTGAATTGAAATACTTACCTGAATTATTTCCAGAGAATTATCAAACAGAATGCAATTCAAAAAATTAGTCAATATTTTTCCGTGAATAATCTAAGTTGAAAGATTAAAACAAAAGAACAACGGAACAATAAAAGGCGTGATACACTCGATGCGATGCAGTATCGATTGTTAAAACAATGAACTCGTGTGACGAGAGAGTTCGGTTGTTGTGGAGGTGAATGTGAATCGAGAAGAATGAAAAAATAACGGTAGATGATAATGAGTGTGTACATAAAGTTATCTCGTTATAAGATGCAAGGAAATATGGAAGCTGAATATTCCTTGATCCTGAAAGTAAGTGGCAGTGAAACAAAATAGGTACATGCTGGAAAGTAGATTGGAAGTTCGTTCGAATTAAGAAGTATTTAAGAAGTTACCTGGTTCGAATGCATATCTTCAACGGAGTTCAAAAGTCAGCGAATAGGAAGACAACGTCAAGTATTCCTAGAAGGCTATTCAATACCGGACGAGTAGACGGAAGATATTAGAACTTCAAGATATTGTAAGTAACCTTTGATTTGTTCTCACGGACGGGCCTATTACACAACAATACCGTTATTTATTCAAGAAGTTCACATCACAGGACACAAGTAAAGATTACAAAGTAAAGATTTAGGGCGATAATACAAGTACACATAAAGTTGACAGAAAGAGACTTTTAAACGTCAATTTAAGAAGAGTATAGTACATGCCTTTAACGTGAGATACTTCGTATCATAACACGTGAATTCGTGCAAGTGATTAAAGCAAACATATTTATGTAACAAGAACTATTGAACGAATATATACATAGATTTGTTTTAAATGCATTGGCTTTGTTTTTATTTACAACAGGTTAGCTACACATAAGTATTATCTTGATCCGTTATATTATTCGTATATTCTCTGCCGGAGTAAAGGTTTTAAAAAATAACAGCTCCATTAGAAAGCATTAAGTAATCGCCTCCTACAAAATATAATAGGTTATTGTTCTTACATTAGCAAAGAATTAGCAGAGAATAATGCATTAACAAAGAATAATATAAGAATATTCCTTTTGTTACTCTGAAAATTTTCAAGCACTTTTATTCAAAACACTAATAATTAATTGTAGATTTGTCCAAAATTAAAGAATATCTTAAGAGAATAATGTAAGTACTAGTTGCAACCCGAGAAATATTCACGGAAGTAAAACAAATTCCACCTTTTTGAAATTTTTACGGCAAAATTTTTCAAAAACACAAGATAGAAAAAGATTTTGTAAGCTCATTTTTTATAAGGAGATTTGTTTATACTTAGATATTCAGTTTTTACTTGTGTTTGAATTGCAATTTTTGCATTGATTTAAAATAATTAAAGATTATTTTGTTTTGTATAGAAGTTTAAGTAAGTATTGAACAACGCTCCAACATTAAATCAACTAATTTTTCTTTTCAAAAAGACATTAGTTAGTGTATTTGCAATTAGTTTTTCTTTCATTTTTTTGCCTTTAATTGGATTCGAACCGAGGACCTCCGTAATCGCAGTCAGGAATGCTAGCCACTGGACTACTCCACTTAAAACAATACTCTCTCTCCGACTCTCTCCACTTTGATTGATGACAAAAATCCGTTTTTAGCCTATATTATACAGCTCCATTAGCAACAATTACAACCATCGCAATAATTATACCACGTCCAACAATTGAGTCTTTTGCATGCTCAACAATCACATGTATAAATTAGCTCTACAACATTCACAACAATCACAACCAATTCCCAACAATCACATTTTTGGTAATTAGTAAATTAAAGCAAACGTTGATTACAAACATATCTAGAAACATCCGGACGGACAGTTTTTGCCTATTAATAGGATGATATAAAAATTTTAATTTCCAACAACAATATATTTCACTGTTGACAACTTGTATGTTTGAATTGAGAAAAAACTTACCTGAACAATTTTCTAACGTATTTAAAACCTGAGACAATTCCAAGGGAAGTCAATATAATCGTGAATAATCTGAGGAAGGGAAATAAAAAACGAAAGAACAACGCAACAATCACGTTCAAATAAAGAAGTGATACACTTGATGCGATGGAGTATCAATTGTTGGACAATGAACTTGTGTGCTGTTGTAGTTGTATTGTCACTGATGTTGGTTAGTCAACGAATGAAGAACGAAAAAGATGGTGGAATACGATGACAAACAATGATGTATTCGGAAGTCTTATTCGCTAAACGATGCAAGGGAATATCGAAGATAAATATTCCTTGTTTCTGCAAATAAGTGGCCCATAAACGCAAGAGATACGTGCCGGAAAACGGATTTGAAGTTCAACTAAACCGAAAGGATTAAAGGAATAATCTGGTTCGAAAGCTCATCTACAATCGGATTCGAAAGGCTATGAATTCGAAGACATCGTCAAGCATCCACTAAAGGCGACTCAATGTTAGACGATCAGACCGAAGATGATAGAACTTCAGCAGACTGTAAGTAATCTTTGATTTACCTTACACGGACGGGGCATAATACACGAATACCGTTATCGTCACTTTTCTTCAAGAAGAACAGATTAACAGACACCAGTAAAGGTTACAAAGTTAACGATTCAAGACATTAATATAAATGTAAATAAAGTTGATACAAAGAGACTTTTAGTTATCTCATTTAAGAAAAATGTTACATAAGCCTATAAATGGATAACATAGAATACTTCGTATTATGAAACGTAGTTTCATGCAAGTGAAATAGGAATAACATTTTTATGTAAAAGGAAGTTTTAACAGAATATACATAGATTTGTTTTATTGATTTGCCTTTGTTTTCTTTTGTACATGTCAGTTACACATGGGAATTATTTTAGCGGGTTGTACGAACATTCTCTGCCGGAGTAAAGGTTTTAAAAAATAACAGCTCCATTAGCAAGCATTAAGTACGCTTCACAACTTAAACATCCTAACATAACTTTGAATGAATATAGTCTGCTTGGAAGAAATGGTAAAGGCATTCTACTAATTTGTGAACCCGGAAACCATAATGCTTGTGGTAACGCGCTTGACTGCGGGCTGCAAAAACCGGCTTCAATTACCCAAGGAGATCGGAGATTTTTCCGCGCTGGATTCTTCTCTAGTCGGGTGTAAGGGTTCGCCGACCTCTCTCTGGAATAGATATCTTTCCTGGGGGTAGGTGGTCGTCGTGCAGTCCATTCGAACCCAACGTAATTATGTTCATCAGAAAACTTCGGAGGCCTTACGTTACTCATCCCAAGGGCCACATAGGCCTGCAGTGGGATAAAAGTATCTTACCAATTAGTTGTTGTTCTGATCGTCTTCAGTAATTTCGGTGCAAATTCGTCTTTCTGATAGATATTATAAAACCGATAATGTTTTCCATATTTTTGCAGTATCTTCCACAACTTATTCATAAATGAATAAAAAGTAGAAAATTCGGATTGAGTGTTTTTAAGAATAAGGTAAGCTGAGAAGGTGGTTTACTTCTATTTATAAATATTATTATTACCTATATTTAACCATCTTATTATATAAAAAACAGAGTATAATATCTAGGATTAAGTAAGGTCACTTCTAAGGAAATAAATTTCAGAATAATCTTATGAGGTTAAATAAAGTTGATTGTATTTCCAAATAACTTTCTGAATTTACACAACAGTACAGTCTAGTAGATATGTAGAATCTATTATTCTTCTAGCCCTGGAAACTCGTACTAAAGTCTTGTTAATTTTTAACTTGATTAATCCAT
This sequence comes from Thereuonema tuberculata, assembly GCA_023159025.1. Classification (NCBI taxonomy): domain Eukaryota; kingdom Metazoa; phylum Arthropoda; class Chilopoda; order Scutigeromorpha; family Scutigeridae; genus Thereuonema; species Thereuonema tuberculata. The sequence continues at coordinate 33,066,268 of JAFIDM010000002.1, forward strand.
AACTCGGATAAACACAAAAAGTCTAGATAGTTCACTATTAAAATATTACAATGTCTTTAAGATCTTCTTCCGATAATTGAACTATACAAAAGTTCCTTCTATTAAACGACGACGACTTCGTATCCTAGTCCCGTTATTCACTATCGGTGTGTGTTATCTTGTGTTGTTTGTAGTACAGTCTTTGTATAAGTAAAATAATTAAAAGTCCACTTACTATATATCATCCAGATCAAGAAATATGACTTATCACTAAGAAATATACTCTCCCGATATGACTTTGGCTCTATTAAATATTTATACTGCAGTCAGCTTTTAATCAAAATCAATAATGTCGGTCGGCGTTCTAAAGTCCTTAAACATCTGATGCCTCACGATCAATTCCCATGGATACCTGGAACGAGAAACTTGAAATATCTCCTTTAGTTTCGAATTCAAATTAGAATCTCGAAAACTAGCATTTCTCAAAAATCACAAAGATTACGTTTGCTTTAACTTTGCCCATTTAACCTAGCAAACCTCTGTTCTCATCATGAAAATCTTCGCCGCTTCGCCAAAGAATATATATCATCTTCTTAGTCTGAGTACAACGGATTATTCTCCAAATCTAACTTGTTTTTTTTCCACGACAACACAACAAAGGAAAGAAACATTATCGCATCGCTTTGTTACTTAACACTCTGCCATTATTAACCAATAACAATGATATATGCGATGTGAAGTTATTATCCGTGGTGCTTGCACATATTGTCACTTAAAATAGTTTTCTGTGGATTTTAAGAAGGTTAGTCAATACTAACAATATTAACTAACTAAGCCAATACTAACAAGTTACTCTATATTGTATCACTAACTTTACATAAGCTTTGAAAAAAAAAACCCTCTCAAAAACAACACTCTTGAAAAAACAAATCTTCACATATTGGAATATTTAAGTAAACTATACAATTTTCTATAACAATTAAGCTTTTTATTACAATTTATTTCTTTTTAACATGTACAATAAAATGATGTAACATCTTGAAGCGTTTGTTTTGAATAAATATATTACTGAATCAAAATAGACTTAAATGTATGCTGATATCATATAGTAGAATGCGGTTCTTCAAATAGTTTCTAAGCTAGTTTTTCCTAAGTTTGTTTTGTTCCCAGAAAATAGTTCGTTATTTCTTTTTTTGAAGGTTTCCAGTTTGTGTATTTGCACAATCATACTCACAAATTAATTATCTGTTACGGAAATAATATAAATTATATATATATCAGTACGTAAATATAAAAAAGTACATAATTATATAAAAATATATAATAACAATAACCAAACCACTGATGATAATGCAAAAACAAAATCAGCGTGAAAACGAAGTAATAATGCACATATCTATATTACTGTCGTTTCCATGTCGATTTGCAAGGTTAAGTTGATTTCTCATTCAATTGTTTCTTGATGGATCCTAAAATGCCTTTGGGCTTGACAAGATCCAAGACAAGACATTTAGGTCTGTGTTTATCAGGGTTATTAGCGACCCATTTAGGAGCTGTTGTGATAGCGACTGTTGTGATAGCTATTGCGTTTATCCTGTCCGTCCGTCCATCCTTCCGTTCGTGTCGCTCCCTCCCTAACAACCCCAATGGAAGGTCGGTCTGCAAACGTACTTCACCATCGTGTTCAGATGTATAAAGATCGTAGGAATGGGGTATTTTCTGGGGCCAACGCGTCCCCTTGTACGAGATATTTGGCATTGTTGTCATTGTATTCCTCTAACATCTCACGAACGGAAGTCGGATCGACCAAAAGGGACTTCACCATCGTGTTCAGCGACTCGAACAACGTAGGAATAGGATAATTATTATAACGCCTCCTCCCCTGTTCAAGATATTTGGCATTGTTTTCTTTGGATTTCCGCTGTTACCTTAAATGTTAGAAATGCCAAAAAATCATTTCCATTGTTAGCTATAACTTAATGGTTATGGTCTCTGACTCCTTTGCTGAAGGTTATTGGTTCAAATCCATATACATACTGTTAGTGGGTTTTTTTCTCCTCAATGTCCGTGTCGATTTTTTTCTTATTTTCCTAGCTTTTTTTTAATTTTTATCCTTTCATTAACTTACTTGCTTTTTTTTATTATAATTTTTTTTAATAATGGTGGGCCTTAAAGTTATACTTGAGCATAAAATTATTTTCATTTGATTTTTGATTACTGTTTTTGTTGCTTAGAGATAAATTCCGGGAGTGGGAATGAAATCCATGACTTTCCTCGCAGTCTAAGCTTGTCATCGAGCGTAAATCCCACTGATGAGTCCTAATGAGAATGAAAATGCTGTTCCGGATTCCTGTCGATGACACGCTTAGTAGTAATGAACGATACTATGATTTTACAGTCACAGTGATTCACGATACTGTGACGTTCCGATACCTGTGATTTTAAACTTTTTCATCCGTGTGTTACTAGTAGCAGTCCGTGAAGTAACGTAACGTTTTAACTGTGATTCGATCACAACATTGCTTGAAAAAGAAAGTTTCAGAAATTGTTGAAATTAAAAAATAAAATAAAACGATTATTTTTAATTTACATATTTATCTTTATTAAATTTTATTTATTTTATGTACAGAATAAAATGCATCGTAAAAAGACATTCAAAATGTTTTTATGGACTTCATAATATGATTCCATTATAACGTAATAATAGCAATATGTGAGTAAAGTGAACAATAAAATATTATGTAGATGGTTATAAACAACAGTTCTGCTATTTTATATCTACTGTACAGCTCTATATTTCTGCCTGGTGGTGGAAAGTTGAACTATTTTTTTTTTCAGCGGAAATCGCGACCGCACATTCTAATTAGGATATGTAGCAAGTATCATTGTCATATGTTCATTACAACCCGCTCCAGGTTGCTAAGAATAGGGTTAGTTTAATTATGAATATAACCACACGGTTCGTTGACCATTGATTTTTAATGATATTTTTTTATTAATCTTTTTATTTTTTATTAACAATTTGCAATGAGTTCACAAAATAGTAATATTAATAATGTTGAATAATAATACTATTTTTTTTTCTAAAAACAAAATATTATCAATATAAATAATTTCCTGAAAACCAGTTATTAAATTATCTCAAATCAGTGACACATAAAATTGAATAGTTAGATATGATTATTGTAAAATATTTAAATAAAAACTACCTTTTATCTATTTTTACTATGTTTTACTGCTACTACGTTTTACTATACTTTTTACGTTTTTTTCTTTTACCACAGCTCGTCTAGATATTATTGATATCGATGGCGACAGGTCGTGAAATTACAGTTCAATGATAGTCACAGTTAACTTTATTAACTCAATTGCCATTGTTTTTCAAATCAAAATGGTCCTAGATATTTCTTAAGAATCGTATTATTTCTTAAAAATAGATGAAAAATATTTGAATTGTTGTTTATTTTCTCACACAAATTATTCGTTGTTATCTTTAAAATATCGATATTAAGAGAAAGGAGTTCGTTTCTCTTCTATAGATAGGATGTTATCTCAAGTATATTCGTTTCATCAGACTGCCGCTAGATGTCTCCAATGTTTTGTGAAATCGCAGTTTCCAACAGTGCCACAGTTTCTTTGTAACTGTTACTATTATTTTCAAATATGAGTGAAATAATCACAGTTCATTAAATATCACCCTTCACAAATGCTCAGAGTGGGTGGATGTAGATATGTGCATTATTGCTTTCTTTTTCATGTCAATTTGCACGCACGTTTAACTTTTATTTCGCAAAACAAAATTTCTTTCTTGTAAGATAAATTATATTATGCTGGGCGAACACATAGCAACAAGCGGCAATATTGCTGGAGAATATTGCTCATTTTTGTTGCTGACAACCGCTTCCAGCAATAAAAATGAACAATATTGTCCATTTCAAGAATATTGTTGTTGCTGGAAAAAACCCAACAATATTGGTTGTCGAGAAATATTGCTGGTTCGCGAGCGAATCACATGAACGGATGAAATCACGTGACAATGGTGTCGTAGAAGGAAGGCGGGACTTTGAAAATCAGAAACTAACTCACTCACTCCGACCATTTTTTTGAAAAAGAAGGCTGAAAATCAGCAAAATGGGTCGGCCCAAAAAAGATAATTCAAACAACATTTTGTCAATTGATAATGAAAGAATCTTAATTGATTTCTACCGCGGTAAGGCGTTTAATACTAGATCGATTCTGTACGTTCGTAACAAGTTTAGGCTTAACCGCAAGTACGCTTACACTGGATAGCTCCCATTTTATTCGCAAATAAATTGTATAAATAAAACCGATGTCGTACAATTGCTGCGAATATTGTCCCCAGTGCACCTATGCTCTGCTCGTGTGGTATGTTTATAAGGCGTTCTTACTGAGTGTGTAATGACTAGGGCTCCCTAGTGAAACACGAAGCGCCGTAACCATCAATATTCAGGGCAATATTCGTTTCGGAAAAAATTTGTGTTCGCGCTTGATATAAACTGACAATATCAATTAGCAATAAAAATGAGCAATATTATCCAGCAATATTGCCGCTTGTTGCTGCGTGTTCTCCCAGCATTACACTTTTCCAGTATTTCATAGTCAATTGCAATAACCAAAAGAAAGTAGTTAAATCCAAATGTATAGTTGGATCCAAATGTAATAGTTGGATGGGGTGTCAATACATTCCTAGGGTGACCAGACATCCCGGACTTTTTGTGTTCCACGTCGTATATGTCCCGGATTCTGAAAATAGTCCCGGAATTTGTAAATAATCGAGAAAATGGTTTCGGTTACCCTATGTGGTCAGTTTCCTCGAATCGAGTGACCATTCTCCTGAGAACTTGTGAAGTCAATGGCCTTTGATGTAGTTGCTTACGACCGCGGAATTTCCGAAAGGCTACTTTTATCAGTATGTGAACTTGGCTGCAAATGAAACTCCGTTTACTGTGCTTGCAGCGCAACAAGTGGCATAGTGGTGACATTTGGAAGTATTATGTATTATCGGAAATGTTGGCTGTATGTCCTGAAATACCATCCTATCAAATTTCGTTGATTTGAACTGCTACATATCACTCTAAACAGTATTGAAGACAGTACTTTAATTACAATCCTCCGGTATTCGATTACTTTTATTTTCGTATAGCTAGAATATTATGTTTGTTTGTTTTTCATTTCAATCAGATTGTATTATCACAGATATAACTTTATTTCTTTCTCATACAATTATGTTTTCTTGAAATAATTCGCTTACAAAATTATAATGCATCAAAAAATGAAAATTTGTAATTAATTTATTCCTGAAAAGTCACAAATAGAGTTAAGCCCTCAGTGATAATTTGCTATCTTTGCTATAGGGTTCTGTAGGACAATTATTTGTATTAATATTGTCAGATCTTATATTTCTAATATTACATTATGCTTTTGTATGATTAAAATAGGTAATTACAGGGAAGAAAATCAGGAACCCAGAAAACATCATTTAATTTATTTAGCTTAAGTCAATGCTTCGATACAATTGATTTTATTCAAGAATTCTCCTTCTTTTTTTTAGAGACAGCAGTGGAACTTGTCTCCGTGATGTACCATCCAGTCAGTCAAAGATTCCAGAGAGTTCAATTCTACCTGGAGAAGAGATAAGTCTTGTAGACCAGTGTAAGGCGTTAGTAGGACCAAAAGGACAAGTTTACAATGACGAGGTAAAAACCAGCAAAGTCCTTGATTATCAGTTATCCTTGATTTTTTTAGTGCTGCAGGTGAGAGATCAAAATGACTCCTCGTCAAAGCCCCAGAATATCATTTTGTAAGAGGTGTTCGATGGAGTTCAGATCGAGACTCTGGGCATGTCAGTCCTTTTCGGAACCTTTTTATCCACAAACCATTCCCTCACAGACTTAGAGCGTTGTTATGCTGATAACGGCAAAGGTCATCAACGAATATTAATAGTATCTAACTGGCAAAAATGTCCCTGTAACCTTCCCATTTACATTGCCGTGATGACGGCAAATATCGTTCCTCGGGCATTCGTCACACCCAAACCCTCTCATCGGACCGCCACGTGCTAGAGTCTGATTCATCATTCGACTGTCCAGCTGCATTGCTCTATTTTAAATCACTTCAGAATTCACAGAGAATGTTTATTTGTGAGCAGATCTACGATCATGAAATCCAATTCCCTTACCACTCGACGAACAGTCAAGGCGCTGGCTGGCTCACGGGTGATTGTTTCAATCGCTGTCGGGCTATTTTCACAATTATCTTCTTCAACAGTTTACCGTCAAGTCTATCAGGATACTCGGTCTTCCTGGTGGTGGGTTTGTTGTGATTGGGTCTTCCCGTTTACACTTCATAATCATGTCACCTAAAGTCGATTTCGGTAACTTTAAAAGGGTGCAAATGTCTCTGGCAGACTTATTACTCAAAACTTATTCCTCTACGTTCATACTCATTGAGCTCTGATCATCGACCCTTTTGCTATTATATCGTTATCATTAACAACACACGACTCCCCGCCTCGTTTTGTACTGGTACGTGACGTCATCGTGACATGTAGGCTTCAGTTCACTATTACAGAGGGTTAACCGGATATTTTTGATCAGTGTATTATACACTATTTCGTGATCTATGTTAACAGTAGTCACCTTTTAATAAAGCTAGTTTTTGCTTTTTAGCAGTCCCATGTTAAGTTAACATAGGGAACCGCTCTTGCTTTTGTGTTGTCTGTATGCCACACTATATCACACTGTAGGTCACACTCTGTAGCAGCCAAGCAATTACAGATATTAGAATGAAACCTTCACCATTGTATTCAGCATCCAAAAGTAGGTGACAAAAAAAAAATCAGACCTGTAGGATCCCTCCCTGACCCCAAATTAACGTTTTCTATAGCAGTGTTAGTAATAATGATAACAACTAGGCCATCTCCCGTGTACAGATTGTTCGTTATAGATATTTGAAGAAGAGATTTATTTAGATGGACGTTGGTTGATATAAATGTTAAATGAAGATCATAGCTTATATTCGATACTCCTGGCGACGAATTGATTGTGACTATTCTTTCGAGTGAAGATAACCAAATTCTGATGACTTGTGAATCTAGACAAATTTTCCTCTTTGGCGGAGACTTCAGACAAATTTTACCTGTAGTCAAGAATGGCCGAGATTACGATATTATTAACAGTTCTTTGAAAAGATCTCATCCTTTCTCTCGTTGTCCATTTCGATACTAATTGATTATCGATGATAAAACGATGGTTTATATGAGATAATCCAAGAATAATTGATTCCAATGAAAGGGGTTAAAGCAACATTTTGAAGTTTTGAAGACTCTTTTCAAGCCAACTCTTTTTCAAGCATAATAAAATTGGAATAAGTACAACAAAACAAAATAGTTGGAAACTTAAACAAATTTCAAAAACACGTGAATCAATAAGTTTATTGATTTGTTTTTACAAAAATATATTAATAAGGTACAATTCAATTATTAAAATTATTAAGAAGAAAATAAAATTTAAGATAATCTAACAAAACTCGATTCCAAAGAAAGCAGTTAACGCATTATTTTGAAGTTCAATAATGCTCATTTTGAATTAGTCGACTTCCTCGTGACAATAAAAAATGAAAAACCGTTTTCCATTGTTGCACTAACATTGGGGCACAACAACAACACAAAAATTGCGGAGATATAAGTCAAAAAACAATATGAAAAGAGTCGTAGTCCCTATGGCCTAATAGATAATACATCCGTCTTTGGATCAGAAGGTTGCAGGTTCAATTCCCGTCGCGGAAATATGAAAAAATTATTTCTATTTTCCATTCGCACAGAAAATTGCGCCGGACAGACAGACAGAGAAATAAAAGATTTTAGTAATATAGATTAACACAGTAATATTGATACTTCATACATAAGAATACTAACAATTGTCAACAGGACGTCAATTTTAATATTTACAAATGTATTGTTTCATAAATTCTTTACCATATCCAAACGATGCACTAAGCATTGTATTAGCGGTCCCTAGACTACAGCTTGCCTGTAAAACATAAAGGAACGATGAATTTAATTGTGCTTTTAATTATTTTGTTTATACAATCGTGCATATTATGAGGCCGCTTTGTTTTGACACTGTCTGAAAGTATTTATTATCTTGTTTCATACTTCTTTCGTAATTTGGAGTTTGAGGAAATTTTATTTTGTTACAACATAAATTATGGGCACGGTAACCACAATGCAGTGGAATTTTGATTGAAGTACAATTATTTGTAATGTATTTATATATTTATTTATATATATCGAGAACGCCAAACTCAAAGCCTAGTCTTCGAGTTTCGCTATGCAAAGATTTCAATCAATCATTTGCAATTTACAAATTTAGAACATATAGAATATAAGAATAAAATTAACTTATATTATTAAACATATATAGCCAGACAGCAATCTGAAATTTGAAAAAAACCCAATACAAAATTCAGAATACTGTTTCTGTGAAAACACGGCCAATTTTGTTTTCACTTCATCAGCGGCACCAGTGTGAAATTTTGAAACTAAAATTTAGAAAAACAAAACGCAATATATAAAGAAATTTGCTCTTTTTATCATATATATTTTTTTAAATTTTTTTGATTTTATATCTTTTTTTATATTTCTTTTATATTATATCCTTTCTTTACTTTTTTATAGTTTTTTAATATTAAAAAAAGTAAAATAAAGAAATAACAAACAGATGACAGTAATCAGATATATAGAAGGACAGCGATTTGGGATTTGAAAACGCTAATAACAAAAAACAAACCACTGTTTCTATGGAGATATAATCTAATTATCCCCAAGTCTTCAGCGGCAAAATTTAGAAACAATTTAGAAAACAAAAACGCATTATAACTAAACTTTGCTCTTTTTAAATTTAAAGACTACCTAAAATTTAAAAAAAAAATATCAATATAATAACTAAATTACCTAAATATAAACGAAGCAATAAAGAGATTAGGAATTCTTTATTACCTATTGAATTAACCTAATTTTATGTATTAAATTTAAAATTAAAACCAAATTACCAAAAATTTAAAGATTAAAAAAATAAAATTTACCAATGTAATAACTAAATTATCTAAAACTAAAATTTAGATGTTTCTAAATTTTGCCGCTGAAGACATGGAGGTAATTAGATTATATCTCCATAGAAACAGTTTTTTTTTTTTTTTTTGGTATTAGCATTTTCAAATCCCAAATCGCTGTCCGGCTTTATATGTTTATTCTTATATTCTATACAGTTCTAAATTTTAAATTGCCAAAGATTGATTGAAATCTTTGCTTTGCGAAAATTAATGGCCTTGCTTTAAGTTTTGCCTGTTTTTATA
>JAFIDM010000002.1:33078272-33092719 GCA_023159025.1 Thereuonema tuberculata
GGAAGACGGAGTAGTGCGTTTAGCCCTTGACGCCTGCTATTAAGAAGATTTTCATAAGATTTCATTCGTAAGGTTATATACATATTGTCAGAACTAATTGATATTAGCGTTTTTTCATTTCATATATTTATATCATTTATTATGATTTGTTACATTTAATCATTTTGTAAAGAGCTCTCTCTAGAATAAGTTGAGTTGGTGATTCTTCCAGTTCATGTAACTGAATAACTTTCAGTTTCATTTCAATCTCGACAGTTTGAAGACTTATGTTTAAATGTAATTCCATTTCAAAAATATCAAATCAGAAACATCAAAATGATGTTGCGCAAAAAGATGAACTTTTGGTTTATTGGCGATTTTGTTTTGGGCGATGGCCTTGTAATTTCAGTCCACAGAGGGACGAAGGGTCCCCAATATTGAGGGGACTGATCATAATCACCCCTTCTGACCAGGTGACTTGGGTGATAAGAAGGGAAGAGAAAGGGGACAGCAAAGAAGCAGACAAATACAGGAAAGAAAGTTGAAACAGTCAAGCAACAACCGGGAATCGAACCCGGTTGCCCGGGAATTAAACCCAGGTGCCGACACACTGTCCGCACGGCAGACCGCCGTCTAGACCGCTCGGTACGGCATTTTGTTTATTGATTATCTTCAAATATTAGCAAACTTATCAAACATTGTACTTAAATATAAATCGTAATTTCTTTCTATAAAGAAGATATGTTACACGGATTCAAAGTAAGTCGAATAGAAGCAGACATTATATTACCTAATATTATCATTAAACTTTTCACTAATTTATATTTCTTTTACGTAATAATACCGTTTGCAATAAAAATTTCAAATTGGGCATTTAGTTCCCTTGTCTTTTTAGCATTGATCTTATTTATCATAGGAAATATTTTATTGAAAGGTTCAGTCTTGAAGAAAATAAATATTGATTTGTCGTCATCTTCACAAATAAGAAAAAAAATACAATATTGTTTTATAGATTATAATTTTAGGTAACTTCAAGTCTACAAAATTTAAAGTTTACAATTACCTTTACATCATAGTTATAAATTAAATTTTTATTCTAAATTCTGTCGACAGAATATCCTATATTAAAATGTCACTCCAAAATGTTTCCAATCTGCTCTGACTCAATTTTGATAGCTGGTTGCAGTAAAAAAAAAGGTTGATTTTTTATCCCTAATTCCAATAAAAATTTTAGATTATTACTAATTGACATCATTAAGATATCCTAATCAAAAAAATTCCTGATATCAACGCGACCTTCATCAATTCGTGTTCAGCAATTGTGATAAAATAACACTTAGAATTATCACAAATGATAAAAGAAAAAAAAAAAGACTAAATAAAGATTGAGAAATCATTCTTGCAACAAAATTTTAATCACTTTGATCAACATTTCTGTATAAAATGTGATTTTAGACAAAAGTTTTAATAAATTTTAGCGTATGACTGTCGACATTGTAATTATATGATGGCATGCAAAATCTAAAAATACTTAAGGAATTAATAACCAATCAAGACATTTATTGTAATTTCTTATGTTGCATTTCAAAGTCAAAAAGTTATGTTTTCTAAATTCTTTTTCATTTTTTAAAGCCAATATCTCAATTAAAGTCGTTTTATTTTATATTTTTTTTACCTCAATTTGAAAACTTTTTCTCAATTACTATAAGTCATTTTTGTTAGTTATTATGTAGAATAACTATGTTTGGAAAATTTTTTAACCCAAGTACGAATTAAGCTTTGATATCTTAGAAAACATTACTTCAGCTATTAGTGAATGACATTTTTTAAAGTTTACAGAAATTCAAAGGAAAAAAAGATAAAAGAAGCGTACTCTTTTACTGAATAAAGTAGATTTTCTTTAACTGCATTTTTGTCTACTAAAAACTGATAAAATTTAACAAATTACTCACTTCTTTCTTTAATGTTTCATAATGAAAATCTCTTAACTTGTGACATCATGCATTCATGTACTGCAGAATAGAAGAGCTTATATGGTTTTAATGAATCTACCGTTGAAAAATCAAATATTCTTTTAGAGATCAAATAAAAAGAGCGATGAAAAGCCAAGAACAAAGCTCCATTCAAGTGTTTAATTACAAAATTGTAATTAATTGTAATTAATTTTTGCAGAGCTTATTTGGTTTTAATGAAAGTACCATTGACAAATCAAATATTCTTTTAGAGGCCAAATGAAAAGAGCGATGATAAGCCAGCACAAAGCTCCATTCAAGTGTTTAATTGTAAAATTGTAATTAATTGTAATTAATTTTTACAGAGCTTATATGGTTTTAATGAATCTACCGTTGAAAAATCAAATATTCTTTTAAAGGTCAAATAAAAAGAGCGATGATAACCCAAGAACAAAGCTCCATTCAAGTGTTTAATTACAAAATTGCAATTAATTGTAATTAATTTTTGTAATTAATTTTTGCAGAGCTTATTTTGTTTTAATGAATCTACCGTTGAAAAATCAAATATTCTTTTAGAGATCAAATAAAAAGAGCGATGATAAGCCAAGAACAAAGCTCCATTCAAGTGTTTAATTACAAAATGGTCAGTAATTGTAATTAATTTTTGCATAATTGTAATTAAACAATACAAAAAAGACTTAGAATAGTTAATACGAATTGTAATGTAATATATGTCGAATCAATACTATACTCGATTTATTAATTTAAAATTTAATTAATAAATAAATGTTAAATATTAACAATAAATCAAGTAAATATTTATTTAAAATTAATCGAATTATTAAACGATTAATTGTTTTTAATCGTAACAAAGAAATTCAGCAGAAACAATATTCAATTAAATCTCTTTTCATTGGAGTACAACTATCATTTCTGATTATTAAAATATTCTGAAGTAGGCCTGTTCTAAAATCTGAAAACATTCTTGTCGAAGAAGAACTGAATTAGTGAAATTATGAATCGTCTCCAACCATAATTGTGTTATTTGTCCAAAAATTGGATAATACAGGGTGTCGCACATAAAAACGGCCCTAAAATGTCTTTCCAAATGGTTTTGCCGGCGTATTGAGGCTGGTTTTATGTGCGCCATCCTGTGCTTCAGGGATTGTTCACATGAAGAATAACTGAAAGATTCTTTATGAATCAATACTTAAAGACAATCAATACAAGCGTAGATAATGAATATGAAGACTGGTTGAAGATGTTTCTTTTTTATTATAGAGATAGAAATTAAGTTTAGAAAAAGCAAAACTAACTATAAACAAATTAGAATTTAGATCGTTTCTGTCTTCAAGATTAAACAGGGGAGAGTAATGTTTAAATAGAAAGAGCCTTTTAAAATCGGAATCTTGGGAAAATACGTAAATCTTAAGAAAGCTTAATAAATCTTATGATTGTATCTAAGGAATTTTACTATAGAAATGATTGTATCATCTACTTCATTTTCTGTTATCTTTATCAATCATAATCGCTTATCAGAGAAACAAATTGATTTTAACTTATGCTACCTCGTAATAAACGAAAGAAAGAGAAAATTTGAGTTATGAAAGCATAGATAAAAAACAATACTTTTCATATCATTAAAATTTTTTATCTATTTCATAAGAAAACCCAATGTTTCTGCAATTGATAATCACTAGAATCAAAAATCAAATACTTCGTATATACAAGGTGTTTGGAAAATGGTAGACAAAGCGAAGAGATACGGGTTCCAAAGGTCATTTTCAGTCGAAAATGTTTCATGACATTTTGTTGTACGGGCCGTAGTTTTAGAGTTAAGAAATGAATGCTTTCGAAATGGTCCCTAATCAAAGAAAGCTCAGTTCACATTAGGAAATGTAAGTAAATAAGGTAAAGGACCTGTTTTCATGACATTTGTTATCCGGATTGCTTTTTGTAATAAATCTTTACGTTATTTATTTACACTTCTGTATGTGAACTGAGCTTTCTTTGATTAGTGACCATTCCCAAAGCATTCATTTCATGCATAACTCATACAACAAAATGTCATAGAACATTTTCGACTCAAAATGGAACCTGTATCTCTTCACTTTGTCTACCATTTTCGAAACAACCTGTATAATTACCCTAGAAATATCGTAAGAATTTCCTTTAGTGCATTTTGTTTTTCCGTTTTGCATAAGCATTACGAATACGGAATCATTGTTCTTCCTAACATAAACTTACATTTCGTAAAGAATTTTTAGTGCTCATAATTCATGCTTCAAATGCCGTCAACATCTGTTCTTTTCTTCAAGAATGCTTACGTATTCGATTCAATTTCTAAAGATATAAAAATTAAAATTCATTTGAGCAGTTCAAATTTAGTTTTATTTTCAAAAATCTCAAAATTGCAAATGGAAAGAAAGAAAGAAAGAAAGAAAGAAAGAAAGTAAGAAACTAGAGAGGAATGATCTATTAAGTTATGAAGGTGGGAATAATAATAGACCTAAGTGGGAATAAGGAGTTATCGGTTTTCCTTTTCTTAAACTGAATGTACCTTTAAAAAAAAATAGAAAATCAGAAAAAAATTATATTTTTTTAATTCATAAATTTTGATGGGGAAAAGAATAGAACGAAGGTATAAATTCTCGTTGCACATATAAACTAATCAGTATCTCCCACTGGAGAAGTTTAGTTTAGATGTTTTTCACTGGAGAAATTGTAGTTAGGAGATAAGCATATAGAAAATTAAGCAGTAAAATAATATCAGAAGAGATATACAGGGTGATTCAAAATTCCCTGTACAATACAAAAGCAAACCGTATTCATAATGGAAAGTAAGTGTGTAAATCCCACCCGAATGCGCTACAGGCACTGTTTGGGAGCACATTAGTTCGGCAGTGTAAGCCATCGCCATTTGAAACGTTGCCTTTTTACAAGGAGGATATACCGCTTCACTAATGCTGGCAAGGCTGATATGAACCTATGGGGCAGCGAACGGAAACAGACGTGTACCAAGTCATCACACATTTGCACGTTGGCACCAGAGATTGTGTGAATCTAGATCATTCGACGAAAATAGGTTTGACAGTGGTCGGCAACGATCCATGCGCGCATCTGACAAGAAGGAAGAGATCGTACACGAATTGAATGCAATTCACGTACAACTACTGCGCATCACCTTGCTCTTCCTCAATCCAACGTTTGGCGATTATTACACGAAGAGTGGTTACATCTCTCTCACAGGCAACGGGCTCAGTCATATTGTAAACACAAGGTTAATAAACATGTTGTCTACCTTACTTTTTCATAGGTTGGTTTTACGTGCGTTCTATAGAAATTAAAAATGAACAAAGCCAAACACACAATGAAAGATTAAAAACTTTACTTTTTGTCTTTGATTTCTGAACATTTACAGCACATTCATTGCTTATGTATACCAAATACCAGCTTATTTAATACTAATCAGTTTATTATTAAAATCTTACAATATGATTAAAGAAATCAATGAAGATACAGCAACTAATGGTAGTTCTCATAAATTTACAAATGTTGTTTAGATGATCATATAATGTTGTCATTTAATTTCGTAACGTTATCAACTAATTTGGGTAATGAATTAAAGTGAGACTCTCAAGTAATTCAAAGAACAATTTCTAATTGAACATAATAAAATTCAAACGAATAGCTAACTTCTGAAATAGCAATAGAAATGGATTATTGTTGCAAACACCTGATGACAAAAGAAATCGGTTGGCGTTGTCACTAAGACATTGGTCTTTTACCTCTGAGTACCGGGGTTCGTGGGTTTTCTCATGTGGGTTTCGTGATGGTGGACGATCCGCGCTGGGCAGGTTTTCTCGTGGTTCTCCCGTTTCCCCTGTATTTCTTCCACCATACTTTCTGTCTTCATTTCCGTAGGATAGCAGAATAGACCTACAGGGTTTAGCTTCCGTGCTACCCACGTTCACCACAATCAATCAAACTTTGCTAAAAAAAATAAATTACAGATTAGTTTAAAAATCTTTGATCACTGCAAAGAATAAATAAGTAAATAAATGTAAACTGTGGGTGTGGAAATTTAAAAATACAAAATATCCATAAACCCTTAATAATAGTATCCATATATATAATAATAAAAGGAAAAATCTGTAAGTTTCTTTGTTTGTCTGTCATTCAATCACGTCACAACGGTGCAACGGATCTGAATGAAATGTTGCATGAAGGTAGTCTAGGACACGGGGAAGGATATAGGCTACTTTTCATCCCGGACGATCAAGTAGTTCTTGGGATAAGCACCACAAATCTAAATGAAACAATTCTCAAAATTGTCGTTGAGCGCATTTTTAAATTGCGCTAAATTTTGTAGATAGGTAGGTATAGTCCCCGGGCAACACATAGGCTACCTATTATCCCGAAATTCCAACTACTTCCTTATCCACGCGGACGAAGTCGCGGGCAAAAGCTACTTAGAAATAATTTTTAGTAGATATTCTTTATTTTCAAGCAACACGAATCATCTCTACTATTTTGGAAACTTAATACACTGATTTTTTTGACTAATAAAAATGAAATTAACAAAATTGCAAAGCACATTCTGTTTTTTTTTTCTTACTTTTCCTTGATAACCTGGATCCTTCAATCTTAAGAATTCCAAAATATCTGAGTCAAGAGAAGGGTTCAATGCTCATTGGGAATATTTTTATTTTATGTTATTTATTAATCTTGGGAATATTTAACATGCTTTATTTAAAAGAAGTTGAAAATAAAAACTAAGCACAGAGACTTTATTACTCAATAAACTATCCTTATATATTATTTCTCAAAGGTGTTTTTGTGTCGGTACGGCATATTTCCATTAATACTTCATCAAAATCAATGATTGAGACATCATTTTGAAGATTACGCTCCCCGCTAATAACGAAAAATAAACAAATTGTTTAAAATTATTGTTTTAGTTAAAAAGCTTTATTTAAAAAACCTTTTTATAAAAATGTAGACACGCTTTTACAGAAGCGACTTATCTTTCTAAGCAAAATAACATTTCAAATAATTCTATAGCGTCGTAACCTTCAAATACATCCTTTTTTGAATAAAAATGCACTTTAAAAAGATATTTCATCGTTTATTTACTCAGAACAGATAAAAAATCAAACAAAGATTTATATTTTAATAAAAATAAACGATTTATTACAATAAAAAACATAAAATTTGTCAACTTCTCATATATTATTTCTCAAAGGTGGTTATTTTATCTCCCTTATTACTTAATCAAAGCCATGATTGAGATATCATTTTGAAGGTTACGTTCACCGCTAATGACGAAAAATAAACAAATTGTTTAAAATTAATGTTTTCGTTAAAAAACTTTATTTTAAAAACCTTTTTATAAAAATGTAGAAAGCGCCATCTATTGTTCATTTCTTTATTTCCACATTACCATTTGGTAACTGATCAAGATACCATATGAATTATTCGCAGGGATGAACTTTTTTTTTATAAAAATTGAGAAGGCGCCATCTATTGACAATATGTTTAACTAACATTCACGACAGATGTTGGATTTGTTTATTATTTCTCAAAAGTGGTTTATTGCTGCGAATTATTCATATGGGTCAACTAGTAATTTAAATGATACAATTTAATTAATAATTAATAAATTAAGATATAGAAATAAAGTTAAATTTATATCTTTTTAGCTCAATATCAAAACAACTGAAAAAAACAAAACAAAATCATTTAGACAGAAAAATTTAAATTTAAATTTGATTAGATTGAAAACAACAACCAAAATTAATTGGTAATTCATTAGAACTATAAAAAAAGCCTCTGCCTGTATGTCTAACATACTTTAAAAAAATGCAAAAATAATAAAATTGAGTTCCAAACTTCATACCGTAAATTATTAGATTCATCCATAAGTAAAAGAAAACCAACTCCTCACGCATTGCCCTCTATTTGTCGGAAATAGACGTATATAACTGATAATTAAAAGCTTAATAGATGCCTTTACTTACACTCTCTCGTCTTGAAGAAGAATAAGATTAATTTCCAAATTCTTCTTTCAACTTCTTCCTTTTCATCTTAGTATATTAAACAAAAACTTCACATCTCCATAACATAGTATTCAAATAGTTTATTTAAAATACTTTGCAAATTTTCGGGATGGAAATTATAACGCCATCCCTTCTTCAAGCAAAATGAAAATAAAATATTCTTTGTAATAACTTAGATGTAAAATTAATAAATGCAAATTATAATCTTATTATTTGCATTTATTAATTTTAAATCTAAGTTATTACAAAGAATATTTTATTTTCATTTTGCTTGGAACATTACAGAAATGATTGTCAGAGTGATTATATTTTGAATTTTAGATCGGGTCATAGAATTGATATAAAAAAGAATATAGTTGAAAATTTTATAAGGAGAATTGATAGGAATACAAGTAAACAAGATACTTATTTGAAAAAAAATAGGGGATATGACTAAAATATTGAAAAAAAATGATTACTCTGAAAGTTTCATTAAGAAACAAATTAATGATTATAATACTTTTAAAATAAAAGAGGTTGGAAAATTTACAAATAAAGTTTTTATTCCATATATTAATGAAAATAGCATGGTTTTGAAGAATATTTTAGGTCTTTTAATATAGATGTTGGTTTCAGATACAAGTATACAATTAAAAATTTGTTATGTAAAAAAAATAATCAAAGGGATGGGCAATATGAAATGGGAATAGTGTACAGGATGGATTGTAGAACGTGTGGGGAATTTTATGTAGGAAAGACAAAAAGAACTATGTCGGAATGCATGTCGGATCACGGTAATGCCTTAAAAAATGCAAATAAGGACGTGTCAAATATAGCAGAGCATTGTATAAAGAAGGGACATGTAATGAACAATTTTGTCAAGATCTTGTATAAAGAAACAGATTTATGTGTTAGAAAGATATTAGAAAGTTGCGTAATAAAATGTACGAAAGGGAGTAATTTTAATAGGAATGAAGATACTAAAGTCGACCCTTCCACTATTATGTTAGTAAAGGATTTAATTAAAAAGGATGTAAAAAAAGTTGTAAATATTAACGAATTTAATTTTTGAAATGTTTTGAATGTTGGATGTCGGATTGTTAGTTTAAATTAATTGATTCTAATGATGTGAATATGTTATTGTAAACAAATAATTGATTGATCTAATATGTTAACATTTTGTTAGTAAATTGGATTTATTGTTAAAAAATTGTGTGAAGTAATGAAACGAACATTTATGCTATTTCATTGTAAAAACAATTGTATATTGTTTCAACATGTTTGATGTTCATTACTGTTTTGTATTTTAGTTATTCCAAAGAATATTTTATTGTCATTGCGCTTGAAGAAGGGATGGCGTTATAATTTTTATCCCGAAAATTCGCAATGTATTTTAAATAAACTATTTGAATACTATTTTATGGAGATGTGAAGTTTTTGTTTAATAAGATATATTCCTTTGCAAAGAGTAAATAAATAAAAAAAATCAATTTCCCAACAAGATATTCTAATTATTGATATAATTTGAATCTTAGCTTTTCGATGCACCCTTAAGGTGATTTCTCCAAATAATATCAGTATTAGCTCAGGTCGCAATTCAATTGGACGAAATCTACAAGTAGCTTAGGACTATGTGGATAAACCGGACGTTAGTATTACAACAATTATTACGCTTCCTTTTTTTACAACTTTTTTGATACACTATATTCCTCTAAGATCTTACTCATCCAAAGTCGGGTTTCTATTTGTAATTTATTTACTACTAGCTGTACCCGGCATGCGTTGCAATGCCACTCAAAGAAAGAAAGGGCTCGTGAGAAGGGGCCGTAAATATAAGGTCCCAGTGTCGATCGGGGGTGGGACACTTAGGCCCTTGTGTCGCATCCCCCCACCCAAATGTGGTGTCCCTGCCTCCCATAGGAAAGCGAATTTTTCCCTTTTTTGCAATTGACTTGGGGGGCCCGAGAAGGGGCCCTAAATATAAGGTCCCGGTGTCGGTCGGGGGTGGGACACTTCAGCCTTTGTGTTGGCTTCCTCCCACCCAAGTGTGGTGTCCCTGATCCCCATAGGAGAGCGAATTTTTCACTTTACAGAATATTTGTGTAGTTCTTATTTTCACCACCAGGTGGATATTGGGTTTTTCAGGGCTTTTACCCCTTTTCAACCCCTTTTGGGGGGTGGGTTCGGATTCTAAGGTAGCCTATCTTTTCCGCAGTGTCCTAAAGAGTAATTCTGCAAAGTTTGGTCCAGATAAGTCAAAGGGCCTAGGAGTGTATAAAGGACAAAGAAACAAAGAAAGAAAGAAAGAAAGATAAATTCATTTTTATATTTATTAGATTTCAGTTTTATTGTTATTTTATACAATATTTATATACATTGTTTACAGTAATTTGTTTAGATTGTTTCATATTAAAACTTTTATCTAAACTTTTACTAAAAATTTATTTATTTTTATTTTTGATGTACTGTATAAATTTTGGTTTATTTTTTTTAATGCTGCCAATTTTAATTATTTTATTATCAGTTTGGCATTTTGTGTGAATTAATACGTTTTCTATCAATACTTCATGAGGACTTTTCCTAAACGAATATATTAAAGTTGAACATGATAGCTTTTGTGAACTGCTTGCTAACTGTTTAGTTTGATTCTACTGATACCGTTTGAAAAATGTTGAAATATTGTAAATTTTATCACAAACATTGAAGTATCTTTCTACAATATATTTGCTCAAACGACCTAGAACCTTATCAAAAAAAAAAAAAAAAATTACAAAAGAAAGAAAACTTTCGCTTAGTCTCTGATTCACTTGATTGTAAGTTTGATATTTTTTAATCAAGAAACAATTTGATAAAAAAATCTCTGAAAATCCTTGGAATTTGTGATTAAGATTCATTAAAGATTCCGCTGATAGGACGAATCAACTGATAATGTTGTTAAACTGCATTTAAAAAGCCAAGTGCTTCTTAATTTCGTCTTTGCAAGGTTTACCATGCTGACGATCACTGGATTGCTGGTTGTTTGTGTAGCCGTGACACAATGGGTAAGGAATATTCTCACACAAAAAAATCACGCCTTTTTTTTTATTATTCTTTCTCTTGTTACTATGTTATAGCACGAAGTAGGGATTAAACTTTTATGAATAAATTTTCTTTCAATTTTATCGATTGAACTTTCTATTTCTCTATCAACAATGAACTATATTTGCATAATTCTAAAGATTTATTTGCAATAAGTCAGCTTGGTAATATCGAAGTATAAAATAGAAGATAAATGCCATATTTTCTTAAGAATATTTCTCATACTGGGAACATTATTCAACACCGAAAACTCTGTTTGTAGCCTGCATGTCTTTCACGATCTTCCAAATAAAAGAAAGTTTAAATGCACAAAAGTCAATAAAATTCTATTATTTTAAGTTAATTTCATAATTAATGATTTCGAAGCTTCCCAGCTACTCTTCAGGTTTCTAATAAATTGAAAATTATTAATCAAATCT
Organism: Thereuonema tuberculata; assembly: GCA_023159025.1. Classification (NCBI taxonomy): domain Eukaryota; kingdom Metazoa; phylum Arthropoda; class Chilopoda; order Scutigeromorpha; family Scutigeridae; genus Thereuonema; species Thereuonema tuberculata. The sequence continues at coordinate 33,089,739 of JAFIDM010000002.1, forward strand.
AATTTTTAGACCAAGGTTAATTTATAGAATCAATCAAACTATTGAGAATATTTGAAACTTACATCCTTTTTTATATAATTTATGAGTCTCAAATTGAACAGTTCCACTGTTTATTTTTTTAAATACTATTCTTTTCAAAAAACAAGAAATGCATTCTTAATAAAGATACCACTTATAGAAGTGTAAATATGTCTCAAAATAGGCTGCAAAGAGAAAGTGGATTTTGGAAAAATTTGTGCTCAAAAATCCCCTGGCTAAACTATTTTGTTTTGATAAAACTTTATCTGGATATATATTTTCTTTGAGAAAAAAGAGGAATAAGAAAATTCTCAATAAGATTCAGCAGCAATCAACATTAAATACCTAATTAAAATAAGAAGTAAAAGTACGAACAATAGTTTCAATATCAAATACTAGGAGAAGATATTACATTAAAGCTGCTCAATAAGCTGAACGATATTATGTAACTGGTATCGTTATGAGTAGCTTATTACCACTAATTAAGTATCTATCTCCAAGAAAAAAAATATAAACACTAATGTAATGGTAATTTTATATACACCTACGAACAGCAGCCATCGATGAAAAGTAGTCTACGTATTTCCAGTAAGTTTAATAAGGGCAAATAGTAGAAGACTAGCAGATCGTTGATGAGTAGCATATCGATAAAGACATTGATGAATTGTAATGAGGTTTCATCATAGTAAATAATTGCAGAGAAAGTGTGAAGAGATCGCGGAAAGACCTGCACTTGCAGGGAAGAGAAGGTACGTTTTCATGATAAACTCTCTTCTTTGTATATGCAAAAACAAAAACAATTGAAGACGGGAAGAATGAAGGAAGGAAAGAATCTAATAAGCGTCAGCATTAAATCAATTTTGTTTTTCGTTGAATGGATGAAATCCGGAGGGTTTTTTCTTCTTTGGATTAAAACATTTTTGTTTTGGATGATTTTTGATGAACCCTTGGCTCCCTATTGAAAATTTCAAGGCAGGTCATTTAGGGGAAGATTAAGTCAGTCAGAGTGCGTTTATCCTTTATTTTATCTGTTGATTACACAAAGCTCCATTTGACTCTAAAAGTTTCGTTTTTCAGCACTATCTTCAGCAATTTATTAATGGATCTGTATTCTTCAGCAATCTGATAACAATAAACTCACCTTGATCCAATTTAGGGGGAAAAAAACCCCCAAGATTTAAAAAAGAGGTAAATTTTTATGTCTTTAATATCTTTCGTAAATTTTTTTTGAATTTTGCTTTACTATTTACTATTATTTCTTTATTAAATCTACTGAGTTACTTAATAGATACACTATTTGAACCTCAAAAAATCTATATATTCAACTTAATATTTTTTAAATCAAGCTTTATTTAATTTGATGGAGCATTTTTAACAATCTCCGATGCAAACTAAAGGCAATCCTAAAATTCATTTCAGATATTTTAAATCGCGATAAAGTTCACAAACTTCAATCAAATTTCAGTTTATTTAAAAATGCTTTAAACCTTTGCATTGAAAATAAGTTCAAACAAATTCATATAAAATAAAAGAAATCTGAATCAGACATTCAGTACTTCTAATACCTTGATTTATATATTAATCCTTATTTCCTTCAATCCTTATTAATTGTAAAGTTATCAATAAATCAAAACCATTTTTAAAATTATTTTTAGAAATTAATTAATTATAAATTCATGAAATTATTTTTAATTGTTAATTTTTATTAATTTAACATTTTAGAAGATGCTTCTAAAATAACTAAATTAATTTTAAATTCACTATGTAAAATTACAAAAATTAGATAACTATTCCTCATCAGTTACCACAGTTGTCGCATTTTAAAAAGATATTATAGTTTTAACAACGATTTTGAAGGCACAGATAAAATAAGAATGCCATTTGTTGTTTTTTTTTTATTTTTGATAAACAAAAAATATGAAATTAATGAAAGAATCTGAAGTTATCTTGTTATTCTGCTTTAGATATTTTTATTTTTTTAATAATGTTACCTTTTTTGTTACCTCTAATATAAATACTATACTATTGAAGTAGTTGTACTTTCTACAAATTATTTTTTTATTTAATCTAATTAATTATTATATAATTTTGTAAAGCTTTTCAAGTATTGAAATTTAATTTATTAGCTAAAACATCAAATTTAATGTATTAAAGCCGTAAAAATTTTAAAAAAAGCTAAGGATAAGCTCTCTTGAAAAGAAAAATTAGGAGAGAAAAATTAATATTATTAAATATCTTATCAACACACAAAAATAAATGTAATATCATATACATTTATTCTAAAATGCAAATTTTCAAGGAGAAAAATCGTCTCTTTTTCAAGCCTATTTACAGAATCAGTTGCGAAATTCTTAACAATCTCATATTATATGCTACATAATATTAACTCGTTGTTAATAACAATTAATTAGTAGAATAATTAAAATTTTCCAATAATAATCAAATTCTTTTAACAATCTAATTCATCAATCACAACCTTGTTATTGCAACCTAAATATAATTTTTGTACCAACTCTTTAGCTAATCCGACGATACAAGTATTGACTTCAACTCCATCATTTCTATTTAAATTTTTCTCTCTCGTATTTCTAATATAGATGCTTTCAATTACTTTCCTTATTTTCGTATCTTTTTCAACGCTTAAAATTTTGATCTCATTATTAATACAATTTGTTTTTTTCACACAATGTTCCACTACTTCTGATTTTTCTACCAATTTATTTCTTATACAGTAACCATGTTCAAGAACCCGTTTTTTTTTTCGTTCTTTAAAATTTCCGAAGATAAAATGCATCGCAATTCATACAATTCATCTTGTAAATTATTCCCATTTCATATTTTCTATCACTGATATTTAATTTACTACATAAAATATTTTTTAATTTATTATTATATTCAAACCCTATGTCAATTTTAAACTTTCTAATATTTTTTTCAGTAGTAAGCTATTTTTGTTTAAAATA
>JAFIDM010000002.1:33092729-33121575 GCA_023159025.1 Thereuonema tuberculata
ACCAAATTTTTTATTTAATTTATTGGATAAGTCAGATCAAATTTATAATTGGCAAGAAGTCAAAAGTCTTAGTACAGATAACAATAAATGTAGTTTAAAAATTAAAGAAGTATTGTTAAGCATAATAATGATCTCAAGAGAAAGCATGAAATCCTGTAAGTTACAAACTTACTACAAATTGGTTGTTTATAATCTTTGAAACACTTCTTTCTTTATTACAATTTTTAAACTCTTTGAAAATGAATCTATGTATGATCCGAAACATGTAAGTGTGTTTGTATTACGATAATTTTTCAATTCCATTACCTTAGTTCTTCATTTAAAGTCTTTAATAGGCGTTTCCTTTGTAAGGATTGGAAGTGATTTGATATATGAAGATCAGGAAATCACTATCTAGAAAATAAGAATGTCGTGGCTAAGGGAGTATGAATTACAAACAAAATTCTGAGAGAATAATATTAGCTTTCTTGGATGAATATGATTACAAGTTTAATTAAAAGTTTCTGTGTATAGAAGTCTTAGCAACTGTATATATGATATATTTTGTATAATAATTAATACTTTTATAAATAAACATTGAATTCTATTCTTTTTAGGAGGGTGTGGTCACAGCACAAAACGCGGAGAAAGGTAAATTCATATTCATTTGTTTTCATTTAATTGTTTTTAATAAAGAAAATTACTTAACTTAAATATCTTCATCCTTATGCTGTCAAAAATAGTAGCATTGTTTAAGTACTGCTGTATTACTATTGGATAAGTATGACCTATAGGGAATATTTAACTGATAACTTTTGAAATATTTTGATAAAAACAGAATGATCTACGTACAGTGTTACCTCCTTTAACGGACACCCTGAATAGCGGACACCTCTAATTAACGGACATTTTTGCGGGTCCCAGTCCCTTACAATAGGACATTCCATGTTATCCACTCCGAATAGCGGACACTCTGAATAGCGGACAGTTATTTTAACTGTAAAAACAATTTTTTTTTCGAATAACATTTCGACAAACACATCATGGTTGTATTTACATCGGTGCCCCCCCCCCCCATGCATTGATACATTGTATCTGTGTCCCCATGATTCAATGCATGAATCTGAGGCTTTTTTTTTCACTGCAGTTGCTCTGTAAATGTCAATATCTCATAAAGCTATCCTATAAACGTGTTGATTAAATAGTGCGAATTAAAATGGCGTCAAAAAGGAAGAGATTGGCACTGAAAGAAAAAATTGATGTTCTTAAAGTTGCTGAAAAAGAAAAGCTGAGTGTGCTTTGTCTTGCTGAACGTTTCAAAGTTGGAAAAACTCAGATAAGTGAACTTTTAAAGGACAAAGATGAGATTAGAAAAATGTGGATGGTGAATTCAAACGAAAATTCGAAGAATTTGAAGTTTCGTAAAACTGAAACAAGCAAAATCGACGAAGTCGTCATAAAATGGTTCCGCGGTGCTCATGCAAAGAACATTCCTATAAGCGGTGTTTTGCTTCAAGAAAAAGCCAGAGAATTCGGTCAAACTTTAGGATTGGAAACGTTTAAGGCATCAAATGGATGGCTTGAAATTAATTTTCTATAATACTGTATTTAATTTTGTCATTATTTTAAGTAAGACAAACGGTTAGCACTTATTTAAAAAGAATATAGTAAATAATTTGCAATTGTTCATATTCTCTCACATCACTATGGTAATTGAAGAAATTTAATTAAGATTGTACGTAATTTTTCATTAAATGACATGCTACAAGCTAAAAAATGAGAAAAAGATAGTCCTCCCCAATAGTGGACACCTCCCAATAACGGATGAAACTTCCGGTCCCGTGACTGTCAGTTATTCGGAGGTAACACTGTATATGCAGAAATAAAAAAATCTATTGGAAAACAGCATCCAAAACTAACATATCTAGCATTTGAAAAAACATGAGATCAACCGATGCTTAAGATCATGCGCTTATTTCTTCATTCACTCCCATGAAATGATTATTAAATTTATTGCAATAAACAAATATTTTTCAAAGCATCAACGAAAAAAATATTTGAATTGAATGTAATTCAGCTCCTATGTAATTCATTGAAATATCCAATAATTACGAAGGCTGATAACTACAAAATGTAGCAACATGTAGCCTTTAAAAGTATGCTCCATGGTTGATCCCGCAAGGTCACAAAAAGATGACACCTAGTGGGAAAATTCTTATTCCTAAATATCAGTATCGTGCGGGGAATACACTTTCGACACTCATAAGAAATATACAAGTATATTCAAAAGTTTACCGATCCAGCCTCGTATATACAAGTAATTACTTATAAAATCAATTATAATTGTCATTGAAAAGAATATCTTAAACAACATTGTTTCATTTAATTAAATACTGTTTTTTAATATTTTGAAAAGTCCTTGCAACAATTTTAACTATATTATTAATGCCGATGAATCTCAAATGAAATCAGTTATAATTAATGTTTCCGAATTTGTTCTGAAATATGAAATCTCATTCAAATGTTCTCTAATAATGAGTTCCATGAGCACAAAATCTATATAAGATTTAACAGAAACTTCATCTTTTGTCGATTATGATGATAATTACTGCGTAACAAACATTGACATCAATGTTCTGAATCTTTTCACGTCTTAATCAACTACTCTAGCAAGAATGGAATTTAAAAATGTTTTAAATTACTATTAAATCTATTTTGAATCTAAACAATCTACAGTAGAAAAAGTAAATTATAGAGATAGACTTTTATTAGTAAATATTTTATTGTTTTATAAGAAAGTTATCATATCAAACTGGAACATCATAATTTAAAATGACTGAAAATTAATAAACTTTAATACTTAAAAATGTGAATCACTTATATTTCTTCTGAAGGAAAAATGATATAAATATGGCCAATCATTACTCAATATCTATTGAAGTAAAGTAGCATTTTATAATAATGGGCTTTACATTAGGTAATGAATCATCACATCCGGTTAGTTCATATTGAAGAAATAATTTTAATCTTTGAACTTGACTTTTCATTTACATATGTGAATTAGTTTTCCAATTTTCAATGACACACAACAATAAGGAAAGATCTTTTTTCTAAAAAATATAAATGAAAATACAAGATTCATACTTTTTCATACTTGTATACAATAATAGTAATTTTTTTGTGGTCAAGCTGCATTATTTTTTTGTATTACAATACTTATTTTTAAAATTATTGTCTTGATTTCAGATTACGATTACGTCGACGTGGAACATCTTCAACATGGAGCTAATGGTTTAGATCTCAAGATGAAAGTATTTGGAAAGGACTATGAACTAAATTTGAAAGAAAAACCTTCAGTATTTAGTAAGAACCTGAAGATAATGACCATTGAAAATGGAAAAATCAAACCAGTTCCCTATGAGGTAAGCAAAAATAAAGATATAAGCATCGTCATACATCTTGTAAAATAATTACTCGTTGAAATCCTATTAATATTATAATACGATTTTAATTGCACAAAATTTCGTCCTTCTTAGCGAAGGACTTCTTCTGGTGGTACCAGAGGATAAGAAACTATTTTCCTTCCTGTACATTTCACAAGGATTACAAAATAAGAACTACATATGAACTAAAAATAAAACATTTTCCACAAATATTGACGAAAATGTTTTATTTTTAGTTCTTATTTTGTAATCCTTGTGAAATACATAGGAAGGAAAATAGTTTCTTGTCGTCTGGTAACACCAGAAGAAGTCCTTCGCTAAGAAGGACGAAATATTCTGAAATTTAAAGAGTATTATAATATTAATAGGACTTCAAGGAGTTAAAATAAAGATACTAAACATTTATCAAGAGTTTCCAGTGACTAACAATTCATAGTACAGAATGATAAACTATTTTCTTCTATAACAGATTAATTAAGAAATTCCTGCCATTTGTAATTTAAATTAAAAATAAAAATCAAGCAAAGTTATTTTCAAGATAATAATTTTTTTTTCTGAAATTTATTAGAAAATAAATTTCAATCAATATCGATTGCAATGTGGGTGCCTATGTTGAGAAATTGAAAGCAGTTTGTAAAAATACACAAAAAGCTTTGGTTTGATAGTATAAAAAACATGTAAACACATAATATTAGAACTCAACAATTCAAAATAGAAAACTACCTCTCCAAAAAATTTAGGAAAAGAAATTCTCTGCAATATTGACATACATTTTTAAATTATTTTTTTTCTCTTCTAAGACTTATTCCTTACTAACTGTACCCGGCATGCGTTGCAATGCCACTCAAAAAAAGAAAGTGTTTGTATTCTGTTTATTGAAGTGCTTTTGGATACACAATATTTTTTGTTTTTCCGTCTGGTGCATATACGAATAAATCAGAAGGTTTTCCGATGCGTGAGCAGGCCACATACAGCTGTCTATGTGTGAAGCATGGATTTTCCAAATTTTGTCCCCACACTTGTAGCGATTGTCCCTGTGCTTTGTTGATGGTCATTGCAAATGCTAGTCGCACGGGAAATTGCAAACGTTGAAACCGGAAGTACGCGCACCAGATATTGTAAAATGGTTCTATTAATTCAGAAACCTTCGCGGGTGTGCGCGCAACAACTCAAAGTTTCATCGCAATCTGATGAATGGTATAGGAACGCAAACGGGACAAACAAACAAGAAACATTCATTTTTCATATATTAGGATTTAAAGATAAATACGAATAAATTTAAAAATTTTTCTAATTGAAATCTGTTCTACACACTAAAAAATTTTCAGGTTCGATTATATTTTTCTTTTTCATACACTTTTTCCCTATACTTTCTTTGTTTTCTAAATATTTGCATAATTGAAGCATATTTCTTTTTTTCTTAGTTAGACTTAGGTACATTAAAAATTGATTATTTACTATTAAATTCGAGATTATCTTTTTCTTTATAAAATATTCCACTTCAAAAATTTCTTTTAATGGATATGCAATAATTCCTCATAAGTTACTAAAATTTCGCTTCTAAAATTCTGTCAAAAACAAATTTTTTGAAATGGTAATAAATTAATTCCAAATCGAATTATACGAAATTCCTAGTAACGTTGCACGTAAGTTCATGTGTTTAAAATCTTGCTGATAATTTAGGGTTTCGAATGCTGATAATTTGAGATAATATACTGTGGGATTACTCATCGTATTTCTACGACTACATTAGATATCCTTCTCTTTGCAACAAAGCATCAGGATTTGTCGAAAATTGAGGAATGATTAAGTTATGGGTTTCTTGCAAAACAGCTTTTTATAATTTTATTATATTTTTAGTGAATTTAATATGAATTTTAAATTTGAATTATACTATGATTCCTATTTTATTTGATTAATTAAAAAACAGTACGTAGTTCCTCCGATGTGATGAATAATAAAGAACTACTAAAAGTATCTTCATTAGCACCTTGATCACTAACAAAATTATTTCATTTTTAACTTCTGGATTAGGAGAGGAAAGACAGACACAACTGTTATGTATTGAGTAATGCATTAAAAACCTATTTGATGATGCATATAAATAAATTTAAAAAAAAATAAGGAAAAGCTTATTACTCAAAATATAAACCAAGGGCTGCACAATGAATAAACAAAATGCCTTTCTGATCTACTATCAACGTGAATCGGGAACGGAGTTTCGTCCTGCTTGGGACTCATGAGTTCGATCCTCCCTCTCCAGTTACAACCAGAAAGGCGAGAACATAAGTAGAGGTCACTCCCGCACCCGGCAGTGACCCCCGAAACCAAAAAACAACAATAATAAATATGTAGTGCACACGAAAAATATTTTTCCTAATGAATAGATAGGATTAAAAGCTTTAAATTATAAAGAAACCAAACATCCAAAAGATAAATTAACCCAAATAAAGAAATTTAATGTGCAGAAAAATTATTGAAAATATAAACCAAGGGCTACAAAATGAATGAACAAATGCCTTTCTGGTCTATCAGAGGGAACGACCGTTGTGTCCTGCTTGTTACTTATTACTGCTTTCGATATTTTTTAGTCTCTCCTGTTTAAACTTTACCTTCAATATTCGAATACTCAATTAATTAATTAACAAATACACACTTTATCTGGTATAATATTTGAAGTCCTTTCAAAAAATTTCAATAGCTTTCAAAAATAATAAATTTTTGAAACTTTGCTCATCACTATCATCATATGGAACTGTTGATATTTTACAGTAAGTAATGTATATAGAATATTATCAAAAAATATATAACCATCATTTGCTATAATATTGATATCAGACAAAAGGTTTAAAATAATAGTATTTTCTTATCCAAATTTTTAAAAATATTTTTACAATATCAGTATTTTAACGTTTGATTAAATAATATTTTTAATACTATTATTTTTCTAATAGATCTACATTATTTAATGTAAGATGTCAACATGATAAGATGATCATAACTTCATGATATGCAGTAACAATGACTTCGTAATTTCTTAGTTATTTAGGATTAAAAGAGATAGTTGATGTTTTTAAATTTTCAAATCATATGGAATTAAGATGCTTGACTAAATACATGCTAACAGAAAATTTCACCAAGGTAGAAGCCTGTTATTTATTCTTTTAAGCGATTTTGACTAAAAGAATAAGATAATATCAAATTTTCTCTTTTTTCATTATCTGTAGTTTATAAGTCTACAATTGAGCAAAATTTTACGTTACTCTATTGAAAACTTATTCTTTAAATAAAAACTGTACATTTCATGCCAAAATTTCATTTTAAAATTAATTATTAACTCAATTTTTAATTTATTTCACAATGTAGCAAAAAAAGAAAAAATACAAAACAAAACAGGCATAAATTTTAAGATTTTAGATTTTTTTTTAATTTTATAATTTCATGTTTTCTTTTTAAAATGTTGATTGCAGGGAGAAATTCCAAAGTTGTATGTGGATTCGAAAACGAAGACGGTACTTCATGTGGACAAAACAGAAGATAAAGTGAGACTGGTAAGATTGACTTCTAAAAGGCGATTTTTTGATTTAGACACCTACTTTTCCATGATGAAGCCACTGCTCACATATTTCTATTTTTTATGTTCTGTTGAAAAGTAATCGAAATTTTTTGTTTCTCACAAGAAAAATATGTCTTTTTCTGTAAGCCGACATAAAAATAGTCTAAACATTAGAAAATATTATTTTATTTCTATCCATTCGTATCTTTTTTTGTATCCATTTTCTTCTATTTAGTCCCAACTGATATGTGATTTGCATTTCACTAAGAAAATTCAAGCATTATTATTAATGTTTCTTCTTCATTTACATTTTATAAAATGAATATCTTTTACTTGCTACATATTCGTAACCTTTTTTTCATATATGAGCTGAAAGTTTTTAAATACTTCATTAAAATGATATGTCACGACTTAATTGTAAAGGAGAAATATATAAAAAATATAATAAATTAATGAAAATATTATTTACAAAATATCGCCGTATTAAAAAAACTTGAAGAAATGTATTAACAAAGTTAAGGTGTCTGTAAAATGTTTGAACATCACGTTTCGGATCAAATCAAATCAGTTCAAATCAATTGAAATTATAGTAATCTGGAACCAATAAGGCTCGAAGTTTTTATGATAATTAGGCAAAATTTATGAACTTTTAGCATTTCACACATCGACGAAGAGCCAGTAAATGTTTTGCTTACCTGATATTTTGAGGTAGCAAATGTCACTAATTTTTAACTTCTGCTTGTCAATCTACAAATGGCCATCATTTAATAAATTCACTTGTAAAGTCATTGAAACCTAATTTTTGATACATTTTTTCGACTTAATTCCTTGATTTTTTGAAGTCTTCCACAAGGAGAAGGGGTCATCTTTATATTGTTGTAAACTGCTGATAACGATATAAGCAGTCCTCTTAATTTTGTTATGTATACTTAATACATTCAAAGCACAGATGAAACATCCACAATTTATTTGAAGAAAGAAATAAAAAAAATATAAATAACAAGAATAAATCTAAGATGGTTTAAGTGTGACATCTTCAGAAAAGTAAACTAAAAACAAAATACACATTAAACTAAAAACAAAATACACATTAAAAAAAAATAAAAGAAATTCATGTGCTATTCTCCGACAACCTCAACGAATTTTCCATGAGCAATTAAAATAAGAAAAAGCCTCCCCCCCAAAATGCTTTAAAAGATTAAAAAGGGGTGAGACAGTGTTTACAAGTTACATCCCAAAATAGCTGTTTCTCGCTAAATTGACGATCATCATTTGGGAGTAGTCACTGTAAACACAAAGTTCTCAATAAAGATGAATTCACAAAGGTGAATATAAATGGAAGTAGGATTACGTGTGAGACATCCAAACTTATACGAATAAATCAATATCATTACTTAGATCTTTTTATAAATCATTGATTGGTTGCTTGTAATATCAATCAAATCAATCTTCAAAGAAAATCTATCGTATTCAAATTTCTAAGTCATAAATGAAATTTTTATAGGTAATCAAACTCCTATTATCTATTTAAATGCTAGAAATTAAGATGAACAGTACGTTTTTAATATTTCATTGATAATTTGTTTTCCAGGAAGGTGTTTTATCAGGAGACATTTCCTTATTGTCGACTCAAGGAAGTCGTAGTGATAAACCAGCAGTCGCAGTTCGAGCAAAGAATCAAGAGAAAAAAATCTCATCTAAAGGTAAATATCTTTTTATTATACTACCAGCAAAGCCTGTTTGACGATAGGCATAAAAAAATCTGAAAAATCATTTTATTATCAACTATCAAATATAAAGTAAATGTAATCTAAATACTGCGCTAACTTGTGAACGAAGCTTCTACGGCAAAAATGGTTTTGAATTTCGAAATCAGCGTAAACAACTGAGTAAGTACGCCAAATTTCATTAAAATGGATGCAGTGGTAACAAAATTATTTGGTTTTGAGCGTATGTTTTGTTAGAATTTCAGGTAAAATTTCATGGAAACAATATGGAATGACAAAATGAACTAATATTTCATCCAATTTGAGTACCCTTGATTCAGTGGTACCATTGAGAACCTTGGATCTATTTTAATAGCTTAATTATATCGAGTTAACGACAGACAGACAGACAGACAGACGAAATTAGCAAATTAAAGAAGTTGATAATTGGTCACCTTTACAAACACTAGTTGAAAAAAAAAGATCCAAAAGATAATCTTTCATTCTTTCAAGCTTTCATAATTTCAGTCTGCATCGTGTATGTGGAGTAACTAGAGGCAATTTATTTGCTGCTTCTTGTCCTTTCTGCTTCTTCCTCTTTTTGCCAAATCTTGTAGGAACAGGAGATTCATATGTTGCTTCTTATCCTTTTCATCTTTTTTGTCACCTCCAGTACCTCCACTTCCACCAATCAACTGATCCAAAAGAATACTTCATCTCCCGAATTACATTATATCTTTATTTCTATAGCAAATTTTAGGAAAGAAGTTTTGCGCTTTTCCTTCTTCAAGCCGTTATTACATTAAAGATTAAGCAATTAGTTTCTCTACAATGTGAGACACAGGATTTAATATTGACACAACTAATTATTATTACATTTACAATTTCAGCACGCCCAATAAACAAATTTTTCCAGTTCTAACTTATAAAATTTGAATTCCTCTTTTTGAAAACAATATCTAAATATGAGATTTACGTCTTGAATGTTACAAATTGGTATTATTTATCACGCTAGGTCAAAAAAATATTTTTTTTTATAAGAATTTTGTTTTATAAGAATTTAGATTATTTATTTATTATTTATTAATTATTTATTTATTTTATTTATTAATCTATTATTAACTTGTACACCACGATACCTATCTAAATTATTTGTTTTTGAATTTCATATTAAACTTTCAATCAATTTTAGTAAAAAAGAATTTTTTTCCGAAAATTTGCCATACAAATAGATATAATGCAATTCGTGAGATGAAGTATTCTTTTAATTAAAGATTAAACCTTTGAAAGAGCTCAATCTTAATTATTGACTAAAAATCTTATCGCAGGTGAATAATCTTATCTCGTCGAGATTAACATATCAACTGTTATTTTCGAATTTTTATTAGGCTAACAAATTAGTAATGGTGGCAATTTCTTTTAAAATTTTAAGAGATACCTTTACATTAATTTCAGTGTTCGGCTGCTTGTCTTTGTATTGTATGTATATTAGATCTTCGCCGTTACGGCATGGCCGAGTGGTTAGGCGATAGCCTCTTACGAGGAAAATGTGTCGGAACCGGGGTTCGAATCCCGGCACCGGCATGGATGTTTAATTTCCTTTCCTGTGCTTGTCCGCTTCTTCATCACTTTCTGTTTAGGTCTGAAGCCATTCATAATGACTTCCTGAGGAAGGCAACGAGAAACCACCTCAGTATCTGTTTCTTGAAAATTCAATGGATTCTTTCCATCCACAAACCATACGGTTGAGAAGAAAAATCAAATCTTCACTTTTGTTTTTTATCAGCTTATGAGTTTCATATCAAGATAGATTTAAATAATAGACTACAATTTTGATGAACTATTTAATTTTGAATTTGTTAAACTTTAATTTAAATTTAACCAACATTAGTAAGATTTCATAATTAGAATGACTCTAATCGTAAACTTGAAGTCAGACTAATGTCATTCGTGATTAATAAAACATAATATAAACGGTAACAAAGAACTGTTTACCTTTTAGTAAGAAGTGGAAATAGGAACTTCTTCTATTCTGCTGTCTGAGCACTGCATAATAGAAGAATATCGAGCATTATTTTAAGTTACTAATGTATCCAAAAGACAATTATTGTTTACTTTCTTTCTTACTTTCACTGAAATACTTTCATTAAGTAAATCGAGTTAAATTTTTTTTTTTTTTCAGCATAATAACAACTATGGGAAGCTTATTTATAAAGTTGAAGAGAACAGTTAATGATTTAATATTTGTTTTCCATTTTAAAAATTAATTATCAAAAATCAGCTATATGGCTGATATATACAGCAAAAAAGTAAAGATATACTGTATTTCAGAGATCAGAAACTTAAACATTAAACTTAATGCAAAAGTATCCATTTTATGAAAATTGATAGCGTTGTTAAGTTATAAAATGTGTTATCCTGTATTTTTAATATCCAGTACATTAAAATAATATACAACATAAAAAAGTAATAAATAAATAAATAGATTCAATGAATTTTCTGCGGCTTTTACATTGCTTTTATAGTGACTTGCCCTCAATACTATTGAATAGTTTTGTAAGTGAATTCAATTTTGGTTTTAATTAGTTTTAATGAAATGAAAAAATATTTTAATGATTTTTTTAGATCCACTTACTCCTTTGTTGAAAAATATCCAACAAATCAGAGCTATTAATGTGACTGTGCCGAAGGTTGTTCAGCCAGAATTGTTCATAGTAGTTGATTACGTCAATTTCAAGCAGCTTGACTTGGACACTACCAAACTCTTGAAATATCTGTCTGTATTTTGGACATCGGTAAGTAAGAAATCGTTTCATCTGTAAGAATTCTTTTTAGATATAGTTGTAATTTTTATTCAAAAGAAGACACATTCATTTATTATTACTGTAGAAACGGTATAGAATTTATAAGCTATATTGTATTAAATTTCTATAATATAAATTTATATAACAATCCAGAAAGAGTTCCAAAAGTACATTGGAAGCTAAAATTTACGTAGACTTTATGAAAATTCCTGATATCAAGAAGTTTGTCAAGAAAATATTTCTTTTATTAGAGCAAATAAAGTAGTCAAGGCAAACCAAAAAGTAAACCAATTGACAAATATTAAAAAACAACAACTTAATTTCAAGACTGCAGATCTCAATAAGAGATAAATACTGTCTTTTTTATTGTCAATTTGAAACAAAATGCTTGATCACATAAGAAGCCATAAGTTACTTGTATTAGACATCCTGAGAAAAGTATGCAATAAGATAAAGTAAAAGTAGGCTATAAATAATATAAAAATGACTATTCTTGATCGAGATGAATTTACTTTAGAATTACCAGAATTTACATCAAAGTTCATATTTTCAATGATTTTATTTTGATAGGTTAATACAATCTATAGTCAACTTAAAGATCCTGAAGTGCAACTAAGCGTAACCGGGGTCTTAGCAGTTAAAGTAAGTATTCTTAAAGGGAACTTCCTCATATTAAAAAAAAATATAATATGTTTTGTACATTTGCAAGTATTATCAGATATTTATAGCTGCTTCAATCATTAAGAAATTATTTCAATTTAATACTAATCAAATACTATAACAAGTAAATTAGGTTTGTAATAAACACAAAACCAAGATATTAAGTTCAATTTGCGCGATTTGCACCATTCGGGCTACTCTGAGTAAGTAGACAGTGGCCAACTAGAACCAGAAGTGTACGCATTACGTTCGAGTAAAAATCGAGTAAATATAGGCAGTCCCCAGTTTTGTCCAGTTACACTATTTTGCTCCCTCTCAGTGGCCACCTAAAACAGAATGTGGCTTGGCCAGGAAATCTGATCCCTGACTTCAGGACTTGGAGAGTCAAACGAGGGAGAGTTCACTGGGCTCTGTTTTCTCATTTCTGCTTTGAAGAACGCCACACACACACACACACACACACACACACAGACACACACCATACGGAAATACACTGGGTGGAAAATGAAAACTTAACATCACTATGAAAGTGAATGGAAAGCATCTTTTTTTGCGTGTGATACTGGTAAAGAGTAATAAATGCCATGATGAATAGTGCAGAGCTATAGAAGATTTAGGAAGCGAGTACTAGCCGTGGACAATCCGAGCCCCTATCAGCAGTTGCTGGCCTACTACAAGAGTGGTCGCTATTTCCAGCATAATACTGTGCGCTAAAGTTGGGGTGAACGTTGAAGATATGCCAGGACGGCATAGGCGAGCACAGTTTGTGCAGATAAGAATCGCTCAACACCTTGGACGTGAAATGTCCGCTGTGTTTCAGTGTTGGCGCCGATAGTTCGAGTAAGGTGTAGATACGCGTCAATGTTGTTCCGGACGGCACAGGCACATGGATGCACTCCAAACCGCCGCGTCACACGAGCGGCCATCGCGGATTGCTCGGCGACCGCAGCATAGATTAGGACCAGTGACATGGTATTCGCTGAAGTCATCTTCAACCGTTTGCTGGAAGCTGAGCTACGATCACGGGTGCCGCTCGCCTGACTTCCCCTCACGCTTTGCCACCGTGCAGGCTGCCTCCAATGGTGTCGCGAAAGTAGCGCCTCGAGGGATGAACGCAGTAGCGTTGTGTTTATTGATGAGAGCAGTTTTGATTTTGAAAAAACTTTTGCATTTAGCTATCTTTTTCTCACATTTTCACATTCATTTTTTGTATTAGTTTTTAAGAAAACAAATTAAGTCACTATAGGTTAAATAACAAGTAGGTTTAATAGGTTAAATTTTTAGTTAAAGTGACTGAAATGAAAGATTTAATTAACATTGCGAATCATCTTATCAGCATGTTATGATAAAACATCCTTTTAAGACTTTTTTGAATTATCACAATATATTTTCACAAAGTATCAATTCCAAAAATATTTATATTATGACAAGAAATCTGCAGATTGATGTTCAGGCATTAGCACACTATCCTTCCAGGTCAATTTCCATAAGAGGTTGATTATAGACAACTTTGCCTAAATAAAAGCATAGTTGTCTAAAGTATCATGCTTATCGTGCAAATACATATTGATGTAAGTGTCTGAAAATAAATATGCGACATTCTTGAATATAGAATAAAAATGACGATAGTTATGTAAAAGAATATCAAGAAAAATGACGCATATTCCTATTGAAACAGAATGTGTAGCAATGTTTAAAGAGAATGAGTCGGATGAAATGAGCGAAGATTCAGAATTGCTGAGCTTATGATAACCATCTGATCCATCAGAAAACTTCTGTTGAAAGCTGGATCTAGACAAGTCTGTTACAAATTGTTACATTATTACTTCCTCCTTTTCCTCATTAAATGAAAAAGGGTAGAAAAATAAAAAAATACAAAAATTCATAGGATCGTTCCTCTGACAAAAGCTGAGTAAAAAAATAAAACATTTATTTAATAAAAAAAAATCGAATAACAAAAATTTTAGTGTATAAGAAAAAAAATAGCTCTCTCTCAAATACATTTTTTTAACAATAAAAATAAAAGTGAGATTGCAAAATGAGGATATGACTGGATTGACTGAGTCCTTTAGCTGTCCTTGAAGAAGTCAGCTGCCAGCCGCTCTCTCTCTCCTCGTTTACCGTCCTTCTGGGCTGGGGGTCGTTAGGTTCACATTGTCCCTTGGGAATTTCGGCTGCTTACAGCTGGTCCTCTCCGGCGATGTATTTCCTAACTCCTTCCTTTGGGCTACGGGTCCGTTGCTATTACAAGGGGCGTCCCTCAGCAAATCTCGGGAAACTCGGCTGCATACGCGCTGGTTTTCTCCGGCGATAAATTTCCTGGCTCCCATCCTTCTGGCTAGGGTCCGTTGTTTAGTATACGGCGTCCCACGTCAAACCTGTGGAATCTCGACTGATTACACCTGGCTCTCTCCGGCGATGTGTTTCCTAAATCAGTTCTATGGTATACGGGATTCCTCGCCTAACTTCGTGATGTCCCGCTGCTTCCATTTTCCGGATCCGTCACCCTTTATCGAAAATTTCTCAACTCTGTATACAGAGAAGGTCTCGCCTCACTTGCTTCTTATCTTGTTTGGCTTCTTCCATTTCCCATTTCAAAAACCCTTTGTTCTGTGTGTCAAACAAAGACTATCATTTACCAACCAAATATCCCCATAATTATCAGATTTACAAAATCTTAAAGCCTAAACTTGCTGCAACCATAATGCCTCAAAACACAAAAATAAAACAATATTTGCCAGGAATAATAATAATAATAATAACAATAAATTTAGTCGGTAACAAGGATTTTAAGCTTATCTGACAATGACATAAAGAGTTTTTGTATGTAATAAGCTGATAACCCTACTCGACAAATATCCACTATCATAATTGCAAGGGGTTAAGGCAGCGTTTCTCAACCTGTGGGGCGCGCCCCCCTAGGGGGGCGTGATAAAACTAAAGGGGGGGGGGCGCGAGTATATCGAGGAAAAAATCTTATTAAAAAACTAGGTTTGGGTTTTTTTTTTTTTTGGTTGAACAGATAGGTTTGGAGGCTTTTTTTTTGGTTGAATAGATAGGTTTGGAGGCTTTTTTTTGGTTGAATAGATAGGTTTGGAGGCTTTTTTTTTTGGTTGAACAGATTTAAAAAATTATTAGGGGGGGGGCGCGATGAGAATTGTGATTGTAAATTAGGTCGCAAGTACTAAAAGGTTGAGAAACACTGGGTTAAGGTCAACTGACGCAAATGTAAATGGAATAGTTGGTTATAAATACATATATATATACCTTAATAGGAAATTCCGATAAAGCAACGTCTATAAAGTTTAGACAATCAATACTTTCAAGGGAGCTGATCAAGCTACAAGCCCGGGCATTTGTAAAAAAAAAAAATATATTTTCAGGGGCGATGGTTTTTGTTTTCCAGCACCTTTAGGCAAATAGACCAATATAAAAAGTTAATGATTTCATCATTGTTTTGATTATTAGATATTTAATCATATAATCTTTTTATTGTTGTAAAGAGGAGCTCAACTAATCATTGGAAAATTCATTATTTATTTTTCTTCTTAGAATCCTAAGGACCAACCATTCATTGAATATGCTTTAAAATACTTCTCATCCGGAAAGCAACTCCTGGATTTGAATATCTGTTTACCAGCTGTCTCTATGTATTTGTTTTCAGGCATCGATCAACTGGGATACTTTGACATTGGAATGCTGATGACAGCGTAAGTAAAATAAAAAAAAAAAAAACTGATTTGTTCAAATCAAATATGCAATTTATTTATTAGGAATCTAAAATACACAATAATTGTTAACTTATTAAGTAACGCATCTATTTTTCGAAGAATGATATACACATATTTTGAAGCCACTATAAAAAGAAATTCATTTCTGAAAGTGACAAGGTTTTAAAATGTAAATTAATAGTTATTTTCTAAAAATAAATTAGTGGTAAGATTTTCTTAAGCAACACTTTTTCTCTTCACCAAATTACTAATATTCACCATATTACTAATTAAAATATTTTTAATTCTTTTTTTTCTTTTCAGTGAAGATATGGCGGCTGTTAATCCGACCAATGGAGCTTACATACCTGAAGTAGCAGGTAAAGTTAATGACTTACTTGAAGCAAAGCCTTCGACAATCTTTAGGGTTTCAATTTTTTATTATATCAAAAGTCTTTAACTGATAATATGAAAAAATTATCTTTCTAAAAATTCTTTTGATCAGTAGGCCTACACTCCAATTATGAAGGCTAATGCAGCAATTTTATTGTATCATATTTTTGTTTGGTAGCTATGCCTATTTAATCTCAAACAGTAAAGTTTTTAAACTTTTTTCTGTTCGAAAATGAAATTTGAATTATTTTTTATTAATAATATGCAGTACAGGCCTTTTAGTCTTTCTGTTTGACTTAGTTCAAATCGAAAAAGAAGGCTAAGAGTTGTTAGCAGCTCATGCTCCAACCATTAAGTATTTATTCCAATGTTCTTATGGTTAGTTAAAGAAAACTAATCTTGTAAATAAGTTTAAAATGAAAACTTCAAGGTTATTAATTACACTAGGCAACAGTGAAAATGTATCTTGAACAAAACCGTTTAATCTTTATTAAATCGACAGTGCTGATCACAAAAATGACCATTAAAATCACAGATTAGCTCTAGTTTCATAGATATGGGGTGTGGGTGGGGGGGTCAGAATCAGTTAGTGCTATGAATTCATTTTGCCTGTCCTGAAATTGCCGTGGAAATCCTACATACGTTAAACAGCATAGCGTTTCTAACCCTCTTACTTCACATCATCAGTATTGGAAGCCTATTTTTATCCGCAGTGCCCAGCAACAGGGAAGGGGGAGGGACAGGCCCTCATATATGTTGCATATCTGACTGACAGGTAACTGACTATAAAAGTGTTGAATGGAGATTGTTCATAGATTCATCAAAAATAAGTCTAAAGGCTGTTCTTCTACACAATGGTAACTTGTTTCAATCTGTACCAATTAATTATACAGCCTTCATGAAGGAAACCTATGACAATATGAAGCAACTGTTATGCAGAGTAAACTATGAGAAGGTTAAGTGGCACATTTCCGGTGATCTGAAAGTCATTGCCATATTATTTGGCTTGCTACAGGGTTACATCAAATTCGGTTGCTTTTTGTGCATGTGGGACAGTCGTGCCACAGAATATAAACAGAAGGAATGGCCTATGCGTCTTTCACTTGAACCTGGAAAAGATAATGTTATTAGCAAAACACTTGTAGAATCCAGAGTGGTTGGCAGATTACTGCTGGACACTCATCAGAGAATCACCAGCAACAGAATACAAACGGCAGGCAAAGCGATTGTGCCTTCAGAGACATTCCTGCGAGGGGAAACATTAAGGCAAATACATGCATTATGCTTTTAAGGATAATTATGGTAAGTTGAGATATCTAAAAAACTAGAGCTAAACAAGCATTTTAAAGGCCATTTTCATGTTTAGCACACTCAAGAACATACAGATCAACTATGTTCATCAAAGATACTGAGAAAAAGTTTAATTTTGTTACATAGTTTTAAGTTAAATAACACTAGGCAACAGAATTAATGAGATGGAGTAAGCTTAAAAGAGAGGGGAAGGTATTATTATTTTTGAAACATGAATTTAATGAAAAGAAAATTCTTAAAAAAGGATATATAAGAAGAAGTTTAATTAATTAAGAGTTTAAAATAATGCTAATACGAATGCTATTAACAGTTTATTATTATTTACACGACAGTTTAAAGTAAGTCATTAAGGAAACATTCCTAGAAAATGTCGTAATCCTCAGGAGATATTAAATTAAGCTTAATAACGATATTAATGAAAGCGTTATTTGTATTTATGATTTGATTAATGCGTGATTATTTATAAAATAATTATAATGAAAAGATTATATATAATCTAAATTGTTTAGTCTCTTTTTATTCATTGTGATATTCATATCATAGTGACATTCCCAAAAATTACAAATCATTTATTCTTTTATCTGTGAGATAGTAACTAATTTGTTTCGATACTGCATTATTGTTTTGTTTTATTTTGTATTTTCGTTAATTACTTATAACTAAAATTCCAAATTTCCACTCTTGTAGGTGTGGCTCCTGTGGCAGGTGCTTGCACTGTAGATATTGTTAATCATATGTTAGGAAATATTGGGATGGCAGAAGACAAATTCCCCTTCTATGATGGATTACTCAACCACGCTCATGAAGTTGCTCATCTGTAAGTTAAGCTATCATCTGCAATCATAAAATTATTATGAACATCATTCAATCTTAATAACATGAATTTATAAACATTAATATTTCAATTAATAACAATTTCAGTTTGGGAGCTGCGCACGACGGAGACGAACCTGTTGAGTTTCTTAAGGGGCATCCAGGTGCTGCCGACTGCCCATGGTCCGATGGATATCTTATGAGTTATCAGTTTGGAACGAAAAACCATTTGCGTTGGTCTGAGTGTACAGAAGAACAGATCAAATGGCTTGTCCAGTAAGTTCGATAAAGCAAATAAAATTTCGATAAAAATATTACCTCAAAAGAAGAGTTTGCAATTTATCCTACTAGTTCTCAGCTATTCAATTTAATTATTGTAAAAAAAATAATATTTAAAACCAATTATTTAGCTTTTAAAATATGACTTAACTATCTAAATTATCTGACTTCGCCTGGATACATATTGGAAAGCAAAGAATTGTTAATGTTTTGCTGAAGTTGCTATTTAATATTATTTATAAGAATTCGAATATTTACGTTTATTGTAAAAAGAATGAATTTACAAATTTCACGAGTACCTAGAGTATATAAGAATCAATTGCATAACATTGTTATTTTTTCAAATATATAAAGCATAAAATAATAAACTTTGAATAGTAAACTATTGAAAAAAAATATCTGCCAAAACATACCGCTTGAAAAAATGTCCCTCAGAGGCGTCCGTTGGCGCGAGAATGCCTGCACAACCATCCTGTCTTTCAGTATTTAAATCAGTTTCCCTCTATTACCGTCATCTGGCTCTCCCAAAATCATCTTTTTCATGGTTTTCCTTCCACAAAATTCTACTTATATTTTGTCGAAACTTCACTAAACTCACTAAACTACATTTTTGCATCTTTATATGTAGATAAATGATATTTTGAATGTAATTTTAAATAGCCTTTGAAAGTGTCTTCATAGGAAGTGTCTTCTTCATGGAATTACATGCGGCTTAGTTGTAAATTGTTCTTAGTTTTTCGAAATTAATTTTGTACGAAAAACCTTTTACTACCGTTTTGTAGTAATTCAAAATAACTTCATAAAAGTGGTATCTAAGGACTCTACTCATTGCCTTTTGAGTTAATGTTGTTGTTGTTGTTTCACAGGATCTATTTTGGGATCACACTATCATGGAGAATTTTTGTGGTTTACTGTCGTGTGGATATTATTACCCAGGATGCACCTTCTGGTGACAGTCAGATTTCGGCCTCCTATGAAGAGAAACAAATACTGAAGAAAGAAAGAAACATCCAAGTCCCGCGCCGGGAATTGAACCCAGATTCCGACACATCGGCCTCATGCCAGACCACCGCTCAGACCACTCGAAATGCAGAACTACATTTTGAGTTAATAAATAAAATAAATAAATGCCGTTCCGGCATGGCCGAGTGGCCTAGATGGGGATCTGCCGTGTGACCGATGCGATGTGTCGGAACCTGGGTTCGAATCCCGGCGTTGGCATGGCTGTTTCTTTGTTCTTGTGTGTTTCGTCCGTTTCTCCCCTGGGACTTACTATCTCATGGTTATTCTGGACGGGATGCGAATCTACTCCCACTTCTGGAATTTCCTAACATCCCCATGACTTTGTCAAGTAGGGCTAGCCCGTGGTCCAAAAACAAAACAAAAAATAAATAAAAAAAACCCTTTAATGACTGTATCCAAAAACTTAAGACCAGTATTACAAAAGGGAATTCAAGATAGTCTCCAAAGCTGTCTATTAAAGCTGGTAGGAATCCCTAACATAATCTGAGTATTGTCAGACCAACCATTTTGCCATCACTTTAGAAGCCATGTACAAAAATTAAATACACATTATAAAACATAAATTATTGCTTTTAGACAGTGTCAAAAGCAAAGCGGCCCCATAATATGCCCAATTTTATAAACAAACTGTGTTTAGAAGGGTCGATATATGGGAAGTCTATCGCTGTTTTCCTCTTTATCCGAAGCGATCACTTTTGACCCCCTAACATTCACGTCAGTTAGTGGTTCTAGAGGTCTGATTTTTTTGGAAGTGGTGACTTACTTTTTGATGCTGAACACAATGATGAAGATTTCATTCTAATATCTCTAGCCACTTGGCCACTACAGAGTGTGACATTCAGCAAGCATAAAAGCAAGAGCGGTCCCTATGTTTTACAGGCAAGCTGTAACCTAGGGGCCGCTAAAAATGATAAAATTCTGTTGTCAGATCATTATTTTTCAAATCTTCTTCCCATCTGGTAGAAGATTTTTGTGATGTTGCTAGTAAATTAAAAAATAAATTATAGATTTTCATAAAATTACAAAAGAAACTATATAAAAAGTTCAAAATATTTCAAGCTGACCAATTTTTTTAAACTAGAATAATAATTTTAAATTACTTAACTTAAAATAATGCTTATTTTTAAAGTTACTTCGTAAAAAAAAGGAGTTACCTTAACTAGCAGAAATATTATAAAAATTTATTAATTTGAATATTATTTTAGTAATCCAGAGAGAGGCATGTGTTTGAGGGATAATCCAGGCAATCCATCCATCTATGAAGAATCTCACTCTCTGGCTGGAGAACTGGTTTCTTTAGACGAACAATGCCAAGCAATGTTAGGAAAGTCAGGAAAGTTCTATATTGGAGAGGTATGTCCACTGGTATCACTTCGTATGGCTACAAATTATCCTTAACTTGATTCATTACAATTTTTGTCTTTGATAGAAAACGAACGATTAGAAACATCTTTATTTATTAAATATAAAATAAGACAAATATAAAAATATGCAATTTAACTTGGTTTTTTTTATTTTTTTATCTTGTCTTTTTTTTTCTATACTTATACGCTTTTCTCCTATTTTGTTAATATACACTCGATAAAATGTCAAGAGAAAAGTGTATTAGCATAGGAAAGAAGAAAGACAAGATTGAAAAAATGTTAAGTTATAGATATATAAAAATATCAAAATAAAATAATATGTTAATTTTATATTTAAAAATTTAAGTATGTCTAATAAAAATTAAGTTAAGGAGAATATTATTTATTTATTTCTAATTTATATAACTTTTCCATCGAATATTCCTAACATAATCAGGAAAAAAAGAGAAAAAAACCTACATTATATTAAAGGAAAAAAAAAGCAAAGAGGGAAAAAAAATTCAAAAAAAAAATGAAAAAAAAATCCAAAACAAAGAAATTAAATAAATAAATAATAATAAATAATAGTAATTATCAAAAATGAAAAAGAAAAGACAGTTATCCCCTACGATAATCGAATTCACGATCCTTATATCTCCAGATCACAGCACTTGCTTAGAAAATGAATACTCGAAAATCAATGAAAACAATGTCAAATTCCTCGAAAATGCTTGAGAGTTGGTCCCCAACCCATATGTATTTTGGAGTACTCCATGAGAACTTTCATCTCATTGAAAGGGTATTGATATTCGCGACATACAGATCATGTCTCCTTAAGCCATAATTTTACTGTATTATGTTGAATAATAAACAAGCGATCGCAGATCGATCGCTTTTGCTTTACACCATGGGATTCTTCATTAAATAAGTTTCAAAAATATAAATAACTTTTTTTGATCTTATAAGTTATCAAGAAAATCGAGGTTTTTTGCAGCCGGAAGGGATAATCGAAAACGGGTGATCGAAAACCAGAAACTTGAAAACATAAAGATAAAAATTGGCCTCGATTGAATTTCTTTTAGCAAGAGAACAAATCTTCAGTGAAATTCTTTCTCTTCATATTTGGCTGCAAGGATTTAAGTGCCCATTGAAAGATTATATCTTGTTTTCTCCCGCTGTGCTTAGTGCAAATCCTAATGTGGACATCTCATACTCCCATAACTTCTTTCATGTACCATACAAAATAAATAAAAAGAAGTAATAAATTAAAGTCTGAAAAATGCCAAACTCATTCATTAACCTCATACAGATTCCTGAATGAGAAAAAAAATCATTCTGAAAATGATCTCAAGAAATCCAATAGAGAAAATGTTTTTGAAAATGTCAGAGAAGAAATGGTTTCCATTTAATAAACATTTACATTTAATAATGTTAAACATTGGATAGAGATGGAACGCTGTGTTACAGGATAAGAGTTAAAACATCTCTGTAGCTTCCAGGCTTGTCGGCTGTAGATGAGTAGGATTGTTTCTCCAAACATTCCATCTGATCTCAGGCGGAGTTCGGAAAGATGCTGATTCTAGATAAAGAAACTGAAAGTCGATCATGAATAATTCAAAAAGTACGCGATGTTTATTGAATTTGCGGTACACAGTTACAAGTGGTTTACTCTCAACATGAACATCATTTCCTTGTTTAAATGGTTGATTAAACCCCATACATACAATAAGTACTAAATATTATCGAAATCCAAGTTTTTTTCTTCTTTATGGCAACAACATCTTTTTATCCTGACTAGTAATAAATTTATATCACTTCTTCGACTAGACGATCATTTGGTATGGATAAACAGAAGTAGATAAGTGATCAGCAATTCAAACAATTCTATCGAAAATTGGTCCAGCAATTAGAATGATATTTTCTATATTTAACTCTTGTCACATTTCTTCTCTCTAAATGATTCATCGGATATTCTTATTATTTGACATAAAGCTGAAGAATAGGGAAGAAGAGTTTTTGCGCAAATTGTAGGTGTATTTAGTCTTCTTCTTCAGAAATGAATTCTTCAGAAATATTCTTCTTTTCAAATTTATAAAACTTAGAAAAAAAATATCCTAATGTTACAACAACGAAATTGGAAACTTCTTTGTAATGATGTTTGATAATCGCTTGGAATTATTTACGCAATTAAAGGTTGTATTGAATATATTCTTTCAATTTCTCTATTTTTTTTCAATAACAAAGGATATAAATTATCATAGGACAAGCTTAACCGGATTTAGCGATAGATCTGATAGCGTCTCGAATTTCTACGATCAACCAGCAATATAAACAATATGTCATTTATAAAAAGTTTTCTAAATATAACAGAAAATTCTAGAGTTTGAATTTCATGTTCTTATTATAGTAAGTTTGATTAAATTGTTTAATGTGGATTTATTATAAAAATTGAAGAATTAATAAATTAAAAAATATTGAAGAATTAATATTTCCCTTAAAATAAAATAAAATTGATTCCTAAAAATTTTCTTACTACTTAGCAACCGTAACTTTTTACAAAAAGAAAATAAAACTCAAGAGTCATTTTATTAGCTTCAAATAAGTTCCTTTTTTGAAAAGTAAATTAAAACTTTCTTTACAGAATCGGGCTGAAGTCTGCGTTGTGTTGTTCTGTATGGATGGTCTTCAGGGTCCGGTGGCTCGAGGTCCTGCTCTGGAAGGAACTCCCTGTAATAAAATGGGAACTAAGGTCAGTATATCATTATTTTAAGCATTGATTCTAAGGACTGTAAACCTATACTGACATTGAAAGCAGATCTCTAAGAGCGTTAAGGAATATGAAACGTATATTAATAAGATTTATATGGTTGTATGTTAAGTTGGCTTGGCCAAAAAGTTCGTCCGGTTTTTTTACATACTTTGACTCTAGTAGCTGTTAGGTGACTTTAAGGTCATTCGACACCATTTTGTTAGAATAAATTGTGACAGCTGTCATATTAGCGTACATTTTAAAACAAAAACAGATGAAAATTGGTGAATTTTGTGTCGCCAGATTAATATTGAAGATGGAAGAAAAGAAGCAAGCAAGATAGCATTTTTTTTGTGATGACCAGGCAAAAACTGTTACAGCTTGGCTGGGAAGCTATGATTCATCCGCCGTATCCACCAGACATTGCAACTTCGGATTTCCATTCCATTTCGGTCTTTACAAAATTCTCTTAATGGAAAAAATTCAATTCCCTGGAAGACTCCAAAGGCATCTGGAACATTTTTTTGCTCAAAAGATAAAAAGTTTTGGAAAGATGGAAATATGAAATGAAACATGGCAGAAGGCAGTGGACCAAACCAATTGAAGATGTTGTCTAATTAAACTATTGGTGAAAATGAAAAATGTGCCTTTTATGTTTATTTAAAAATCGAACGAACTTTTTGGCCAATCCAATTTAAGTAACTTCACAAGTCATATGTTAGCTAAAGAAATACTTCTTCATGCAAACTTTGATTTTGTTTTCAACTGTCTTTATCTGATTCCAGGTGAAAATGCTGTACGAAAAGAAAGCAAATTAATTAAGAAAGTTAAATTATTGTTCATTTAAACTATAAACCATAAAGCACTAAAAATGTAAACAGCCCTTACTAATTTTATGAATGACAAAGTTTTATAAAGTTCCGCACCAAACAGATGCGTCTATTTTGAAGTTTCGATGGCTCAGACATCTCAAAAGATTTAATTCCTAAAATAAAAATGTTCAGATTGGAAAGTAATTAAAATAATTAAAAATCGCAAACAAAAGACTGAAATTCAACTTTCATGATAGTAAATCTTTCGATTCCATATTTCTTCTTTAACTCTTTCCTATTCATTTGCATAATAAATAAATAAAGACATCATCATCTTTTCAAAAAATATTTCAAATATATTTAATGAAAAAACGAATTTTCGGAAAATATTTCTTTTTTCTTTTTCAAGTTTGTTATCATTAACAATAAATATCGAGGTGTTACATTTCATATACACTTCCTAGACATAGTTGTAAGCAATGTCATTTAACCATTATTATACTACAATCCATGATCATTATCTTGACAAAAATATTTCTACAATTGTTTAAACTCTTCAATTTTTTGCTGTTCTTTTGTTATTGATACATTTCTTTACCTGTGTTTAGGTAAATTTATTATTACATTATCTACTTCTAATCCGTCATTCATATTGAAATTACTATCTTTTGTATTTCTTATTATCATGCTTTCCATTATTTTTCTTATTTTAGTATCCTTTTCCAAAAATAATATTTTAATTTCATCACTAATGTTGTGAGCCAGTTTGCAGCAATGATCCGCTACATCTGACCTTTCCTCTTGTTTGTTTTTAATGCAATAAATGTGTAATAAGGCACGTTCTCTGACCCCAATATAGAATGTACTGCAATTCAAACATTCTAATTTGTAAATTAGACCCGTATTTCTAGTGTTTTCATTCTCATTCAATTTATGACATAGTATATTTTTTAATTTACTATTATATTCAAATGTTACATGGACATCATTTTTTCCGCAAATCCTTTTCAAATACCAACTCCTTTTATTCAAATAAGGTATTATCATTTATTATTGTACTGGTTCATTTCATTAATTTTGAGCTTCTCATATTCTTTTAATACCTTATTTATGAACCTTTCGTCATATTCATTTTTTTCAAGACAATTTTCATATCCCTTATTTCATTTGCAAAATCATCATTACAGCTTGAAGTTCTATCCAGTCTATTTATATAGTTTTCAACTATATTCATTTTTATATGTAGCTATGACCTGAACTAAAATTTATTGAGTGGTCACTCTGTGACTCTTTTTTTACAATGATTGAAGAATAAATTATTATTTTTATTATCTTTAACTAAACAAACATCTAGAAAATTTAATTTCCCGTTAGTCTTTCCATTTTCATTTTTATGTCAGAATTTTTTCATTGATGACCTTAACAAAATTTTGAAATTGCCTATTAGTTCCATACTAAATTAATAATATGTCATCAGCGTACCTATAATATTCAAAATTAAATTTAGTTTTTTTCAACAATTGATCCTCAAAAAATTCATATAGACATTACAAAGACGACCCGGTAGTAGGGAAGTGTGAGGGAAATATTACAGTTATGCTTTAGCGGATCAAGTTTTTCTTTATTGCTGGCAGAGTTAGCGATAACTATAACTACATACTCACTTAAAGTTCTTATTTTAGTTGCAAACGTTCATGGCTTATTTACAGCAAAGCACTTCTTGCTTCTTCGCTGTCTTGAGAGAAACTACTCTCTTTCTGCTTCCAACAATCGACACTGGAACACTTCTGCGTGCCGCGAGCTGCGATGTGCGAGGCGCGTGCCTTTCGATTGTTGGTTGCTTGCGATCTTTTGCCAATTCCTTGTGGCAGGTTCTTTGCGAGAATAAATATTTAATTTATCCTCTACCACCAATTCAGTGTCTTTTGTAATCTTTGAAATAGGAGATTTAATAACACTTAAATTATTTCACCACAGGAAGCCATCGGGAATCCTTTTATCTTATCTTATGTTGTGACAAAAGTATTGCTCGTTATGAATCTTATCAATCCTTCAACTCTAGGTTGTTTATTTTAAGTTTCATTAATTCCTCATCATTCTTATATGCTAATTTTTCCATAATTGATAGTGTTTCCTCCACAGGGGTATTCGTATACATATTTTCAATATCAAGTGACAATCAGTAGAATTTTTTCCTACTCACAAAATACAAATGTTTTAGTTTTAGTTCTAAGTCTTTTGTGTTTTTTTAATTCAAACTTCTTTGCTTGGTAGTTTAAAATTCTTTACCAGTCTGTTGATAAATCTAGCCATGTTTTGGACCGGGCTACCAAATACGTTGATCACATGTCTCACCGGGTTGTCTGCTTTGTGCATCTTTACTCCCCCATCTAAAGTAGAGGTTCTACAGGCTTCTTTCATAATTTCATCTTTTTGTGGAAAGTTTATTGTTCCTTTTTCATGTAATTTTCTTAATTTTAACTTAACTTTGTTGTAATGCTTCATAGTTGGGTCTTTATCTAATTTTTCATAATGAACATCATTAACTAACTGATCTAATTTGTTTATATAATCTTGTTTGTTCATAATGACTAATTGGTTTCCTTTGTCAGATTTAGAAATATAAAGGTTTTTGTCCTTACAATTCTTCTTAATATATTTAATTCCTCATTATTTAAGTTCATGTCCACCTTAGTATAGTTATTTTTGAAGTTATCAATATCTTTCATGAAATATTCTTTTTTAATCTGATCCATTTTGCCCGCTGCTACTTATAGTTCTGCTAATGTCTTTATTTAATAGTTTCAACTCTTTCTTGTTAAATTTTCTATTACTAAGATTAATTATGTAAGTTTTATCATCTATGAATTTCTTTCCTTTAATTTTCTTAACTTCCTAGTCTTCGCCTTTAGCTTAATTTATCAAAAATTGTTTGTAGTGCCCTAATCTAATCTAATCTAATTTACTTCTTATTCTTCTATTTCAAATTTCTTCTTCTTTTAATAATTTTTCTACGTAGTTTTACTGTCCATCTTTGATCCTCTCTCAGTTTTCTTTCTGTTTATTTCTTAATACATTCCGTGTTGTTTGTTATTAGAAGAACTGGGTTATTTATCCTCAAAAAATGATTAGTTTTTTCATTAAATATATTTTAAATATATTTTGAAAAGTTGATGATCCCTTTATTTATTGACAATAATTTTTTTAAAAACAATAATAACAACTTAGTAGACCAAAAGTTATTGAGGTCGAAAATAATAGAAATTACTAGTTCGCATGAATCCGCATACATAATCCCCTTTTCAATTTCAATGCTTGTTAATGACGAAAATACTTAACAAACTAATTTTGCCAATTGAAAAGTAACATGCCGATGACAAATTGTCTATCTGCATATCCATTTTCTTAGGTCCCCGAATGATTATATAAATAAATATCTTTACAGTAGAACATTCCCTTAGGTCCCCAAATATTTAGTTTATTTATTACTAAATGACTAAATAACTTAAATATCTTATTAACTGAAGGATGTTAATTTGTATCTTGAATTATAAGAAAATGACTATTCTAAAGGCGACCACACAAAAAGTAGAAAAAAAATAGTAAAGAATTTGATAAATTAATATATCTTTTGATCTCTATCTAATTTATTTGAACTGTACTATAACTATACTCATAGAGCACTTTCTTAAGTCGTGCGCTGAATGAAAAAAACGTTTGTTAAGCAACTGTCTAGTTAATATAAAAAAAAAAATCCATATAAAAAAATCCATAGAACTGCTGATATTGGTATAATTTATGGGAAATCTGAAAGTAGCATACAGATTGTAATCTTGATGTCTGTGCATAGAAATTCTACTTTAACTCACTACATCCAATCTTAACTTGATCAATTTAAAGCATTCTTTATTAAGCAAAATGTATTTTTTTTTCGAGAGAATGTAATAAAAAGTTCTATCTAATTCTTTTTTCTTTTGCAGTGGTGTATACATGGCGAGTGTGTAAGCAAACCAGCCAAGCTTTGAAATTCCTATATTCAATAACAAATGTGAAATAAATCTTTACTTTTGTGAAACACTGTATCAGCAAATTTGTAATAAAATGCATATTTTTGCCTAAATTTTTTTTTAAAATTCAATCTTAATTTAATTGTCTTTAAATCTGCTAATTCTTTTGAAATGTTAAGATTGAGACAATTTATTTTATCAGTTTTTCAGTTACCTTTCAACAGGATAGTCCCTTATTAAAAAAAGCATGAAGCTTTT
>JAFIDM010000002.1:33121585-33147295 GCA_023159025.1 Thereuonema tuberculata
TTTTTTCTTTTCCTTTTTTTTCACTTTGCACTGTTGATTAGTGTGCAACATCAAAGGATTATTTGTTTCTTTTTTTTTCTTTTCTTTTATACATATCTACAAGATTAAACATTATGAACCCTTGTTTTCAAAACCATTGGTGTGTTTTTTTTTATATAACATCAAACTCAGTCATACCAATGAGAAGGATAGACTGAATTATGTATAAAATCACAAAGAGATACATGTGGTTAAGGACATTAAACAATATGAAAATTTCTATTACGCGAACAAGCAAAATCGTGAAAAAAATTTTTTTTTCTCTATTCTTTTACAACAGTTTGCAATTCAATTGCAAGTATTTTTCATTTACAAAGTGGAATGAATTTAATTACAATTGCTGAATTTATAGGTACTCTCATTTTAAATTAATTTTTTTTTCTAGTCTTTTTTTATATTTTCAATTTAATTTTTAATCAAACCAATCCTGTCAAACATTTGATAAAAAAGTTCACTTGAAGTTCAGCTGTGATGTAACTGAGGTAGAGGAAATATCAAAATCTATAACTACGTGAATGAACACGTGACTTAATAAATTGACTAATATATAATTGACAGGAAAAGAACACTATTGAGCTTACTTGAAGCGTTGGTCTCTAGGTTTTTTAGAGAACCCATACTGATATATTTCTCTGGCCGCGACTTGGTCGTTGTAACTTTCTTCCGATGTGAGGATTAACACTGACTCCATGCATTTTTGGCGATGTATGTCCTAAGCCCGTCCGATGATTGTGGGATTTTGGAGGTCAATGGAATGTCCCGTTTCTACCATGTGGGTGAAAGTTCTTTAGGAGGTATCTCTTCGTTCGATGGCCCGTCGATGGTCCGCCAGTCGGTCCTCCAACTTCCGGCCCGTCTCCCCGACATACTGGCAGCCATGTTGTTGGCATGGAATCGAGTATATTACTCCCATTTCTGTCAGGGGGTTAGGGTTTTCCCCTCGTAATGGCAGCCGTTGAATTTTTATTTGCGGATGTGAGAGAGATGTCATACCTTTTTAAGAAATGCTTAACAATGGGGAATACAATGGGGTGATAATCTATTGAAATACACTTAGAACTTTTGTTCTTTGGAGCTTCATTATTAACATTTTGGGAATCACAGTAGATCGCTTTCAGACATAACTGAAAATTCTTTTGAATAGACCACATTGGGTAAGAATTCTCTAAAAACAAATTGCATAGGTATTCTAACTCACTGTTGAAGACTTCACATCTTGTAGACAAATGGAAAGCCCGGATGATAGCACTCTTTATCACATTAGTTTTGAAGGCTGGTGGACAGGAGGATTGATAATTTAATGTTATCCGGGAATATGTTGGTTTTCGGTAAACGCTTGTCACCATTCCTGTTTCGTCTCTAGAAATTCTAATGTCTAAAAACGAATGGCATTATCTAGTTGTTTTTCTTCATTAAACTTGATATCTGCATGGATAGCTGAGAACGCTTCTTTGATAAAATGGCTGTCTGCCTGATGTGCATAAAAGATGAGGTCATCCACATAACGCATGTACGTAGCAATAGTGATATGGCTGGCGTCGATAATGGTATAAGCTATGTCTTCAACGTAAACCATGAACCATTCCGCAATCATACCTGATGCGGAGAGTCCCATAAAGAAACCTTTTATTTGTTTGTAAATGCATTCATTGTACACGAAGAATTGCATCCTAACCATGGAGTTTATGAGATATAAAAGATCACAGATAATGTCATTTATTTGGAACGATCTGAAGTACTTAGCACTAATATGTTGAAACGCCTCTTTCACTAAACCCATGGAAATCGATGTGAAAAGAGAATCCACGTCCAAGGAAAACCATCGATAGTCAGGTTGAACTTCTGTTGCTGCAATCTTTTGTTTTGCGATCCTACTGTTCTCAAAGGCAAATGAAGAATTCACATGGATTTTTTGCATAAATTTAAATATATAATCTGCTAACAGCTTAACAGCTGAATTATTACGAACAATGATTGGTCTTACAGGGTACAAATTATCACAATCTACATTTTTGTGAATTTTGGGAAGAATTCTTAGGAACGGGATCTTTAACTCGCCATCCTTTAAAATTGTCGCGAATTCTTCTGAAATCAAGCGTTCTTTAGTTACGGCTTTAATTTCTCTTCTGTTGGAGTTGAGTGCGTCTTTTTCGTTAAAAGAAAAAAAAGGTAATCCCTACCTGGTTTTGAAGGAACTTCTGTGCCATTTTATTATACGTGAACGAGTCCAATATGACAGGGTTACCGCCTTTGTCTGCGGGCGTGACCATTACGTTATCCATTTTCTGATTTTCTTAACCCCTTCTAATTCCAATGGGTTGACCTTAAAAGGGTTGTAATTAATTGTTTTCTTGATTACACTACCAATCGTCCTTCTGAAACAACTGATTTCCTCTTTATCCTTGGCTGTCTTGGGTAAGGCTCTCTCAATTTGGGGAATGGTATTATGAAGTTTGGGGGGGTTGAACCAATTGAATTTGAGTCCTTTGGATAATGCTTGCGCTTGGAACCATGTGACTGGAATGTCGTTTATGTTGAACAGTTTAGGGGGGAGTGAACACGGCCATCTTCTTACACTAAGAATGGTTAATTTCTTAATGTCAATTGTAGTAATCCGATGAAAATTGCGTAGATAAGCCGCTGAATCTTTCTGTAATGTGGAGACAAACAATCTAGGGTTAAGGATGCTTTGTAAATTTTTCGCCATTCGTCTAATAGTTTTTATTAGCCATTGTTGTTTCCTTTGCTGATTCGTGATTCTTACCGCAAATTCTGTCTTTCTAATTCGGGACACCAGACGGTTAATAGCGTCACTGGATTCGGGAACTTTCATCGTCATTGAAGTGGGGTACAAATCCATTTTTCTGCAAGCCCGTAGGTAGGAGATGGCTGTTCTTGAAGCCGCCAATTTTCGATTTGCTTTAATGAAGCTGTTGATAAGGGTTTTTCCATATTTGCAACTCATCCTGACAATGAGTACTACGAAGATTAGGCCAGGCAAATTCATTGGAAAATTTTTTACGTGTGTCAGAAAGGTTTCAATTGGAAAAGGACAAACATACAGTTTTTAAAAATTAACTTTATAAAATTAAAAATACAAAATACACATACGTTTCGGCTTGCCGAAGTTACAAGCCTTTCTCAATGTAATTTACAATATAGAAAACAACTCCTTATTTATACAGCCAACTAAAGACAAAAAGAACAATCATGAGATTCTACCCTTTTGGAGAACCCCGTAGCCGAAGGAACTGGTCCAATCAGAATGCAAGTAGTGAAGTACCAATCAGCAAATGAACTACAATGCCCTCTGTGGTGAAAAAACGAGTTAAATTGGTAAAGAACTTCACAAAATTACATGTGGTCAGATCAAATTAAAGTAAACAGTCTACAATCAAATAGAATTCATTAACAATATCTCAAAAAAAAATTCTTATCTTTTTTTTTCACTTTGCACTGTTGATTAGTATACACTGTTGATTGACAGGAGTGTATTTTGTACTTTTAATTTTATAAAGTTAATTTTTAGAAACTGTGTGTTTGGCCTTTTCCAATTGAAACCTTTCTCACACACGTAAAAAATTTTCCAATATATTTCTGATACTTTAACAATGTGATTTCTTTTTTTTGTCATTCTCCATTAAAATAAAATAAAAAAAAAATGATGAAAAATTAAATCTCCTACATCCGATGGAAAATATCCTTAAAGAATAAAGCTTGATATCTTAAACCAAAAGTAATGAATGAAGTAATGAAAATACGTGGGCCGTTATGGAAATCATAGCAAATATTTTATCTGCCGAACATACAGCAACACATCAATTCTAGAATATACATTTGAAAGCTTGTTTCATGTTCTAATTGGAACATGCGGTCTGGGACAGTGGAGAAACATCATGGGAGCACGTGTAAAATACATATTTAGAAATCATCGTTTCATAAGGCAAGGCAGTGTAGGCAAGAAAAAAATATACAGGAAAGCACAATACACATTGCTAATACCCCTCCAAGTAATCTTCAAGATTGTCTACCGTTCGTTTCAATGTTTGGAAAGGCAACGCATGCTAAGCTATGGCGCTTTAGTGCAATGTTTGTATAATTAGTCATAGCGTTTTTGTTTATGTGATTCTTATGTTCATTAAAAGAGGGAGCCACTTGTTGTTGTGTGTTACCTGATTTTACCAAGCAATGTGTTCGGACGTTTCTTTTAGTTACACATAACGTTAGATTAAAAGAATTTTTCCAGATGAAATTCACACTGCGCCAACAGGTTATGGGCCCAGGTAATATAAAATGATAATTGTGAACGAATAAAGTAACTAAAGTACATAAAGAAAACCAAAAGTACGTTAGGCCTAATTTTTCGCCAAGATGTCGGATAAGATCACTATCGAAAAGTTAACTAACAGTAACTACCCAACATGGAATTACAAAATGGAACTTTTACTATTGAAAGAAAGTCTGTGGGATGTAGTTCATAACACACTACCTACGAGTCCTGATAGTAAATGGTTAATTAACGATGGGAAGGCAAGAGTAGCAATTGGTTTGAGGGTTGACAACATTCAACTGGGCCACTGGGCCACATACGGAGAACTAAAACAGCACAAGAAGCGTGGAAATCACTCCAAGAATATCATCAAAAGGCAACTTTATCTAACATAGTTTCTCTACTAGGACAACTGTGCTCAAGACGATGACAAAAAAATGGTGATATGGAGAAACACATAAGTGACATGAAAGATAACATAGAACAGCTGGCTATGCTTGGAGAAGATATTGCCGAGAGACTAGCTGTAGCGTTTATGTTAAGTAGCCTACCAGAAAGTTATGCCACATTGATCACTGCACTTGAAACTAGACCAGATGCCGACCTAACATTGAATTTTGTTAAAATGAAGATGTTAGAAGAACACAAGCGAAGAGTGGGTCATTCACTTGACGAATCTACAGAAGAAGAAAAGGTACTAAAGGTCAATTACTCAAAGAAAAGTCAAATAAAAGGACAAGTAAAGCCAAGTAGAATGAACGTCAAAGACGAACCGTCAGTTTTTGGAGGGAAATGCTATTTTTGTAAAAGGATGGCGGGTCACGTTAAGCGCGATTGTCCAGCGTACATTGCATGGAAAAAGAAAAACTCTGATAGAAAAATCTAAAGCCAACTTCATCAGTCAAGAGGATGATGACAGTAATAATTTATGTTTTAATTTAAACTCAGGTGACAAAAGCAAATGGTACGTTGATTTAGGAGCTGGAAAACTTATGTGCTGTGATAAAAAAAATTTTCACCAGCTTAGACACTAGCAAACAAGGTAAAGTACGAGTTGCAGACAACAGAGAAGTACAAGTTGTCGGAATTGGAAGTGGTATCCTCCGATTTATATTAAATAACGGTAATAAGGTGCGAACCGTAACAGTTAAAGACATACTCTTCACTCCTGCAATACATGGGAACCTATTGTCAGTCGAAGTTCTTGGTGGATTAGGAATAACAACAACATTTGGGGGTGGTGAAAATAAATGTCTCATCACAAAAAACAGTAAGATAGTAGCTACGGCAATAATGAACACAGGATTGTATGAGCTTGATCTTGAATAAAAGGAAAAAGCACTCAGTGTAATGAATAAACAGGAAACCGAATGTATACCTGTATGGCATCGTGGACTCGATCATCGTGACCCAACTACACTGCATAGTTTGTGCAACAAGAGTTTAGCTACAGGTATAAATATCCGAAGCTGTGAAGTAAAACAAATTTGCGAACATTGTGTAAGAGGCAAGATGACTAGAAAACCCTTCAAGACATCAACAAGAGTGCAGTCAAGAAACATTCACGACTTGATTCATATGGATGTATTTGGGCCGATGCAAACTGAAACCCCAGACAAAAGGAGATACATTTAACAGTCATTGATGATTACAGCAAAGACACGAAGATCTATCTCCTGCAGTACAAATCAGAAGTTGCAGTAAAACTGAAGGAATACATAAAAGAAGTGAAAAATAAATTCGGTAAAGTTCCTAAAACGATCAGATCAGATCGTGGAGGCGAGTATCCGGCAAGTGAACTACAGAAGTTTTTAAAGAACGAAGGTATAAAAGTACAGACTACAGCACCTTTCACTCCACAACAAAATGGAGTAGCGGAACGTAAGAATCGTTCGCTATTAGAGATGACAAGATGAGATTGAAGAAGAATTGAAACAAAATAAATTTAATAAAACTAAAATATTACAAAAAATTAAACTGAAATATTTGAAAACACCTTCTCCTTATAATAAATCTACATAGGAGAAAAAAACAAAACATCTAACAATTTTACGTGGTATATATTTTGGACAAAATATGTTATATATTTAAAAAAATATGTTATATTTGAAAAAAAAAATTAAATTTATAAAAATTTCACATAGTATATATTTTCAAAACATATATTTTGTCTATATGTATATTAATATTATTTTCTTATTATTATTATAATAATAATTTAATATTATTATTATATTAATATTAATCTTTACAAACTGACAAATATATGTTTTACAGCACCTACATACAGATCCATCACTAGTGGTATCTCGTAGGATTGAATTTGTAAATTTATTATTATTATTAAATAAGTAAATAAATAAATAACGTCTGTTATTTAGTTTGTTTTCGGTCTCCTGAAAAATTACGTTTTTTATTTAAGCCCCAATGACCGAGCATCGAAGGTAATGATTCAATGTTAGCAGACCACATGTATCGCCCGCCTAGACGACAAAAAACATGGCCGCCTGGTATTCATTTTGCTTCAAAGATGGCGGCGCTATGGCCAGTCTATGTTGTTTATATAGGTCGTTGTTGCGTGTTACCCGATTTTACCAAGCAATTTCTTCGGACCTTTCTTTTAGTTACACATAAAGTTAGGTTAAAAGAATTTTTCCAGTTAAAATTCACACTGCACCAACAATGCATACCGTTGGCTGAATGTGGGTCATTCAAGTGCTGGACCTCTCGCCGAAATACCGTCAAAATTTCATCTTTCTTACCAAGCTTTTCCTACGGAGGGTTGGACCACGTTTATAAGAACGTTTTCAACAGAGCATTGTTATGCGCACGTGAAATGAACTTGAAATCCTATTGTTTGTTTCTGTTGCTGATCGAGTTCAGTCAGTGTTAACATCTATACATTACTGTTATGTGTTCGAATGGTTCCACGAGTACCGATTTGGTGGGAAGGGTACGTTGTAGCCCTTTCCGATGCGAAATATTCTTATTCCCGAATAATAGAAATGTGTAAGCAACGAAATTTTAAAACTTCCAAGTCCGTTATTAGTCGAATTATTGCTGAGTCACGTTTGAAGGCAGTTAGTGAAGAAACCCGTGGGCCGCAAACCACGTCCACGAAGCGCTGCTAATCCAACTGTTGTCTTTAAGGTTCAACAAAGCCCTCTAAAATTTCCAACCCCACGTCCACGTCGTAGAGGGTGGAAACAGATGTAGTAAGGAACTCCCAGTTGGAGGTCCCGAAACATGCTGGCTAACGGGGCTATGGTTCTACCCAAGTTAAGGTGGGAGGTATCGTGCCGAGGACTGAATGGTACAAGGGTAGCGAAATATGTTGTGCCGCAAACGATCCCTTTGGGGCGCCTGGCGAGTACCCCATCGTATATAGCCTTCTGCTTGGAATAGGGGGATAGCCAAGTGGTGACTTTTTAAATTCCCCCGGTAAACAAAAGTTTATGGAAAAAAATTTAAATAAAAAGCAAGGGTTAGGGTCGCCTTCGGGATGTACCCAACCATCAAAAGCAGCTACCTCGGTAGCTGAACAAAGGGAAGAAAACAGGAATACTGGGATCTCCCAACAAGCTAGTACAAGTTCAGAACATAGCTCCAGGTTAACAGGCAATTCCGAGTTAACTCCAGGAACTAAGGCACTGAAACATACTGCTTCCGGGCTTAACAGGCTACATCTAGGCGGTTTATCTAAAACAGCTAGGAGAAACATGAGGAGGAAATTGCAAAGGCAGAGGCAAGCAGGAAGCCCTGTAGCCAAAAGCGAGCAAACACCCCTCAAAGAAACCATCAAAAGACAGCGTTCAGATGTGTCGACACCATCACCCCTGAACGTACAGGGCATCCGAAGAGACCAAAGCAGGGGGCTAAACAACAAACTTATAGTGAGGTCACTTCTTGTATCAAGATGGCCGTCATTAAGGAAAAATTCCCAGATGAGAAACTGGACGATAGTGAAGTAGGTACCATCCAGATGGACCTTCTTAGGCGGGTGGATGGAACCTCAGAAGGGGAACCTCTACCACTAATGAAGAGTTTCAGCTTGAATGGAGGGGTACTATTTTACCTATGCGAAAATCAGGCAACTGCACTTTGGGTGACAGAAGCCTTTAATAATAATGACAGTGTTCTGCAGGGCACGAGGCTTAGGGTGCTGAAAGCCAATGACCTGCCAAAACCTGTCAAAGTAGCTT
This sequence comes from Thereuonema tuberculata, assembly GCA_023159025.1. Classification (NCBI taxonomy): domain Eukaryota; kingdom Metazoa; phylum Arthropoda; class Chilopoda; order Scutigeromorpha; family Scutigeridae; genus Thereuonema; species Thereuonema tuberculata. Next base: position 33,130,097 of record JAFIDM010000002.1, read on the forward strand.
TCAAGACGAAAGACATATGGACAACCGACTCAGCTGTCCTGCTGCGGAGGCTCAGTGCCTACAACAAGAGGCTTAACACCAATTGTTGGCGAGTACTGAACCGTATCGCAGACCCTCAGGCTCTGAGATGGATCTTCCAAGTGGATAGGGAATCTGCCACAGCCATTGCTGAGGCTAAGTACCTAGCACATACCGGGGTCGATAAAGGTATCTTCAAGATCCTACACGACCCAGAACTTGTGAAACCCGAGGTTGATACCTCGACACCTGAGCCCTCTTCTTCCAAGGCACCAGCAGGTAGTTTCACACTTGCAGAAACTGAAGATCAGGCAATTTCAACTATGGATGTGGCGACAGGGGGATCGGACATGGGATCGGCACCGTCCGAAAACATGGAACTGGTTGAGATGGACGAAGGTGGGGACCTCTCTGATCGGGTGTTGGAATCCGACACCCACAGTGAGGAAAACACCTAATCGTTCTATCCTCAGCCTCTGACTCCCTTATGTCACCACAAACATGTTGAACTGCATTCAGATCAATTTACACCACAGCCGGTCTGCTTCTGCGGCTTTGTGCCAGAGACTGGCTGAGGACAACATTGATTTAGCCATTATCCAAGAACCATGGATTTACAAAGGTAACATATTAGGTTTACCTAGATCAGGATGGTTACTTACTTATGATACCACCTGTGAAAATATGAGAACCTGTATTTTGGTTAGGAAAGGCATAAATGCCATATCCCTTACAGAGTTCTTCTCAAGAGACACAACTGTAGTCAAACTTCTTCTGGAGGGAAGTAAAGTTTGTGAAATCGTTGTGGTCTCAGCATATTTCCCTTATGAGGAGAATGATAACTTTCCTCCTTTGGAGGTAAGGAATCTTATTAAATACTGCGAAAGTTGGATGTGACGCCAATGCTCACCATGTCGCCTGGGGAAGCACTGACTGCAACCAACGAGGAGAAAATCTCATGGAATTCTTGGTAAGTACTAAGTTACATGTTTTAAATAAAGGCAATGAACCTACCTTCGTTGTAAGTAATAGGAGTGAAGTAATTGATCTAACACTCTGTTCTGTTAATATGCTTTGTTCTATTAATAATTGGCATGTATCTAATGAACTTTCTCTTTCAGATCATAGGTACATTTGCTTCTGTGTTGCAGGTGAAAGGCAACAAATGGTATGTCCCAGGAACCCCAGAAAGACGAATTGGGTCGGCTTTAAGGGGATCTAAAAATACTAACAGGAGATATGATTTCTAACATACGCTCGGTGTTAGATATTGAGTTAGCTGTTGACCAGCTGCAACAAGCTATTCTCAGTTCTTATCACCAGAACTGTCCGGTCAAGGTTGCTAGTTTACCAAGGCAAGTTCCTTGGTGGAATAATGAACTTAGTAACCTAAGATATAAGACAAGGAAGCTTTTTAATAAAGCAAAAAAGACAGGTGAATGGGAGGAGTATAAAAACACCCTCACCTGTTACAATAAGGCCATCAGAGAGGCTAAAAAGGAATCTTGGAGGAAGTTCTGTGAAGATGTATCAGACATCTCCAGTACTGCCAAGCTTGTTAAAATCTTAGATAAAGGTAACTATAACCAACTAAGTTCTATAAAACTTGAGAATGGTAGTTACACAAAATCTGGAAAAGAAACACTAAGAGAAATGTTAGGAGTACACTTTCCAGAATCTAAAGAAATCAATATTGAAGACATGCATCGATCGGGTCTGGTTCCTCTTAGAGGTAACCGAACAGACTGGTGTGTGTCTAGAAGAATTGTTGAACATTCAAAAATCAGATGGGCTATTTCTACATTTAAACCCTTCAAAGCCCCAGGTATGGACGGTATTATCCCAATGCATTTGCAAGAAGGAGTGGATATCGTCATACCGATACTCTGCCGGATTTTTAGGGCAAGTATAGCTCTAGGGTATCTCCCACTGCAGTGGAGACAAACCAGAGCTATCTTTATTCCTAAACCTGGTAAACCAAGCTATATGCAAGCTAAATCTTTTCGACCTATCAGCCTTACCTCTTTTTTGCTTAAGACTCTAGAGAAATTGGTTGATAGACACATTAGAGATGAGATTCTTATATCAAATCCTCTCTCCAGTCAACAATTTGCCTACCAGCAAGGTAAATCGACTGAAACGGCACTTCATCGTATTGTAATACTTTTGGAGAAAGCCCTTGAGCATAAGGAATTTGCTTTAACTGTCTTCATGGATATTGAGGGGGCCTTCGATAGAATCTCTATAGAGGCTATTGATGCAGCCACTCATAATCATGGAATTAACCCTACCTTAAGACGATGGTTGAGATCAATTCTAAGTGAACGTGTGGTCATATCCTCACTGCTCGGGGACAACTTAGCGGTCGCTACCAATAGAGGTTGCCCGCAAGGAGGGGTTCTCTCTCCTTTGCTGTGGTGCCTTGTGGTGGATGAACTGCTGGTGTCTCTTGGGAGGTTTGGGTGTGGCTGCATTGGTTATGCGGATGACATCTCAATAGTCGTTAGAGGTAAATTCCCTAAAACCGTATCAGAAGTCATGCAGGACGCTCTGTTACTGGTTGAAAAGTGGTGTAAAAAAGTAGGTCTTTCTGTCAATCCAGACAAAACGACCTTGATACCTTTCACAAGGAAAAAGAACTTGCATGAGCTGCAAGCTCTTACCTTCTTCGATAGGAAGCTTTCCATTTCTTCAGAAGTCAAGTATTTGGGTGTTATACTTGACCAAAGAATGACTTGGAGACAACACTTGGAGCACTCGATTACGAAAGCAAAAAGAATCTTTTGGTCGTGTCGGGGAGCTATTGGTAAAACCTGGGGTATTAATCCAAAGGTTATGCACTGGATCTACACTATGATCATTAGACCCATTCTCACATACGCTGCGGTGGTATGGTGGCCAAGGGTCAAACTTAAAACAGCTCAATGCGAGCTCAATAAGCTACAAAGAATGGCGTGCATAGGTATCACAGGGGCAATGAGAACTGCACCCACGGCTGCAGTGGAATTGCTACTGGGATTCTTGCCACTACATTTACATATTGAGGCTGAAGCTACTTTGGGAGCTTTAAGGCTTAAGACTGCGGGTGAGTGGTGTTATACCCACTCAGCAAGCAGTCACACAAAGCTCTACACGCAGCATTCGAGTCAGGAGTCTGTCCTGCTAATGACAACTGACAAAATGCTTCCCTATTATTACTTTGAAAGACCATTCAGCATACATTTCCCAAGTAGAGCTGAGTGGGATTCTGGATCAATTCCTATAATCACAGATGAATCTGTTTGGTATACGGATGGATCCAAGTCTGCCAATGGATCCGGAGCAGGTGTGTATTACCTAACTGGCGGGTATGGTTTTTCTTATAACCTGGGTAATTTCACATCTGTATTTCAAGCAGAAATCTTTGCAATTCTTGCTTGTGCCGGCATCTGTTTGGACAGAAACATCAGGAATAAGAATATTTATATTTTTTCTGATAGCCAGGCAGCACTGAATGCTCTGAATCAGTGCCGCATTACTTCTAAGATCGTTTTCGATTGCCTCAAAACTCTGTCTTTACTGGCACAATTCAATAAAGTTCGTCTTTTTTGGGTGCCAGGACACAGTGGTCATGAAGGCAATGAGAAAGCCGATTCCTTCGCTAAGGAAGGCTCGGAGATGACCTTTATAGGTCCGGAACCTGTTATTGGCTTATCCAATAACATGATTAGGAAGATCTTTCTTAAGAAAATGAGAGCGCTACAGCTCAAGCTATGGCACAGGCTTAAGGGACAAAGACAAGCCAAGATGCTAATTCAAGGACCAAACAATAAACGTTCCTCCGAACTTTTAATGTTACGGAAAAAGGAACTTGGTATTGTTGTTGGTCTACTTACTGGGCATTGTCGTCTCAATAAGCATTTATGGCTTTTGAACATAAAAGACAACCCAGTCTGTAGGAGATGTGATTCAGAAGATGAGACTTCCTCACACATCTTATGTAACTGTGAATATTACACAGCGCTAAGACACAAAATCCTAGGATCTTTCTTCTTAGAACCAAAGGATTTGATTAAGGTCCCTATAAACAAACTACTGGCATTTGCCGTAGCTACTGGTCTTTTTGGGGATTAAGGTTGGGGAAAGTACAATAGACCTTAGGTCGCGGTGCTAGGTATAAATTTACCACCCATCTTTTACATTACATTACAATAAGGTTCAACAAAACATTATAAAAGAAAATCCCAGCATCCATAGAAGCCTTGCACAACGAACGTGAGTTTCCAAAACAACCATAACATGCATAATTCATAGGGATCTGCATCTAAAGCAGCACTCCAAAGCAAATGTTCACAGGCTGTTGCTTCGACACATCGCCGTAAGACAAACATTGGAAAGTGTATGAAGAATATTTGTCGGGCGAAAAAAGGCAGTACGTTATGACGTCGGGCGAAGAATGGGTTTATCGTAACAAACCACGTGCAATTTTTTAACGTCATCTTGATGCTAAAGGTCGTTCAGAATGGTTCCGCCAAAGACACAGCGTCGAGTCATACCCTGGACAATACGCCCGACCAATATTTTCCTACATGTCACGAGTGGTCAACAATACTGGAATTCGATCAATTCCGTTCAGTTCGATCTCAGAATCACCTGACGCTTCCTTATGGACTACTGCGGCTTTGGTCTGTTGAAACGGCCATTTAGGAAACCGATGACCTCGAAGTGTGACTGGTTTATGGAAAGCTTGTCAGGAGGAGTGGAACAAGATTCTTCACGCCACACTACAGCGCAGCCGCCTCCAATGGAAACTACGATGTAGGGCAATCCATCGAATGTAGGGCAGACAAATAGAGCACAACAGATAGTGGAATCGCGGCTTTTCTTAGACTTCTCACATCAGAAAATTCGTTCTGGAAAACGTGGTCCGACCCTCCATACTTCAGCTTGTCTTTTGGAATTAAATCAAAGTCACTTGCTGTTAGGTCAGGCGAATATGGAGGGTGGTTCAAGAATTCCCACCCCAGTCGATGTAACAAAGTCTGGTGCAGGAGCTGCCATGTAACATGTGACGTTATCGTGAAGAATGATGACGTTGGACAGCAGTTCCAAAACGCTGGCAACTTACGGTAGACAGTTTTGGAGAATACTTGGAGGTATGTTAGCAATGTGTATTGAACATTCCTGTGTTCCTTTTTCTTCCTTGGTTCCACTGCATTGTCTTATTAAACGATAATTTCGAAATACGTATTTCCCACTTGATCTCATTTCTCTATTGACCCAGACCACATCAGTGGTGGCAATCAGAAGAACATCAATCAAGCTTTCAAACATATATTCTAGAACTGCAGTGTTGCTCCATGTTTGGCAGATAAAAAATAGTGCCATAAAGCCCGTTTTACATTTACTATTTCACTCGCCTTAACCTCGACATTTCACTCGCCATCACCTCGCCATCAGACATGTCCTGGAAATGTCCAGCGATAGCCCATGCTCTATTTTCGAAGAAATGTCTCGACATCAAATGGCTGGACATCGCCACTAGCGCTCCTGGTGACGAATCGTAGAACTTGGAAGTCCAATCGATTTGTATCTATTTATTCGAAATTACCGATTACAAAAATGATTTTCACGATCGGAGGGCATCTTTTCCTTATGTTTTCGTGGATGCTTTCATAAAATGTTACATTATTAATCAAAATCATTTCAGAATTTCGGCTTGAAAATTCGAATCGACAGCGATCGGAGATCGCGTAAAGATATCGCCCTTGATCGAGATTTAACGAGACTGAATTATTTATCGAAACTGATTTATCGAAACTGAAAACAAAGAAACACAAAACGATGAAAAAAAAATTGAATATTTCCTATTTTAATTAATTAAATACATTCTTTCACCTATCTGATGCATTGACTAAATGGTTTTTATATAAATCACTGCTATTTTTTTCGTAAATAAAACGTAGGCATGATGACAGTTGAGAAGTGTAAATGTTCCGTTTGATTGAAGGTGTTATGGTAAGTGTAAAGCGCTGCCCAAATCACTCACAATCTACCTCGACATGTTCTGCATTATGGCTTGCATGTATGGCGAGTGAAATAGTAAATGTAAAACGGGCTTTACTTACAGAACGGGCCAAGTATTTCTAGCTTTAGCCATTTTACTTTTAGATCATACGTGATTTAATAAGAACTTGATTTAATTTAGTGTTTTAGGTCTAAACACGTTTTCATTTATTCAGTGTTTTCTTTCCAGTTGTTTACTTTTTTTTATTTTCTAGGGGTTTTTCCTGCCGTTGCCTTAATTATTACCTGAAGAGGAACTCTTTAAGAATTTTATATCCTACATTAAATTGCAAACAAAGAAACTTTGTTAAAACAAAGAAACTTAAAAATAAAAATTAAATCAAAGCAAATATCAGAATATTATGAAAACAATTGAAATAAAAAATTTCCTAAAACAAAAACGGAAAATTTTTAGAGAAATAGGCCAATCAAATATTCTACGATTCATTCATTCCTACTTTATGTTCTGAAAACATCATAATGCTTTTTCTTCTGTTATCGGAATATTATCGTTATATATTGCTGAAATGGACCGTTTTATTTAAGTAGTTCTTCGGTTCAACAATAATTTAAAGCACGCAAGTCTCATAAATTCCACTTGAACAGTTTTCTTCTCTTTTCATTCATTTGTCTGTTCGGTAGCCCATCACTTCTGAAAGGTTTATCAGTTTTCCGTAAAATTTATTACGTAGCTTATTTGTGGTCCAGCTTAAAACATAAGATCAATGATATTGTCTCCAACTTTACTATCGCACCTGTAAAAATTAACATCTATCAAAATTAACACCTGTAATCCCACGCTTAAACGACTAGACCGATTTCTTTAAAATTCGCTACGATGCTTATTAATTGTCAAACTTGAAATAAGTGCACAATTATTTCTATGCATACAACATTGTGTCAAAGCAGATTAAAACAAAAGATCCACAAAAAAATATAAAACTGGTTAATATAGTTACAGAAAATAGCTTTATTCAAAACATTATTTTTATTTCTAGAATAAAAATATTTTTAAAATTTTCAAGCAGATCTTCAAGAAGTTGCGTTGGCTTTCAGATTGATGCTCGTTTTCTATAATTGTTTCCTGAATTTCATCGTTGATTTTCCAATCTATAGAAAGATAAATTAAAAGAAAATATAAAGAGAATTCTTATTTATCAAAGAATATCTTCGTTGATGTATTACCTTTCATCATGAATAGATAAACCAATTAAGAGTTTTTAAAGATAATATTAATGAAAAACAATAACATTATTGTTTATTCACGTGCTGCCTTGATTTCTGTTTTGAGTAATTTTCTGCATTTTAATTTCTTTATTTATTTTAAACTTTAATTTGTGAAATGTTTGTGTCGGTATTTTTGAAAATGATTTACATTTGAGAGGAGGAATGAAGTTGCTGAGATATTGTTTTGACTTGTCAAAACATTTCTGAAACAATTAAGATTTTAATTTAAAGAAAAAAAGCACATAATGATCACATTTTAAAACATTTAAAAAATACTTAAAAATATGGAGCCTTTCGGGTCCCTAAGCGGGTAACCACCCCTTTTCAACACAAATTAAAATCCTTGACAGGTTAAGTTAAATACACGATTAATTTAAAGAAGAAAAACACATAATGATCGCATAATAAAATATTTAAAAAATACTTAAAAATTTGGAGCCTTTCAGGTCCCTAAGCGGGTAACCACCCCATTTCAACACAAATTAAAATCCTTGACAGGTTAAGTTAAATACACGATTACTTTAAAGAAAAAAAAAACACATAATGATCGCATATTAAAAATACTTAAAAAATACTTAAAAATTTGGAGCCTTTCGGGTCTTTAAGCGGGTAACCACCCCATTTCAACACAAATTAAAATCCTTGACAGGTTAAGTTAAATACACGATTTCTATTGTTAAACAACCAATGAATTGTCAAATTAAAACAGAACATATGATTGAATAAAATTCAGCGAAAAGCTTGATTGGAGAGTTCTTAGTCACCAATGGGAACTATATGAAAACCACGTCAATAGAATATTCCAAATGTCATATCAGCCTCAGATTTGGCGCAGCTTAGCCACTGCTGCTTTTGCGCCATTAAAATACCAACAAACAACAAACAACCCTCAGATTAAAATCCGCCATTTATCAGAGTTCCTTATTTCTACACTCCTTTATTTTTTTTTTAATTATTTTTTTGTTTTTAATAGAATTCTTTTGAAATTCAAAATTGTTAACATATTTATAAACGTTATTATTTGTAATCTTAGTGTTATTGGAACCCAAGGAAACAATAAAATATGATTCCATAATTTCCCTGTAGTCTTTATTATTATTTCCTCCCAAAATCAAGTATTTAGAAAAGTCAACATTGTGTCCCGTTTAATGTGTGTGATGCGGTATATTAGAGCCATCGGTATTGCCCGTTTTTTTGCAACTTCCATGACCACTGAATCGCTTTTTTTAAACTTAGCCCGCTATTCCCAACAAAAAAATCAATATTCATTATCCTGGCAAGCTCTATCGAGATATTGAAGAAGAATGATATTCGAAGACAGATTGATTGGTTTATTGGCGCATTCAACAATCAAAAAAGCATTCGATTGCAACCTTTCGCCTTTAGAGATAAAGACTTACAAAGATTTAAAAAGGAATGACAATATCTGATAAGGGTAACAATGTAGTTGTTTTAGATAAAGGTTTATATCAGGATGTGATTAATGTTCACATTAATAACATCCAATACTATAGCATTCAGGATATTAGTATATTATACTCTGGATATCTCGAATTTCGAAGTTTTCGAGATAACAAGGTCATAACCAAAACATAAAAATTCACGTTAATAACGTTGATACGGAATAATATTCTAAAAATTAGAGTCTTGATAGATGAGAATAAGTATAAATATGTAATGATACTTGACAATAAATCTAAATATAGCAATGAGAATTTTAAATTTTAAAAGTAGTCGAAAATAATTACATCAAACTGAAAAGAATTAGTGAAATACAATGAACTTACATTGCTAAAATTTCTTAAAAATGTCCAGTATCGTGGCCTGGCGACATCTCTTTTGAAATTGTTCTTCAACCAATTTTTCTATTCGAAAAATAGCTGCAAAGTCATCGAAAAATATTCGACATAATAAGGTTTTGACTGAAAACTCTTCGACATAAGAATTAAAATTAACATTATATGAATATATAATATCAAGGGGAAAAATAATTTTTTGAAATATCAAGGTTATCGAGATATCGAAGTTCGAGATATCGAGAGTATACTGTATTACAGAAACTATGAATTTGATAAAGAAAAATCTTCGAAAATTGGGTAGGGAAATTCATTTGGACAAAAACATAATTGAGAAACAGTTCATTCAAGACTACTGTCTATAAAGGTCTTACCAAAGATCCACAAACAAACAAATTTCAATAATCTATATCCCCCAAGACCCATTATAAACTGCCGTAATTCCCTTCTTAGTGTAGCTAAATTTGTCGCTCAGAAACTTCTACAGTTTAAATGTTGGTGAGTAGATCTTGTCAAGAATTGCAATGACTTCTGCGGTAATCTTAAATGTTCACAACATACAGACTTCTCAGGTGGTGATATCATCCAAGGTGGAACCTTTGCGTTTCTTCTGCAAATTTACTAACTCGGCGCCATTTACTAACTCGCTGATACTAGACACACGCTTCCGAGTTTGAGATTTAGGGACTGAAGAAACTCTCCTAACGAGATAACGGACCAGGAATCGAATCTTCCAGTCAAGGTACCCCTGTAGTGTGAAAGTAAGGTCCCTAAGCCTCAACTCGACAGCGTGTATCTAAGATCAGTGAGTTTGTAAAAGATGCCATTCGCAACAGAAAAAAGCTACATTGATTTCTCTTATTTCATAACAGAAAAAACAGAAACGCACGTAAACTAACTGAGCTAATTTTGGTTTTTGTGCTGGGAATCGGAGACGGCACCTTTTCGAGTTTCAACACTCATCAATCCAATCACGCTCGGCATTCCAAGCTCAGTGAAGAATCACAATATACAAAACGGACAAACGAACAAGACAATGACTCCTCATTATAAAAAACATCAAAAAATAAATCAAGAACAAAAGGGATTATAATAAATCCACGCTAGCTAACCGCTTAGCTCAGTAAGGGTTTATTCAATAAAACATTAGTAATTAAAATTAAATTTAACATGCGTACAAGATTATTACATAACTTGGAAAAAACAGAAACGTACATAACTGAAAAAAAATTCAATGAGCTAATTTTGGTTTTTGTGCTGGGAATCGAAGACGGTACCGTTTAGAGTTTCAATACTCTCATCAGTCCGATCCCGGTATGTTGGTTTTTTTTTCTTTTCTTCTTTCTCTCTATTGAATCATTCTTTGTAATGATTAGTCTCTGAATAATAATAATAATAATAATAATAATATTAATAATTTGAAATAGGAATCATTATAAATATAAAGCAAGGCAATTACTGTAGCTAGATATTTCCTTAATATCGAATTAAAAATCAAATATGTAGAAATTAAATCAAGTAACATAACGGTTATTATATATAATTTATCATCGATAATATATAACCCTATCATCGATTCTAGTAAAGATTTCTTTTTAAATCATCGATTTCTATGCAAGGATTAAACATTTTTCTTGTCTCGATGGCCCCAAGAAGGACTACTCTGTCTAAAATACAAATAAAACAGCAAGCAAGATTTGTAAAATACAATTTTTTTTTTTTTTAATGCTTGTTCATATCATAATGAGTTAGATTACAAATCTTGAATACCTGAAATTCTTCAGAAAGCAATGCATCCAACTTCACTCTTGTTTCTTACAAATTTCCTGTATAAAAAAAATAAATAAACAGAAATATATTTATAACGAAAACTTTAAAACAGAATCTTGATAAACATTGAATGGGAACAATTCACATTACTAAAATCAAAATTTATTTTAGAGAACATTTATTATTTATTATTTTGGAAGATAAAACTTCTGATTCCAATTTTGATAAAGATTGTATCATTTTTTATTCGTTATAATTTTATCATTACATCATACCACATATTTATTTATTTTTTATTTTTAGTAAAGAGTACCATGCCTTCCGGAAGGATCAATCTTCAATGATACCACATCAGCAAAGAAAAAGAACAGTTTTTAGTTTTTATATGCAGGTTCCAACTGTCCAAAAGTATATCGAAATTCAATGATTCAGAGATTTAGAATAATAAACAAATAAATTAATGAGGCACAAAATTAAAAATATTTGAATCATCATTGGTGAGTGTCCGGGATGGCAGTTTATTCCTCGTTGCTGTCTCATCAGCCAGACGAATTCCTCGCAATTTTTAATTTTGTGTCTTGTTCATTCTTTTCTAAATTTATAATAAGTTCAAGTAGTTGCTACTTTACATTATGTACAGAAACATCAGCTTTCAATTTTTATATAAATCGGAAGAACAGTTTATAGACCAATGTGTAATTACAAATGCAAAGTAAATTCAGAAATGCAATATAAAAACTAATTAAATTGAAATTTAATAATCCAAACTCACTTTAACTTTAACTCAAATTTAAATTATTTAGTCAAATTAATTGGGAAAATTATACTAGTAATAGCATTAAATGCATTAAAAATCAATTAATCTATGATAGAATTAATGATAAAATAAGAAAAAACTTTCTATCTCTTCTTTTAATCTCAACTTTATAAGTCATATAACAAATTTCCAGCACCTTTAACACAAGGTTAATTAATCTAATTGCACCTAATAGGACTGGTTAACATTTTAAAAAAAAAAACTTCAACAACAAGCTAATAGAATGACTTTTAACATATATTTCGTAAATATTTCATGGGGGTTTTTTTTAGGCTATTTAAATGGAAGTTGAGTTTACTTCTCTTGTTCATGTAAACGATGCTTTAAGTTTTTGTTTCAGTTGAATGTGTTTTTTTTTAATTTTTTTTACAGAGATTGCACAAATATTTGGACAAAATCGTAATGAATTTTGAGGTATTTAGATATATGAGAGTCAATAAACATTTGTTTGTTTGTTTTTGTGTGTGTGTGTGTGTGTGTTCTATCACATGACGGATATAATGGCAAATCAGCAACATTCCTTGTTGTCAGTGCCGTAGCTAGTGGATTGGGGGCCCCGGGGCAGAGCCGGCACTAGGAGGGTGCGGGGCCTCGGGCAAGATGAATTTTGCGGGGCCGTTGACAGTCTTATTTTAACAACCAAAAAAAAACCGACAATTCTATTTTATCCTCTTTCTTCTAAGTTCGCCAACCCCTAACGCCGGCTCTGCCCGGGGCAACAAGTGTTCACGGTTTCGTAAAAAAAAAAATCCCCCTTCGTTCGGCGGCCCCCTTTGCTCGGGGGCCCCGGGGCACTGCCCCGGCTGCCCCGGTGGTAGCTACGGCCCTGCTTGTTGTGTTTTTACCAATGTGATTAGGTAAAGATTTTAGAAATAATAATAATCAGAAACTTCAATGATCTCAGTTGCTCATTCTGCAGTTGGTTAACATCAGTACTGATAGGATTGATAAATTTACATTGGTAATTCGTATTCGACCTTCTGGCATAGCCTAGTGGTCTAGGTGTCGGTCTCCCACTAGCCGATGTGTCGGAACCTAGATTCGAATCTCGGGAGCGGCATGGTTATTTCAATTTCCCCCTGTGTTTGCTAGCCTCTCCTTCACTTTCTCTTCGTGTCTGATGCCAGGCCATAATGGCTTCCTAAGGAAGGCAACAGAAAACCATCTCAGTATCTATTCTCTAGAATAAAGTGAGTCTCCAAGATCGGAGAGGGCCAATGAACCTGCAGCAAAAGCATTGCTGATGAAGATCGGCCCTCATCAAATACAATTCAGTTTTTGGAGTCAAACCCTTCGGGCCTCATCAAATTCAATTCAGTTTTTTATCGTTTGCGACAATTGGAAATTATAAATATTACTTTTTTTCAACGAAACATAATCCTTTAACAATGTATATCAGTTTTCAATTTATATCTCAAGTTCCAGCAATTATTTATCTTTTATTTCTGCACTACGTATTTTCTATTTTACTAAATCTCTTTTGGCATTGGTATGATGTTGGATAACTTTGAATCGATTGTTCTCTCTCATCCGAAAGCATAATTTTATATAATTTTTAATTTTTTTTTGTAAAATATGATTAAAATATTTAAAGCAATAAATGAAGACAAACTTACGTCTCTTATACCGCAAACACAATCTTTACCCTAAAAAAAAGTTAAAAATGTAAATTATTAAAATAAAATCAACTAAGCGTTTTCTACATTCCAAACATATAAGTACTAAAAAAGATAAGTACTAAAAAAATCTCGCTCGAACTTGTCCAATAGGTTAGTAAAAAATTATAAACTTTATGTTGTAAAAAATTATGATATTAAAAGCTTTCCTAAGAAAAATAAAGATCATTCTTAGTTGCTAATTTCACGATACCGTACTTCAAACTTTTGTAAAAAAAAAAAAAAGGATGTTAAGTAAGTGACGCCGAAGGATTGATCCACTCGAGTTTCGAACATTGATAATTAAAAGTAGAATTATACTTCACTCAATAAGTTTACATTTCCAGAAATGAATTCTCTACAAATTATGTTTAAATCTTGAAATTTTCGAAGGCCTTCAAACTTAATGCATCTTTGGAGAAACTGGAAATTTTTCTTAAGATTAAAGTTCTTTAAAAAAAATCAACTTTTTTAGCATTGATTTCTTTTGGTAAATAAGGTTTATTTATATATTTAGATATATATCAAAGGTTTATGTTGATTTTTCGGTTTTTTTTTTTCATGGCAATGATAATGGATTTCATTATTTCAAGACTGAGGAAAGCTTAGGAAGAAGAATTTAACAGAGGTGTTAGGTCTATTAGGTATTAGCTAGAATAATCCAGATGCTTTTCAAAAAACAAAAACAAAAAGACCCCGAAAATTAATGAGAATCATGTAATGCAATTAGAAAAGATAGCAATATAAAAGATGAAAATAACATGGAGATGCTTTTGAGAGGAATTATTGGTGTCAAATCTCTACACTTGCAGAGATATAATAACTATACATGCAGAGATATAATAAAGATCAATTGACACCCAATGTGAAATGAATATTAAATGACTATTGAAAACAAATCATGATGTGTGATTACTTTTGCAATATCATTGTGTAATGAGCAAAGCTCAAAAATGTCCATTTCAAACTTAAAAATTTCTCAATCAACTTGAATACGGTTTTCATCAGTGGGTAGGAGATATACTGTATCAGGGATAGCCTTGTAGCTTCACATTACTACCTCAGGTATTCAAGCAGTGAAGAAAACCCTTCAAGCCTTGACAGAGATTATACGAATTAGACAAAAGTGGTTTAGAAAATCGGACCCGCATCTTTTCATTTTTTCGTTTTACACATTCCGAAAACTTTCAAATTCTAGGCACTTCATTCGTACTTTATCGAAACTTGCAAATTAGTGTTGGAAGTCAAACACATAACATTCATTCCACATAACATTCATTCCAGATTAAGAATTAAATGAATTAAATAAATTATATGAATAACAAGAATTAAATGAAATACATGTGCAGCACTGAACTGCAATTGTTCAAATTCAATCAGGATGCAAAAATATGGTCCAAATAATTACTGTCCGTTTATGAATGGCATAGCTACCACTGCGGGACGATTTTACTCCGCAGAGGGGTGATACGCTGAGATGGGTATTTTCCAAAGAAATTCTCTTGGACATTTTTGCTTTTAAGAAAAAAATAACGAGGAGCATTTTTGCAATAGTATTTATTCTTTCCATAATTCTTTCCCGAAAAGCGCAAATAGAACGCAGCTACTAGTAAACTAACACTGTAAAAAGTAAACATCCCCTCGTTAACTTTCTCCTCACACCTATTCTGAAGAACTCGAAGGAGACCTGACACATGCGCAAAAGCGTTGAAGGCTCTCGTGAACAAAAACGAACTGTACCTAAGAAATTGTTTTATTAACATTTTTCATAAGACTAGTAATGTATACAGAAATATCCAATAGTTTACAAAAGTTTTCTTCGTAGTATTGTATAGTTTGCTATGAAAAAAAAATACCTATAATGATGCTACCTCTTTAACAGTTATTTCAATTGTGAGAATTCTTAGCAAACTGTTATTTTTCTTTAAATTACAGAATTTTATTAACGGTGAAAATTGTCAGAAGATGCAGTGCCATTTTTGTAACAGATGAATCTACAAGATTTGCTATCATGATTAAATCAAAGCAAAGAATAAGTTAAGAACTATTATTTTCGAGTACATAAATATTAAGATATCATTAGTACTGAATCTATTCTTACCTTTCCTTTGCAATTTCCTACTGCCTCTTTAAACTTATCCTGAAATTAAGAGCATTTTTTTTTATATATATTTTACAATCATTAAATGTTTTTGAAATAGAAACTCAGATATATTGGAAATGATGCTCTTGAACTAACTTGAAATGTAAATAAACAGAATTCTCTCTCTTACTTTGCCATCGCAATCCATGCCATCAATTTTGCTCTGGATTTGTTCAATGTCGGGCTCACCATTTTCTTTGTCATATTCCTGTAATTGATATTTGCCAAATTAGGTTAATTGCATTGTGTTATCTTAAATACAGAAATATTGTAACTCCATTAAAAATTTCTATCATTTGTTTTAATTGTTTTACTTCAAAAATATTACTTACAATTTCGGCATTTCTCAATATGCAGTGCTGCAAAGGAAATATGAAGATTTATTAAAACAATAAATTTCACTTTTCAGACAAGCAAGACTAGCAAATGTTTAAAATTAAATACGGTAATTAGCAGTAAAAACATTTTGGCAAGTAAATATATATAAAGAACGAAATTTCATGTTTTGTATGTTATGTTTTGTTCTCTTCTAGACAAATTGTAATTGTTTGTTCTTCTATCTATTTATATTAATAATCCTGTTGTTTAGTCAATGCTTACTCAATTTTAATTTGTAGTTTGATCGAAATCAATCCCCAACCCCCTTCTTTTTCCACGTTGAATTCCCCTCCAGATGGGTGCCCAGCCTTCTGCGGTAGCTGGTATCTTTCCTGGGAGTTAAAAGCGGACGAGCATTGGGCTGACTTCCGAATCTAAATTTAGTCCCTTATCTCCAATGACCCAAGGGCCTGCAAAGGCTTACAGTGGAATACTTTAACTTTTGTAAGTGGAAATCTACAGATAAAACTAATAGAATGTATTCGCTGGGCACTGAGGGTACGGAGATTGATCATACATAGTAAGCGGGAATAAGAACGTGAACCTTTACGAAGCTGCAAATCTTATAGTAGACTTGCAGATATCATTTGCTCCAGTACCAGCCACGTTGCATTCATCAACCAATCCATAAAATTTCAAGAGATGGATTCTTCAGAATTGCCGGAAATTTGAAGCCGCTTACTCTCCTTTCTATCGTCTGAAATGGAAGTGTCTCCACATCGTAATAAAACGGGGAATTGGACAAACATCATCTGAAAGGCTTTCTCAATTTTGACCGCTGCTAATGAGTTTGGAGGCGACCCTAAGAGAATTCATAGGAAGAATCATATCCACGATGAAGAACATGTTGGTAGAGTGATGGTTATTCATGGCTGGTATAGGATCCGGTATGGCGCGAACATGGGTAAAAATGTCTAGCTGCTATAAGAGCATATTCCCGAAATGAAAGCAAAGTTTTTCAAAGACAATCCAGATTGTTTCATCCAGCAAGTCACGGCGATTTATTGCTGTTTCCACACAGATATGATTAACCAATGTTAGCCTTAACAGCTTCTTCAACCCCATCAAAACCATGTTGGTTAGATAAATATATATATATATACACCGTTTTTTATTACGGTTTACGATTACGGTTTGTTTTTGTATTCCTGACTACATTTAAAGTTTGTGCAGGAAATTTTGAATCACGCCAAATATATATATCATGCTAATGCTAAATTTGCTGGTAATAGATGTCATTGCTCTTCTTTCGCATTCTTTATTCTGGTAAAAGAAATTTCTCTCAAAATTTGACATTTTTTCCTATACAATGCTAATCACAACATTCCACAATTTTTCGACCACACCAAA
>JAFIDM010000002.1:33147305-33168040 GCA_023159025.1 Thereuonema tuberculata
TATACAATGCTAATCACAACATTCCACAATTTTTCGACCACACCAAAAAGGAAATTGTTACTGGGTGAATTTTTGTCAAAATTATTACAGAACAGCTGCTTCACAAGCAACAGACTAGGATTTTTTTACGACCTCTACTGTATGGCCGATTATACAGCTCTACCCGTTGACAACACCATTTTCTAATTTTCTCAATAACTAATAGAAAGTTTAACACAATACATACAATATATACAATCACGTGACATACTGCAGCTTCCAAAGTGCTCACTGGGGGGGGGGGGGAATAGAATGTTTTTCGTTGTTGCGTGAGGTTCGCACCGAAGAGCGATCTTCGTAACTGAAGATCCGTATCTATGGATCTCAACTGTTCCCAATATGGCGAACTCCTAGAAGCATCCATAAAATTTCTAGGAAAAGATTATGAGGTAGTTTCCCGCTGCCTTCCTCAGGAAATCATTAAGGAATGAATCAGACCGCAAGAGAGAGAAGACAGAAAAGAAATTTCTCACAAACAGCCATGCCCACGCCGGGATTTGAACCCATGTTCCGACGTATCTGATCATGCGAGGCCGTCTCCTTGCGCACAAGACCACGCCGGAACGGTTAGAATGTTTTTATACTGTTTATTTCGCCCAATACTGTATTATCAACTCAAATCAAAGCATCGATTATATTATTAAAAAAATATATACTTACGCATTTCGCAGAGTCATCGGCTTCATTTTCGCACTCTTTCATATGTTCTTTAATCTAGTCAAAGTAAATAAATACTTAGATGAAAGTTTTAATAAAGTATTTTTTTTTCTTTTTTTTTATTAGCTTTAAAAAAGCTAAATAGAACATGTTCTCGAAACATGTAACCCCAGCTCTGCTATATTATAATCCTTCCTGTATTTATATAAAGAAAGTGTAATCTGGGCCAATACAATTTCATTTTCATTAAAGACTGTTTATAAAATAATATATTTTGAGCTTTAATTTGAAAGAACAACATTTCAACTTTCAATTATATTAACAAATTTACATATCTTGTAATATCTATGGCCAAGAGCGCAAAATTTAGCTTGGGAGTATTTTTTTGATATTTAATATCTTTTTAGACCAAAAATTATTTAATTGTACAATTATAGAAATTCAAAACATATTATCTATCTAGTATTATTTATCTAATAATAAAAAATATTATTATTATTATTATTAAAAATATTATTAACTTCGTTAAGATTTTTTGTTTAAAAATATTTAAGAGAGAAGTGTGTTTGGAAAATGCTTGTTGAAATTTAATCCTAAAGTAATTACGATTCTTCAACAATAAGGGGTAAAGGTATGAATGCAAAACTTATCATTGAAACGATTTCGAATTTTATTGGTCAACATTTTGTATTGTTCTGTTTGCGAAAGTGAAGCGAATATCAGGCCAAAATTTACAGTGTGAGAGGGAAAAGACTTCTCATTTTATATGATTGCAGAGAAGTATCTTCTATGCATATTTCTGCAAGAACGGTTGGTTTCTTTGAAGTACAGGACTGTGAAAATGAATGTCTAGAAGATGTGTAGGCTTTGTACCACAGTGCCGTCCTATCTGAGAATATCAAGGGCTAGAGAAACTTGTATTCAGAAGGAGCGAGGATATATACTGAAGTAGAATCTGCAGAAATACTGATAAAACAAATCAATGATTCTTTAAAAAAATATTTCTGTTTGAAAGAAGCGCAATCAAATCTCATTAAAAATTGTAACATTCAATTAAATGCAGCAAATGGAAAGTAAGTACAGATAAAAATCGAACTAAAACAGCAGAGTAAATGCTCTTATCTAAAATGAGGAACGAGAATTTGTACTGGTAGGAATGATTCACTGGTAGAAGTGATTGGTAAGTAAGGAAGAGAACGATCGAGAAAGCATGAGAGAAAATGAAGGATTATGATGAAAATCATGAGTTTGAAAGTTGTGTGAAACAACAGTATACTGCATAATTATTGATAAAGCAAATGCCAAAATTAAAACACTTTGATGAAACCTTAGCATCAATTCTTACTAATCAATAGTTTTCTGATGTTTCTGTACATCACAACACTCTAGGGCATCGGTTTTCACTTTACTACGCTTATGTATGTCCCAAAGTAAAACCTGATTATTATTATTATTATTTTGACTTCCACTCCTCATGTTTCCAAAAAAAAATCTTGATTTCATCCACATAATTCTTCTTTATAGACGACATTAAAATAGGAATACGATTCCTTTGATGCCGACTATCTCCCTCTCCCAAGGAATAAAATCTATTTTATTTAATTCCAACATTTCATTTAAGGGTTTCAGGAGAATTGATACAATATACAGGATATATCTGAAATGTGCTGCCAAATTTAAAGGTTGTATTCAGTCATGCGAAACAACGAATAAATGTCATATAAACATGGATCTGGAAATACGTTATTCCAAGATATGAACGATGAAACGGACAGCCCGACGACTTCTGAACCTTCATTATCCTGACCGTTGGATTGGAAGAGGGGGACCAACAGCATAGCCTGCTCGTTCCCTGATATAAACCCTCTGTTCTTTCTCGTGTGGGGCTCTCTTAAAGCATTAGTGTACACCACGCCTATAACTGACGCCCCGCACTGCATGATCGCATAGTGGATAGGTGCAACACAATTCCACGTGCACCTACCAACTTCGACCGTGTTCGACAGTCAATGGAATGACGTTGTGCTGCGTCTATTGCGGCCGGTGGAGGACATTTCGAGCATTTTCTGTGAAACTGAGCGACAGTATGGCCAACACCCCTGAATTGTTGCATCGTTTATATCTTGGATATAACGCATTTCCAGTCCCATATTTATATGACATTCATTAGTTGTTTTGTATGATTGAATATAACCTTTAAGTTTGGCAGCACATTTCAGGTACACACATTTCAAGTACATTTCAGATATTACAGTATTACGTTTCATGGCCTTTATATTACAGTATTTAATTTTTTATTATCTTTTGTATTGATAATAAAGTTTCTAGAATAACTTACAACGGTACAATTGAAAAATGGATATCGATGAATATTAAATAATTTTCCAATTTCAGCATCATAATTTTAGCTGAATCAGTTATTCAATTCTATTAAATTAAATCTGTTTTATTTTCACTAAAGAATATAATTGGAAATTTCGGATACTGAACGCTTTCTAAATATATAGAATTTTGAAAATCATTTCACAAATTCCACAAAGTAAATATTAAGTATTTTAAGTACTCAAAAATGGAGACTGTAATGCTGACTAAAAATGGAGAGTTTTAAGTTCAGTTGGATATTAAAAAAAAATAATCTAAATCAAAGCATTATTGCTTCTCTTTCAGCTCTAAGGAATAATTTTGGTCATCAAGGAGACATTCTAATGTTAATCATATTCAGGATAAATTTTGTGCCTTTAAAAAGTGTAATTTAAAAGCTTTTAAAAACTGAAGGAAGGCAATTTTCGAAATTTAATTTTGATAATCCTGAATACTCAGTCGATACTTGATGGATAACTAAGAATAAAAGTTCCTAGGCTATAGTTTGGATGCTTGTTACATTAATTTTTGTAGTAATCCTAGTAATCCTCTTAAGAGATACGATCGGAAAAGGTAATAATTTAAAAGGAGAATGTTATCTCTTAATCTAGAGAATTCGTAATGTGTTACTTTTAACAATTTTTTCTTCCTTCTTTTGCTAATGCAGTTAGAACTGAACAACGTTTCGTAAATACTTAATTAAATATCTTTATATATTAATATTAATATCATTTTTTGGATGTGAAATGATTTAAAATTTTACCCTTTCATCCACATGTTCACAGCAACACTGTTAAAAAAAATAAGAAGGAAAATATTATTAAATGAGGATTATAGTAATGTTTTAAATATTCTTTAAAGAAAGAGTCTATTGAAACATCTATGAAATATAAATCTATTAAACTTTAAAAAAAGAGCAAAGTCTTAATATTATTGCAATTTAGGTTTCTAAATTGTTTCCAAATTTTGCCGCTGACGACGTGGAGATAATTGGATAATACCTCCTGAGAAACAGTGATTTGTTTTTTGATATTGGCGTTTTATAATCCCAGATCACTGTCCGGCTTTTTATAGGTTTAGTAATATAAGTTATTTTTTATTCTTATATTCTTTACTTTCGGAATTCAAAATTGCAAATGATTGATTGAAATCCTTGCTTTGCGAAACTCGAAGAGGCAGCTTCAAGTTGGTATTATTATTACTTTATTTATTATTTATTTTAAAAATCATTTTGAAATGGTTCACTTTACATTAATTTTGAGAAAATTTTGTTAAGATGTAAGATATTATCCAAATTTAAATATTATTGTTTCTGTTATTAAATAATACTTTTTCATTAAATTCTTGGTTAAATCTAAGACAAAACTATGCTTTACAATACGTCTTTGTCTTTCTTTTTCCTTGCCAGAGATTTATTTGTTTCAATCTAATTTATTTGTTTCTTTTTTATGCGTTTATTCAACAAAATAATAAGTTTAAATGAAACTATAGAAACTTAGACATTCATTGAAACTACAGAAACTCAGACATTCATTGAAATTTAAACAAAGTACTATTTAGGTTTCGATTACTGAAAAGAATGAGAAAAAGTAAGTCAAGCACGATATTTGACATTAAAAAAAGACAAATAATTTCCTTACCTTTGCATTCACAGAGGAGGATTGCAGTGTCACCAACAAAACGGCTGCGATAATAAAGATTCTCATGGTTGAAAGTTTCAAACAAACTAGCATTTCAAAGTAGCTTGAGCATTTATATGCAAAGCTTTACATAATGTAATGGTGTTTGTAATGTTAGGCAATGATAGGTAAATAAAAAGAAGAAAACCTCACAAACAGGATTCCATCAGCATTCACGTAAAAGGGTGTTTGTTCAAAAGTCACGATATTTCCCTCCTTTTCATTTCATGTTATCTACAGAACAGAAAGCGGAATTTGTTTCCGGCTATTTTTGCTTTTCATTTTCTTTTTTTTAATTTCTAAGAAATAATAACTCCTCAGGGAGATTAAATTCCTCTGTATTTCCTCCAGATGAGTTGAAGGTTCACCAAATCCCTTTATTTAAAAGGGTACCAGGTTTCTTAGTTGAGGTTCCTGGAAAAGGCGGAAGTCGGACTGGCCCTCCAGAGTCACTTACTTATTATAATCTGGTGACAGAAGCAGACTGAGGATAATGGATGTTTAAGCAAAATTGAATCCCGATATTGATCCGAATTTATTGCTAAAGATGGAGATAATATTAATACACAACTTTATTTGTGAAAAAGATGACAACCTTATCTATTTCAAGGAATATCTTACTTAATGTTAAAATAAACTTGAAGTTAAACAAACCAATTAACATTATAACTTATAATTCCTATTAAATGAAAAGTCTATTATTTAAAGAAATTAAAATTTCTCTTAACATATTAAAAAAGTATATCCCATTTACTTCTGCGAGCTGAAGGAACCGGACTCTCCAGGGGAGGTTGGGTTTTTTTTCCATCAGGTTTTTCTACTGCATACGGGTACTAGAGGTCATTCAAACTTCAGTAAAATTCGTACCGGATTTGTTTTCCATGGCAAAAGGTAAGGAGGTATTGATTAGGCGATCCCGCTGTTGGTTGTGAATCGTTGCTAGCAAGTAGCTCCAAAGACCTGCATGGCTTATATTACCTTAAAAGTTATTGTCAAAGTGCAAGATGGGTCTTAAATTTTTCCACGTTGATACGTGGACATTTTCTGTAAGGCCCATTATTATTATGACGGTGTGATAATGGCAGATGCGGTGTCTCGTGCTTCGAATTTTTTTAG
The DNA here is from genome assembly GCA_023159025.1 of Thereuonema tuberculata. Taxonomy (NCBI): domain Eukaryota; kingdom Metazoa; phylum Arthropoda; class Chilopoda; order Scutigeromorpha; family Scutigeridae; genus Thereuonema; species Thereuonema tuberculata. Next base: position 33,153,158 of record JAFIDM010000002.1, read on the forward strand.
GAAAGTAATATTGATTCGATTATAATTATTATTTAAGAAGAAGGAAACGAAAAGAAACAGTGATTAGAATATTTGATATTAGTTCGATCACTAATGATTTATTATAGGGAGGACGGGACATAAAACTTAGAAATACAAGTAAATGGTTTATAATTGCCATTATTAACAAAAATAATAAATAAAATTTGATGAAATAACGAGCAAAAGATTCCTGATGTATTTAGAGATGGAACAGGCGGTTCAAAGAATGAATAATTTAAACACAATGGAATTAAAAAGAACAGCAAAAATATACAAATATACATATAAATACGTATATCGATTGTTCTATTTTCAGATTTATTCTAAATTCATATCTAGGAAATTCGAGATGAATAGCTTTTAAACAAGCCTTTTAAAAATTTAATTTCTGTAAGACTGTCATATATTTAAGTATTTTTGTTACCTGTAGTAACACACAACATCTGAATCATATTAAATCATAGCCACATAATTCTTATACAAGCAAATTTTCGAAGTATTACGTTGAAGTCAAGCCTATCTTTAAAAGCAAAATACAAACCAATTGATTAAAATAATACCGTTAAGTATCATAGAAACATTATCAAAAATTAAACCCCTACCTAACCAATACAAAATTTATTTATTTCAAATTTATAACATATTTTTTTAAAATTAAACGAATGCTTTCATATATCGACTATTGCAAAATACAATTTTAAATCTTTTCATGTTACGATACATAGAGTTATATAAAACAATACTATCTGTTATTTTTAATAATAATAATCTTTTTATTGACCAAATACAAATACAGTATGCGCCAAAATACACAGTACTGAAATGAAAAGATGAACAAAATTATATTATTGTCATCTGTGAGTTTATTTCTCCTCAAAAGAAATTAACATATACACTACACACATACATACATAGATACATACATACATACATACACACACTATTAGCGTGTTGATTTACCACGGTATGCATAAAGATTTTAGTAATATAGATTAGTACTTTTCAGTCAAAGTCAGTTCAATTTTTACAGATAAGTCAAAAAAGCAGTTTGAAGAGAGTTGTATTTCCCATGGCGTAATGGATAAGATGTCTGACTTCGGATCGGAAGGTTGCAGGTTCGATTTCTGTCGCGGATGTTTCACTGTAAAAATTGTTTCTATTTTTCATTCTCACACAAAACTGCGCCGGACAGAAAGACACACAGAGAAATATAAGATTTTAGTAATATAGATTGTTACTTTTCAGTCAAAGTCAGTTCAATTTTTACTGATAAGTCAAAAAAGCAATATGAAGAGAGTTGTAGTTCCCATGGCGTAATGGATAGGATGTCTGACTTCGGATCGGAAGGTTGCAGGTTTGATTCCTGTCGCGGATGTTTCACTGTAAAAATTGTTTCTATTTTTCCTTCTCACACAAAACTGCGCCGGACAGAAAGACACACAGAGAAATAAAAGATTTTAGTGATATAGAATGTTACTTTTCAGTGAAAGTCAGTTCAATTTTTACAGATAAGTCAAAAAAGCAGCTTGAAGAGAGTTGTAGTTCCCATGGCCTAATGGATAGGATGTCTGATATCGGATCGGAAGGTTGCAGGTTCGATTCCTGCCGCGGATGTTTCAGTGTAAAAATTGTTTGTATTTTTCATTCTCACACAAAACTGCGCCGGACAGACAGACAGACGGACACACAGAGAAATAAAAGATTTTAGTTATATAGATTAGCAATAAATATCGAGGTGTTACATTTCGTATACACTTCCTTGACTTAGTTGTAAACAATGCCGTTTAACCATTTTTATACTACAATCCATGATCATTATCTTGACAAAAATATTTTTACAATTGTTTAAAGTCTTCAATTTTTGCTGTTCTTTTGTTATTGATACATTTCTTTACCTTGTCTTTAGCTAAATTTATTATTACATTATCTACTTCTAATCAGTCATTCCTATTAAAATTACTATTTTTTTGTATTTCTTATTATCATGCATTTCATTATTTTTCTTATTTTAGTATCGTTTTCCGAAAATAATATTTTAATTTCATCACTAATGTTGTGAGCCAGTTTGCAGCAATGATCCGCTACATCTTGTTTGTTTTTAATTCAATAAATGTGTTCTAAAGCACGATCTCTGACCGTCCTTTCAGTTTCCCCAATATAGAAAGTACTGCAATTCAAACATTCTAATTTGTAAATTAGTGCTCTCATTTTCATTCAATGTACGACACAGTATGTTTTTTAATTTATTATTATATTCAAATGTTACATTGACATCATTTTTTCCGCAAATCCTTTTCAAATTCCTTTTATTCAAATAAGGTATTATCATTCTTTCTTTATTATTGTACTGGTTCATTTCATTAATTTCGAGCTTCTGATATTCTTTTAATGCCTTATTTATGAACCTTTCGTCATATTCATTTTTTTCAAGACAATTTTCATATCCCTTATTTCATTTGCAAAATCATCATTACAGCTTGAAGTTCTATCCAATCTATTTATATAGTTTTCAACTATATTCATTTTTATATGTAGCTATGACCTGAACTAAAATTTATTGTGTGGTCACTCTGTGACTCTTTTTCATGATGCTTTAAGAATAAATTATTATTCTTTTTAGCTAAACAAACATCTAGAAAATTTAATTTCCCATTATTCCCTTTTTCCATTTTGAATTTTATCAGAATTTTTTTCATTGATGACCTTAAAAAATTTTGAAATTGCCTATTAAATTCCTTACCAAATTAATAGTATGTCATTAGCATACCTATAATATTCAAAATTAAATTTAGTTTTATTTAATAATTCATCCTCAAAAAATTCATATAGACATTACAAAGACTATCCGATAGTGGGGAACCTATCGGGAAGCTTTTTATCTGCTTAAAAATTTCTTTCTAAAGTTTGACAATAGTAGTGCTCGTTATGAATCTTATCCAATCCATCAACTCTAGGTTGTTTATCTTATGTTTCATTAATTCCTCATTATTCTTAATGCCAATTTTTCTAAAATTGATAGTGTTTCGTCCACAGGGATATTCGTATATATATTATCAATATCAAGTGACAATAAGCAGAATTTTTTCTTATTCACAAAATACAAATGTTTTAATTTTAGTTCTTGTAGTAAATAGTAAAAAAAAAGGTACAATAAGAATAAGAATAAGGTACAATAAATAGATTGTTGGAGAGTAACTCGGTAACTTGGCAACACGGATGGTGTATTGTGATGTGTTGGTAAAAAGAAGATAAATGGCGATTAAAAGGAACGAGACGATATGGCACAACTTTATGGAAGTAGAAAATATATTCTGCTTCTAATAACCATGAGTATCCTTATTTATATATATCTAGAGTTGTGCAGCTGTGATTATAATTGAATTATTTAAAGTAAACTCAAGAAAAGCTTTACTTTAATAAAACTCTTATCTGTTCTTTATTATATTTCTTATTCCATCGATAGTAGCAATAGAAAAGGTGAACCAGTATAAAGATGTTCGAAGTAGTGTCAACAATCTTGATGAATATTTGACTTAATCGTAAAACGAGGAATCGTCGATTCAACAGCGGAACGGATGCAGATAATAGGATTATCCAAACATCGATATTTGGAGGTTACTTTTAAGAAGAATATAAAGTAAGTGACTGTTAATTATTGTAATACACAGGACACTGGGATTATTTAATTCATTCTACAGGTTAAAACCTGGAAGACATAAAAGAATTTATCGTCAAAGAAGCTTGATATTATAAAGTGAGATAATCGTCAATGTGAATACGAAACTTGAATATTTTACCTAAAGAAATAAATGCAAGAACACAAAGTAGTTAATGCGGTCAATTTAGATATTAACTTTTAATAAAAGGAACTTTTAAAAGTTAACTAAAGTAATAAAGGATCATATAAGCTACACTAGTTTATCACATAAGGTGATTAACCATTTTGAACATTGATATAGGGTGATTAACCATTATCATGATCAGTAGATATAGTAACATTCTTGCAGTAGGTGAAAAACCAATTATATTACATATAAGGTGTCAAAGCATTTAGACGTTTATTTGTGTGAAGAACTTAGAGTACTAATAGTGTTAATGTATGACACAAGTGAACTATAAAGAACTTTAGTGCAATTTATCAAAGGAATAGAAGATAATTATGTTACTTCAATTGATGAAACTGTAAATCTTAATATACAATTTTTTTCAAGATATAAACTTTATATGTCTAATAGTTAAACATTAGCGTTGGATCCAATTTTCATTATAGAAAATTATAACAGGTTTACCTTTATTATTGTTATCAGATCACAGACAATCATTATATGCAACTACTCTGACAAACCAATACATACATATTAACTATTATATTACTATTACAGTTCTAAATCTTTTGTGTTTTTAATTAAAACTTCTTTCCTTGGTAGTTTAACATTCTTTATCAGTCTGTTTTTATAAATCAACATTTATTTGGACCGGGCTACCAAATGCGTTGATCACAGGTCTCACAGGGTTGTCTGCTTTGTCTGTTTTAACTCCCCCATCTAAAGTAGGGGTCCTACAGACTTTTTTCAAAATTTCATCTTTTTGTTGAAAATTTATTGTTTCTTTTCATGTAATTTTCTTAATTTTAACTTAATTTTCTTGTAAAGCTTCTTGTAAAGTTGGTTTTTTATCTAATTTTTCATAATGAACATCATTAACTAACTCATCTAATTTATTTATATAATCTTGTTTGCTGTAATGACTAATTGGCTTCCTTTCTCAGATTTAGAAATATGGATGTTTTTCCTTACCAATTCTTCTTAAGATATTTAATTCCTCATAATTTAAGTTCATATCCACCTTATTATAGTTATTTTTGAAGTTATCATTATCTTTCATAAATTCTTCTTTTTTAATCTGATCCATTTTTTCCGCTGCTACTGCTAGTTCTGCTAATGTCCTAAGGTCTAGACTTTCTTCTTTTTCGTAGGCAAAGTCTAAACCTTTATTTAATAGTTCCAACTCTTTCTTGTTAAATTTTCTGTTACTAAAGTTAATTATATAATTTTTATCATTTATGAATTTTTCCTTTAACTTTCTTAATCCTCCTACTCTTTGACATTTGCTTGATTTTCAAATATTGTTTGTAGTGCCATTGCATAATTAGTTCATAATCTTTCCTTTCTAACTTACTTGTTATTCTTCTATTTAAAATTTCTTCTTATTTTAATAATTTTTTACATGTAGTTTTAGTGCCCATCTTTGATCCTCTCTCAGTTATCTTTCTGTTTATTTCTTAATACATTCCGTGTTGTTTGTTATTAGAAGAACTGGGTTATTTATCCTCAAAAAATGATTTGTTTTTTCATTAAATATATTTTAAATATATTTTGAAAAGTTGATGATTTCTTTATTTATTAATAATAAATCTTTTGTAAACGCAATAATAATAAGTTAATAGAAATCAACATTTAATAGACCAAAAGTTATTTGGTCGAAAATAATAGAAATTACTAGTTCGTATGAATCCGCATACATAATCCCCTTTTCAATTTCAATTTCGTCAATGAATGACGAAAATAGCTAATAAACCAATTTTGGCAATTGAAAAGTAACATGCAGATGACAAAGCGTATCCATCTGATATTTTCTTAGGTCACCAAATGATTAAATAAATTAAGTATGTTATAAGTAAAATATTCCCTTAGGTCCCCAAGTATTTAGTTTATTTATTACTAAATGACTAAATAACTTAAATATCTTATTAATTGAAGGATGTTAATTTTTATCTTGGATTACATAAGAAAATGACTATTCTAAAGGCGACCACACAAAAAGCAGAAAAAAAATGGTAAAGAACTTGATAAATTAATAAGTAAATAATATATCTTTTGATCTTTATCTAATTTATTTGAACTGTACTGTAACTATGCTAATAGAGCACTTTGTTACGTCGTGCGATAAATGGAAAAACGTTTGTTAAGCAACTGTCTAGTTAATATAAAATAAAATCCATATAAAAAAAAAATAATAGAATTGATGACATTGTTATAATTTATGGGAAATCTGAAAGTAGCATACAGATTGGAATCTTAATGTCTGTGCATAGAAGTTCTACTTTAACTCACTACATCCAATCTTAATTTGATCAATTTAAAGCATTCTTTATTAAGCAAAATGTAATTTTTTTTTCGAGAGAGAAAAAGTTCCTTCTAATTTCTTTTTTCTTTTGCAGTGGTGTATACATGGCGAGTGGGTAATCAAACCAGCCAAGCTTTGAAATTCAAATATTCAATAAAAAATGTGAAATAAATCTTTACTTTTGTTAAACACTGTTTCTGCGAATTTGTAATAAAATGTATATGTTTGCCTAGATTTTTTTTTCTAAATTCAATCCTAATACTTACTGAATTTAATTGTCTTTTAATCGGCTAATTCTTTTGAAATGTTATGATTGAGACAAATTTTTTTATCAGTTTTTCTGTTACCTTTCAACAGGATAGTTCCTTATTAAAAAGAGCATGAAGCTTTTTTTATAAACTTTAAGAAAATTCTTATATATAAATATTTACCATTTGTTTAAATAATACAGTGCCTGACAAAAAAAATGCCACACCATGATGGAATGCTGAAAAACTGACCAAACTGCCTGCAAAGATAGCCAAACAGGCGCAGAACAAATGATTTAATTTTCAGATATAGACAAGGTTCCAGTTGCCCAAAATACAGAATGATCAATAAGAAGTGGGACCTCCATTTTGGACGAAACATTGCTGAACCCGAAGTGGCATCGAATCGAGTGTCCGAATAATATCCTGGGGTATCATAGATTAAGTGGTGTTGGTATTCATAGTCCACAGTTCATATTCATTTCGTTGGGGAGAGAGAGGGCATTCAATCGACGTCCAATCGTGTCCCACAGATTCTAGATTGGCGATGAGAATTCATGCGACGATCTGTGCGCTCTTATGTCCGTCTCCGAGCTCCCGCCCCACTACGACGGTTCACATTTCCTTCCTGGCGCCGCTGCCTTCAAATGCGACCAACGATTGTGGCATTAAGTTGCGTTTCATCCGCATTACAGCGCAAGGACCAACCGCCGGTATGAAGACCTACAATGATACGTAAATGCATCCGTGAACGCATCCGCTTGACGGAATTGCGTACGATGGCGTCTTAAAGGCATTAAGACTCCTTGTCCACACACAGTAACAGCGATAACACTCACTTCTTGCAGCCAGAACGACGGCTTCATATGCTGATTGTCTGCTTGTATCACATACGCGATTACTGTGATTGCCTAGAAATTTCAATCATTTCCATAACTTGCACGTGCACATCCATTCTGCAATTTTCAAGGCACTGCATTCACATCTTCATGGTGTGGCATTTTCTCTGTCAGGCAGTTTATGTGAGTTTCGGAATTGATTATGATATTTAGCAATATTTTAATTACGATTTTAATTGAGTATTTTGTTTTTAGTAAGATAATGTATTTCTAAAACTGTCATGCCGGCGTGGCCGAGCGGTCTAGACGGCGGTCTGCCGTTACGGCCAGTTCGCCGGTATCCGGGTTCAAATCCCGGCTTCGGACATGGATGTTTGCTTTCTTTCCAGTGTTGTTTACTCCTTCGTCTTTCCCTTCTTTCGCCGTCTATGGCATCTTTGGGTTTCCCTCTGATTTGGGTTAGTGTTAGGAAGGGCATCCAACTGTAAAACCCCTAGCCAAATCCCAATATTGAGCAAGTGCGCCTTGAGCAAGTGCGCCTGGCTCATCAGCGACCCCACGCGGCAGTGAGAAAAAGCTGTAGACAAAAAAAAAATATATTTCTAAAACTAATATAATCTATAAGCTATGACATGAAAATCAGTTTAAATAAAAAGAGTTGTTCTTTTCTAAGAACTGAATGTTTACTTTCAAAAGAATACAAATAGATCAAAATTTCGAAATGCAGTAAAGGTTTAGGGCCAACTTACACATGAGTTCAAAGAACCAAAACACATCCTGTCTATCAATCAAGGCTCTAAATTTTCATAACACTACTTGTAACATAAATTTTAGGAACATTTGAGTAGTTGTAGGCAGAAACAGATGTACGTACATTGTTCACAAAATTTAGTGGATATTGCGAAATGAATATAATGCACCCAAAAAACAATTGTAATTTTTTTATGACAGAACATCATCAGAGAAGCAAATGACATGAAAATGGAAGTTGTCTGAATATGCGAATGTGATGCAAACGTCAATTTGCAGGTTTGACCACAACCCTGCTTAAATAGACTGGCGCTGCTGGGTTATCTCCACTTTCCTGGATCAACAACTAGTGGCAGAGTTGTTGAGTGTCACATGAAAATGCCTCTACCCGAATCTGAAGCATGGAGAGTCATAGGGCATCGTGAAGCTGGACAAACACAATTGACAGTGGCAGCAGTGGTTGAACCTCCCAAAACGTGATCATCAGACTTTGGAATGCTTCAAAGAGACTGGGATAGTATGAAGAAGATCATGGCAGCGCTGCAATGTGTCACTACGGCAAGAGATGATCAGTACTTGACGCTAATACCACGAAGGTATCGGCGAAGCAATGCGACTGAATTGCGGGGACAGTTTCTCGCTTCTACTGGACGACGGGTATATACTTAGACCGTGCGAAATCGTCTCCGTCCCTGTGAACTGTATGCCCGGCGACCAATGGTGTGCATTCCTTTAACGGCTGAACATCGCAGAACACCCAGAAGGTGGGCTGAAATGCATCTTCCTTGGAGCCGTGAAGAGTAGTTCACGATTCTCTTCAGTGACGAGTCTAGATTCACCCTGCAGCCGGACAATCGTCGTGGCCTGATCTGGAATGAACGTGGAACACGTGAGAAACACGTTTCCTGCAAGAAATACATTTCTTTGGTGGAGGTTGAATCATGGTGTGGGCAGACATAAGCATTGGTGGTCGTACCGATCTCCATATTAGAAATGGAACGGTGAATGCTGAAAGATATCCGGATGAAATTCTGCAGTCTATAGTGGTACCCTACGCTTGAGCAGCTGGGGCCAACTTTCTTTATATGGACGATAATGCACGCCCAACAGTGCGCACCTCGTTAATAACATGCGTCAAGAGGCAAGAATCGAGCGCATGGACTGGCCTTCACTTTCTCCAGACCTGAATTCCATCGAACAGGCTTGGGATCCACTAGGTAGAAGTGTTGTCAGTCACCAATCAACTCCCATAACACTTTCTCAGCTGGAATTTGTCCTGGTGCGCGGGTGACCACGAATCCCACAGGAACTGCTGAACAATTTAATCCTCTCCATGCCTCATCGCTGTCTTTGTGTTCCAGCAGTCTCAGGTGACCTTACATCCTACTGAGGCAATGTGCGACATGTTTTTGACGTTTGACATGCGAATGTTAACCCTCTTCAATGTGTCACATCTGCTCAATCCCGATAAATGGAGTTTGCACCTCATTTGCATATTCAGAAAAATTTCCTTTTCTTGTTATTTGCTTCTCTGATGATGTTCTTTAATAAATAAATTGAAATGCCTCTTTTTTATGTATTATATTCCTTTCTCAATATCCCCTAAATTTTTTTGAGCAGTGTATTTGTGATACTTTAACGATGTGATTTCTTTTTTTTTGTAATTCTCCATTAAAAGAAAATAAAAAAATTGATGAAAAATTAAATCTCCAAAATCCGATGGAAAATATCCTTAAAGAATAAAGCTTGGTATCTTAAACCAAAAGTATTGAATGAAGTAATGAAAATACGTGGGCCGTTATAGAAGTCATGGCAAGTATTTAATCTGCCAAACATACAGGAACACATCAATTCTAGAATATACGTTTGAAAGCCTATTTGATGTTCTGATTGGAACTACTAATGCGATCTGGGTCAGTGGAGAAACGTCATGGGAGCACGTGTAAAATACGTATTTGGAAATCATCGTTGCATAAGACAATGCACTGTAGCCAAGAAAAAAAATACACAGGATTGCTCAATACACATTGCTAACACTCCTCCAAGTAATCTTCAAGATTGTCCACGTACGTTCCAGTGTTTGGAAAGGCAACGCATACCATTGGTTGAATGTGGGTCATTAAAGTGCTGGACCTCTCGCCGAAATACCGTCAAAAGTTCGTCTTTCTTCGTAAGCTTTTCCTATGGAGGGTTGGATCACGTTTATAAAAACGTTTTCAACAGAGCATTGTTATGCGCACGTGAATTGAACCGGAAATCCTGTTGTTTCTTTCCGTTGCTGAGAGAATGCAATCAGTATTAATATATGTACATCAGTGTTATGTGTTCGAATGGCTCCATGAGTACCGATTTGGTGGGAAGGTACGTTGTAGCCCTTTCCGTTGCGATATATTCTTATTCCAGAACAATAGAAATGTGTAAGCAACGAAATTTTATATTTTCCAGGTCCGTTTTTAGTCGAATTATTGCTGAGTCACGTTTGAAGACAGTTAGTGAAGAAACCCGTGGGCCGCAAACCACGTCCACGAAGCACTGCTAAACCAGCTGTTGTCTGTAAGGTTCAACAAAACATTATGAAAGAAAATCCCAGCATCCATAGAAGCCTTGCACAACGAACGTGAGTTTCCAAAACAACCATAACACGCATAATTCATAGGGATCTGCATCTAAAGCAGCACTCCAAACCAAACGTTCATAGGCTGTGGCCTCGATACATCGCCGTAAGAAAGTGTATGTGGTCTAGACACAAACATTCAAAAGTGTATGAAGAATATTTGTCGGGCAAAAAATGGAAGTACATTATGACGTTGGACGTGGGATCGGTTTATCTCAACGACTATAACAAACCACGTGCAATTTTTTAACGTCATCTTAATGCTAAAGGTCGTTCAGAATGGTTCCGCCAAAGACACAGCGTCGAGTCATACCCCGGACAATATGCTCGAACAATATTTTCCTACAAGCCACGAATGGTCAACGAAACAGGAATTCGATCAATTCCGTTCAGTTCGATCCCAGTGAAATCGTCTGACGCTTCTCCTATGGACTACTGCGGCTTTGTTCTGTTGAAACGGGCATTTAGGAAACCGATCTAATCGAACTGTGACTGGTTTATGGAAAGCCTGTCAGGAGGAGTGGAACAAGATTCTTCTTGCCACACTGCAGCGCAGCCACCTCCAATGGAAACTACGATGTAGGGCCATTCATCGAATGTAGGGCAGACAAATAGAGCACAACAGATAGTGGAATCGCGACTTTTCTTAGACTTCTCACATCAGAAAATTCGTTCTGGAAAATGTGGTCCAACCCTCCATACATCAGCTTGAGTTTTGGAATCATATCGAAGTCGCTTGAACTTAGGTCTGGCGAATATGGAGGGTGGTTCAAGACTTCCCACCCCCATCGATGTAACAAAGCCTGTTCAGGAGCTGCATTGTAACATGTGACGTTATCGTGAAGAATGATGACGTTGGACAGCAGTTCCAAAACGCTGGCAACTTACGGTAGACAGTTTTGGAGAATACTTGGAGGGATGTTAGCAATGTATATTGAACATTCCTGTGTTCCTTTTTCTTCCTTGGCTACACTGCATTGTCTTATTAAACGATAATTTCGAAATACGTATTTCCCATTTGCTCTCATGATATTTGCCTACTGACCCAGACCACATCAGTGGTGCCAATCAGAAGAACATCAATCAAGCTTTCAATCGTATATTCTAGAATTGCAGTGTTGCTGCATGTTTGGCAGATAAAAAATAGTTGCCAGGACTTCCAAGTATTTTAACAGTTTTAACCATTACACTTTAGATTATACGTGATTTACAATTCTATCAAAAGCAAGAAAATAATATTAGAAAAAATAAAGGAATGCAGAAAGAACTTGATTTAATTTAGTGTTTTCGGTCTAAACATGTTTTCAGTTATTCATTCTTTTTTTCCAGTTGTTTACCCTTTTTATTTTCTAGGGTTTTTTTTTCCTACCATTGTCTTAATTATAACCTGAAGAGGAACTCTTTAAGAATTTCATATCCTACATTAAATTGCAAACAAAGATACTTTGGTAGAACAAAAAATCTTAAAAATAAAAATTAAATCAAAGCAAATATCAGAATATTATGAAAACAATTGAAATAAAAAATTTCTTAATTCAAAAACGGAAAAATTTTAGAGAAATAGGCCAATCAAATATTCTACGATTCATTCATTTCTACTTTATGTTCTGAAAACATCATAATGCTTTTTCTTCTGTTAGGCGAATATTATGGTTATTTGTTGCTGAAATGGATCGTTTTATTTAAGTAGTTCTTCGGCTTAACAATAATTTAAAGCATGCGAAGTCTCATAAATTCCACTTGAACAGTTTTGTTCTCGTTTTGTTCATTTGTCTGTTCGTTATCAGTTTTCCATAAAATTTATTATGTAGCTTATTTGTGGTTCAGTTTGAAACGTAGACTCTATGATAGTGTCTCCAACTCTATTTTCGCTCAAAATTAACACCTGAAATCCCACGCTTAAACGGTTAGACCGATTTCTTTAAAATTCGCTACAATGCTTATTAATTGTCAAACCTAAAATAAGGGCACAATTATTTCTATGCATACAACATTGTGTCAAAGCAGATTAAAACAAAAGATCAACAAAAAAACATAAAACTGATTAATGTAGTTACAGAAAATAGCTTTATTCAAAATATTATTTTAATTCCTAGAATAAAAGTATTTTTAAAATTTTCAAGCAGATCTTCAAAAAAAACACGGGAAATTGCGTTGGCTTTCAGATTGATGCTCGTTTTCTGTAATTGTTTCCTGAATTTCATCGTTGATTTCCCAATCTATAGAAAGATAAATAAAAAGAAAATATAAAGGGAATTCTTATTTATCAAAGAATATCTTCGTTGATGTATTACCTTTCATCAGGAATAGATAAACCAATTAAGATTTTGTAAAGATAATGTTAATTACTAGTTAGATAAATCACCTTGTTTCATAATTTCATACTGATTTATAGTAAATCTACCCAAAATCTTAAACTTTCAAAACAAAAACCAAGACTGCAAATGAATAAACAATAACATTTGCCTTGATTTCTGTTTTGAGTATTTTCTGCAGTTAAATTTATTTATTTATCTTAAACTTTAATTTGTGAAATGTTTGTGTCAGTATTATTGAAAATGATTTTACATTTGAAAGGAGGCTTGAAGTTGCTGAGATTTTGTCTGAATTGTCATCTGATATTTTTGAAAACAGACAAGATTTTAATTTAAAGAAAAAAAAAACACACAACACTCACATATTAAAATATTTAAAAAATACTTAAAAATGTGGACCCTTCAGGGTTCCTATGCGGATAACAACCCCTTTTAAACACAAATTAAATGTTCAGTTAAATACACGATTACTATTGTTAAACAACCAATGAAATGCGAAATTCAAACAGGACATATGATTGAATAAAATTCAGCGAAAAGCTTCGTCTTGATTGGAGAGTTCTTAGCCACCAATGGGAACCATTTGGCAGCCACGTTAATAGAATAATCCAAATAATCCTCACATTAAAATCCGCCGTTTATCAAAGTTTTTTATTTCTGCGTTTATTTATTTTTTCTTAAATTATCTTCTTGCTTTTGATAGAATTCTTTTCAAATTAAAACTTTTTAATATATTTATAAATGTTATTATCTGTGATCTTAGTGTTATCTGAATCCAAGGAAACAATAAAATATGATTCCATATTGTATAGGTCCTTTTGTTGAGGGATTTCCTCACTCCGGGATGAGATATAATCTCGATATTTCGGCCCCGTGCCTCGGGCCTTCTTCGGGAGATGTTTTAAATGTTAATCATATTAAAATGAGCGCATAACGAACGACTTCCGTCGTTGGTTTCTCGGGAGAGTTGCTCATGTTGTTGGTTTATCTCCATTTATTTATTCACGTTAATTATTACTATTTTATATATAAAGAGAAATATAAATTTAAAAAATTCTTATCTAACCCTCTCCTTTGCATTATTTCTTCATTTTATCCAATTAACTCTATCCCTACAACCATCGTCTTTACTTTTCTTTCATGTCTTAGCTTGATTCCTTTTTTTTTTCTTATCCCCATGGCTCCACCAACATCCCAAAAACCTCAAGTATTTTCATTTGTTCCTTTTTTTTCCCATGTCACATTTCAATCTACCCATGGCGAATTTTAATCCAGCTTTTAATTTCAATTCTTATATATATAATTCAGGTGAATTTTTACTATTGATATTATTGTTATTAATACAATTAATATTTTCTCTTACCAGTCTTCCCACGTCTATCATTCAATTATTTCCACGCACTTATTTCTATTTTCATACATATTAATTATTTTATTTGGTTTTATTCTATTTTACACTTTTTTTACATTTTGTTTCATTTCATTTCATTTTATATTTCAAATCCTTCTCCCCTGTTGACCTTGCTGGCTTTTAATTTAATGGATTTTTTGAATTCGAAGAGACCTTCCCGGCTGTCCCCGCACCTCCTCACGCAATTAAGAAATTGTCCCCAAGGAGTCTTCTTCTTCCTTTTTTTTCATTTTCCGTCATCCCCCCTCTCCTTCTCAGTGCAGTCACCAACAACATGAGCAACTCGAGCAACATGAGCAACATGAGCAACTCTCCCGAGAAACCAACGACGGAAGTCGTTCGTTATGCGCTCATTTTAATGTGATTAACTTTTAAAACATCTCCCGAAGAAGGCCCGAGGCACGGGGCCGAAATATCGAGATTATATCTCCTCCCGAAGTGAGGAAATCCCTCAATAAAAGGACCTATACAGTATTTTGTCTCACTCCTCCTTCAGGACCAAACTATATGATTCCATAATTTCCCTGTAGTATTTATTATTATTTTTCCCCAAAATTAA
>JAFIDM010000002.1:33171345-33181430 GCA_023159025.1 Thereuonema tuberculata
TTGGTTATTCTTGTCATGTTTCAATAGTAAGTTCAGTTTTAATATTACAAAATTGTTTACAATGTGATTTTTTAGTTTTAGTATTTTAGTTGAGGACAGCCTGTTTGCGGGACTTCGTCGACAGAGGGTTTCCTGTTGTGCTCTGATGACATCACCCTCATGCTCATTTGATTTTCGTACTTGTTGCAAAATTTCTGTATAAATTGACCTTACAATTTTTTGTTCCCTCACTTCAGAAGACTGTCTCTCGGCAGCGAAACGTTGTAAATTAATTTATGTTTATAAATTGTTTAGTGCTTAATCAGGTGTATGGCTTTAATTTTGATATCAAAGAGAGAATTGTGTTTGGAAAATGCTTGTTGAAATTTAATCCTGAAGTTATTACGTACTTTGTGCTATCTTTAACAATAAGGGGTAAAGGTATGAATGCGAAACCTATCATTGGAAACGATTACGAATTTTGTAGGTGAACATTTTTTAGTATTCTGTTTGAGAAAGTGAAGCGAATATCAAGCCAAAATATATTATTCTCCTCCAAAGGAGAGTTGGCAGCCCTGTTTTTATGAGATCTGCGCATGTATGATCGATTAGTCTAGTCAAGCACTTCCGGCTGATTTTATGACAGGACGCCGCCATTACGGTAATCGCTTGTTACTTTGCAAAAGAGCATTGTATTTATAAATAATATTTATTTATGTATTTATATAAATACTTATTGTTAGCAACTGGTATTGAAATGAATGTGTAGAAGATGTATAGACTTTCTACCACAGTGCCGTCTTATCTGAGAATATCAAGGGCTAGAGAAACTTGTATTCACAAAGAGCGAGGATATATACTGAAGTAGAATCTGCAGAAATAAATTTAAAACAAATCAATAATTCTTTAAAAACTCTTTCGATTTGAAAGAAGTGCAATCAAATCACCTTGAAAAATTGTAGCATTGAATTGAATGCAGCAAATAGAAAGTAAATACAGATAAGAATCGAGCTAAAAAAGCAGAGTGAATGCTGATTTAACAGTGATTAATCTAAAATGAGGAACGAGAATTCGTACTGGTAGGAATGATTCACTGGTAGAAGTAATTGGTAACTATGGAAGAGAACGATCGAGAAAGCATGAAAGAAAATTGAGGATTATGATGAAAATCATAGTTTGAAAGTTGTGTGAAGCAACAGTATACTGCGTAACTATTGATAAAGCAAATGTAAAAATTAGAAAACTTTGATGAAAACTTAGCATCAATTCTTACTAATCAATATTTTTCTGATGTTTCTGTACATCACGTAACACTCTAGGGCATCGGTTTTTACTGTATTACATTTATATATATCCCAAAGTAAAACCTGATTATAATTATTATTATTATTTTGACTTCCACTTCTAGTCCAACGAATAGAGGTGTTTTACCTTACAAAAGGTCCGGTAGTTCTAATTTTTTGATATGTTGTCTAGGATGGTTAGTAAGTGTTTAAAATGCAAAATGCACAATTCCTCCCCCGCCGCGCCCACCGCCATTTTAAAAAAACCCAAAAAAATCGGCGCTTTGTTTAGATTTTCGCTTATATCTTCTGTTTGGTGCATTTCAGCGACACAAGAGTTCCACTCAATGTTGTAGAGAATACAATTTCATACAATTTAGTTTTTAAATTTTGTTTCTAGGACTGATAATTACGGAGATATGCACTTTTTGAAAAACAAAAAAAATACGCACTTTTCGGAAATTTGTCAAACTTCGAACTTTAGGACGCTGTAATTCAGTTATGGCCTATTCTAGGGAAACAAGTATAAGAATAAAATTTGTAGGGAATTTAATTTCCTACAAAACGCATGTATATTTTTATGAACCAACCCTACGAGTGTTGTGTAAAATCAAATATCAAGAACAACGGAATATTGCTGGTTTTTTCCTTTGTGACGCACTGGTCCAGCAAATAGAGACCAAAGAGAGGGGTACCTTACAAAAGGTCCGGTAGTTCTAATTTTTTGATATGTTATCTAGAATGGTTAGTAAGTGTTTAAAATGCAAAATGCACAATTCCTTCTTCGCTGCGCCCGCCGCGCCCGCCACGCCCGCCACCATCTTAAAAAACCAAAAAAAATTCGTACTTTCTTTAGATTTTGGCTTATAACTTCGTTTTGGTGCATTGTAGCTACAAAAGTGCTCTACGCAATGTTGTAGAGAATACAATTTCCTACAATTTAATTTTTGAATTTTGTTTCTAGGACTGACAGTTATGGAGATATGTTTGTTTTGAAGAAATAAATAAAAACGCACTTTCTGGAAACTTGTCAAACTTCTAACTTTAGGATGCTGTAATTCAGTTATGGCCTATTCTAGGAAAACAAGTATCAGAAAAAAATGTTTAGGGAATTTAATTACCTACAAAATGCATGCAAATTTTTTGACCCTATGGAGAGTGGGGTAAAAAACAAATCAAAAACAACGGAATATTGTGGTTTTTGTTATTGTGACGCACAGAGTATCTAAAAAAAAAAACACCAATTACCTTCCAGTGTTGGCTTGAAATTGGAGTGTACACCAACCCTACTTGAGGTTCTGACATGAAACTGAAGATGCTGATAGGTTGATAGTTGCCACAGTTAAATGCCTCTCCCGCACGTACGACGCCGTCGTCATTTACGGTGAAGACATTGACCTAATCGTCCTGCTGACTTGTTAAACACCTGCGGTCAGCAATGTCTACCTCAAAAAACTAGCGAGAGGGAAACAGCCAGACTCAATCTACTCCGCCTCCTCTAACAAGTTCAACTCCACAGGCTGTATCTTGCTCCTGCACGCAATATCCGGCTGCGACACCATTTCGACCATTTTTGGGTTTGGAAAGAATAAATTCTGCCAACTTTTAAGGAAAGACCCATCATTGCTGGAGCAGGCGGAGAGGTTCGGGGACTTCGCTGCCACTCCCACGAAATTTCAGCAACATTGGTGAAAATCTTGGTATTTCTGTATGGTGGCAGTAACGAACAGTCATTGAGTCACTTCGCCACAGCAAATTCATGACCTGTACCATCAAGCTCAATCTGGCTAACATTCCTCCGACCACTGATGCAGCACATCTCCACTTCCTGAGTTCATACCAGCCGGTCATGGAGTGGATGGGGATTGTCAAAGACCCGATCGAGTGGGGCTGGTGTAGAAGAGCTCGAGGACTGGAACCCATCAGGATGAGTAGCGACGCTGCTCCTCCAAACCTGCTTAAGACCATCTCACGCAGATGCAAAACTGGCTGTAATGGGGCGTGTGGCTGTAGAAAGGCGGGCCTCAATTGTTCCGCCCTATGCAAATTCTGTGCTGTCCAAGGATGTGACAACAGAAATGAGGTCCTCGTCGACGACGAAGACGACGACGATCGAGTAACTTCGCCATTTGACGAAAATGAAGACCCCGACTTCATTAACTCACCCGCTACGAAACGAGCGAAGCGGATGTAAATTTGTTTTCTTTTCAGTTTTAGTTCAATTAATATCGATTCTGGTATGATTATTAATGCCTTTTGTTCTTACTTTGTTTACATACATGCATCTTTAAAAAATGTATCTGCTGTGTTGGTGGGATATTTTAAATTGAACATCCGCTCTCACCAGTAGATATTCCAGTGAAACAGTACCTGCCTCATGAGCTTTGCGCTGTAACATGTCAGAAACTCAAGTAGGGTTGGTATACACTCCAATTTCAAGCCAACACTGGAAGGTAATTGGTGAATTTTTTTTAGATACTCTGTGCGTCACAATAACAAAAACCACAATATTCCGTTGGTTTTGATTTTTTTTTACCCCACTCTCAGTAGAGTCAAAAAATTTACATGCGTTTTGTAGGTAATTAAATTCCCTACACATTTTATTCTGATACTTGTTTCCCTAGAATAGGCCATAACTGAATTACAGCGTCCTAAAGTTAGAAGTTTGACAAGTTTCCAGAAAGTGCGTTTTTATTTATTTCTTCAAAACAAACATATCTCCGTAACTATCAGTCCTAGAAACAAAATTTAAAAACTAAATTGTAGGAAATTCTATTTTCTACAACATTGCGTAGAGCACTTTTGTAGCTACAATGCACCAAAACGAAGTTATAAGCCAAAATCTAAAGAAAGTATGAATTTTTTTTGGTTTTTTAAGATGGTGGCGGGCGCGGCGGGCGCGGCGAGCGCAGCGAAGAAGGAATTGTGCATTTTGCATTTTAAACACTTACTAACCATTCTAGATAACATATCAAAAAATTAGAACTACCGGACCTTTTGTAAGGTACCCCTCTCTTTGGTCTCTATTTGCTGGACTAGTGCGTCACAAAGGAAAAAACCAGCAATATTCCGTTGTTCATGATATTTGATTTTACACAACACTCGTAGGGTTGGTTCATAAAAATATACATGCGTTTTGTAGGAAATTAAATTCCCTACAAATTGTATCCTCATACTTGTTTCCCTAGAATGGCCATAACTGAATTACAGCGTCCTAAAGTTCAAAGTTTGACAAATTTCCGAAAAGTGCGTATTTTTTTTTATTTTCAAAAAGTGCATATCTCCGTAACTATCAGTCCTAGAAACAAAATTGAAAAACTAAATTGTAGGAAATTGTATTCTCTACAACATTGAGTAGAATTCTTGTGTCGCTGAAATGCACCAAACAGAAGATATAAGCGAAAATCTAAACAAAGTGCCAATTTTTTTTGGGTTTTTTTTTAAGATGGCGGCGGGCGCGGCGGGGGAGGAATTGTGCATTTTGCATTTTAAACACTTACTAACCATCCTAGACAACATATCAAAAAATTAGAACTACCGGACCTTTTGTAAGGTAACCTCTCTTTTTTGGTTCATATTCGTTGGACTATTCTCATCTTTCCAAAAAAAAATTCTTGATTTCATCCACATAATTCTTCTTTATAGGCGACATTAAAATAAGAATACGATTCTTTTGATGCCGAATATCTCCCTCTTCCAAGGAATAAAATCTATTTTTTTTAATTCCAACACTTGATTTAAAGTTCAGAAGAAATGATACGATATATTACGTTTCATGACCGTTTCATTGCAGTATTCAATTTTTCATTATCTTTTGTATTTATAATAAAGAAAGTTTCTATAATAACTTACAATGGTACAATTGAAAAATGGATATCGATGGAGTTAAATGATTTTCCAATTTCAGCATCATAATTTTAGCTGAATCAGTTATTCAATTCTAAGAAATTAATTCTTTTTTTTTTTTTCACTAAAGGATATAATTGGAGATTTTGCTTTCTCAATGCTTTCAAAATAAATAGAATTTTGAAAATCATTACACAAATTCCACAAAGTAATTATTCAGTATTTTAAGTAAGATAGGTTGCCCAAATAAGGCCCGGTTTCAAATAAGGCCCATCATTCGTTTTATTAATAGAACGTTGACAATTTACCAAGATTTGTTATGTTTTAGACAGGTCCTGGCTTCTAGTGGCTACACCAAAACTTAGGTCCGTTGAAGTGGATAATTCCACCATGTTTGTTTCAGTTGAACAGTAAAACTCGCCCGAAGGTTTTGTCGTTACTATTTCAACTTAATTTGATAAATCGTCTGCATTTTTTGACAACTTAATATACTTAAACATATTTAATATCATTTTAAAGTGTGTAATGAATAGAATACGATTCTGTATTTGATATTTTCAAGTTTGCGTGCATTTAAATACTTTTTAGTAAAACAATGCATGAAAGCGTGGGTTAACAGGCGGCTCCAAATAAGGCCTTCCATTCTACAACATAAAGTAATTATATACAATGAGAAAAAATATAACAGAAATCATCAAACCTACTTTTAAATTCACAATTTTATAAATTAATTACTAATTAAATATTAATTTGTAGCTTAATATTTAGTGAAAACTAAATGTTGGAAATTGGCTGTTTTCACTGCCAAGCTACTGTCCCTGAGGGCGAGTTTGCCTGTGACTAGTAGTGGGCCTTATTTGGAACAGGGTTTCCTAATAAGGCCCTTCAGTTATATTTTCAAAACTGTGTTATTACAGAAAGAATTTCAAATGCCCCTAATTCTAAATTCACTTTTTCATAACAGCACGCCTTAAACTACCTTTCTAGACAGTTTTCAGAATTTTCACTCTTGCAGTAGAAATGTAAAAAATCTTTAAACGTTAGGTGGGCCTTATTTGGGCAACCTACCTTATTTAAAAATGGAGACCGTAATGCAGACTAAAAATGGAGTTTTAAGTTCAGTTGAATATTAGAAAAAATAATCTAAATCAAAGCATTATTGCTTCTCTTTCAGCTCTAAGGAATAATTCAGTCATGAAGGATACATTCTGAATGCTTATCATATTCAGGATAAATTTTTTGCCTTTAAAAAGTGTAATTTAAAAGCTTTTAAAAATTATAGGAAGGCAATTTTCGAAATCTGATTTTGATAATCCTCAATAATCAGTCGCTATTCTATATGGATAACTACATATAAGGATAAATTATGTATGGATAACTATATATAAGGATAAATTATATATGGATAACTACATATAAGGATAAATTATGTATGGATAACTATATATGAATAACTAAGAATAAAAGTACCTACATATTAAAAAGTTAAAGATTCCCACGTATAGGCCTGTTCAGGCCTTTGGCGCGGCTGAAGGCAAGGCTCTCATCTATCTGGGCTATCGGGACAAAGTTGAGGTCAGGGGGCCAGCCCGACGCTCGCCTGCCTTTAACTGCCGGGAAGGAAACCCGGTACCCATTCTACAGAGGGCCCTACACATTATCCCGTTTCAAATTTGCGGGACGGCTTACAAGATGATGCAATGTGCCCTTTCGCCAGAAGGAGCACAAGATGTCAGTATCAATATTTTACCTTTAGATTAAAATCGAAGTTAGCTGAATTCAAGACAATAACTGCTGTTAAAAAATATTGGGGGAATAAATATCTAAAATTTAGTCTTATTTTTTTTTAAATCTCTAAATAATTTTTTTAAATTATCAGACAAAAGTAACCAGATGATTATTATGGATAAGGATGAATATGTTCCTAAATTAGATATTTTGGTTCAAGATAAAGAACATTGCACTGAATTGAAGGAAGACCCAACATTTCGATTATATATTAAAGTAAAAAAATTAGTAACCGCCATGAATAAGAATGGTGTTATCAGCTATAAACAAAGCCAAGAAATCATGAAAGAAGCTTGTAGGACACCTACCTTAGAAGGAAGAGTAAAAAATCATAAAG
This sequence comes from Thereuonema tuberculata, assembly GCA_023159025.1. NCBI lineage: Eukaryota > Metazoa > Arthropoda > Chilopoda > Scutigeromorpha > Scutigeridae > Thereuonema > Thereuonema tuberculata. The sequence goes on from JAFIDM010000002.1 coordinate 33,178,579, forward strand.
ACAACATGCCTTTAAGACCAGTAATTAATGCATATGGCTCACCGGTTCACAACTTGGCTACATATGCAAATAAAATTGTAAAAAACTTCAAATTACCAAGAGAAGATGTAATTGTTAAGAACTCAAAAGATTTAATTAATAACATTGGACATTTCTTTAATAATACTAAGAAATTTTACATGTTTTCTCTAGATGTAGACAACATGTACACGAATATCCTTGTAAATGAAACTATAATGATTTTAGAAAGTTTAGCTTTTGAGAATAGGGAAGAATTGAAGAAACTTAAAATTGATTATGATGAATTGATAGAATTAATAAAACTAATAACTGAGAACACAGATTTTAAACACCAAAATAGGATTTTCAAACAAGTCAAAGGTTTCCCTATGGGGTCGCCTTTGTCAGGGACATTATGAGACATTTATATGAATTTTTTTGAGCAAAAATTAGTGAAAGATACCAAATTTAGAATGGAATATTATCGCTATGCTGATGATATAGTGTATTATGGTTCGGGACAAAAAGGCAATTTAGTAATTTTTTCAGTGACAGAGATTTTTCAGAGACACAAAGACATACATTTCAAAATAGAGGAAGAAATTGATCACTCATTGAAGTTTCTTGATCTGAAACTAATAAAAAAGGATAACTAAATAACAATGAAGCATTACGTTAAAGATTATAAAAGTGATCATATTTTAAAATGTGATTCTGGACACAATATGAAAATAAAAAGGAATATAATTGAGAATTATTTAATTAGAATTGATAATAATACTAGTAATGAAGAAGACTTTAATATAGGAGTAAATGATATGAAATCAAAATTAAAAAAGAATAGTTATACTGACAGATTCATAGATAGTTCAATAAGAAATTATAATAAATTTAAGATAAAGGATTTGGAAAAATATAATGAAATTAGATTTTTCATTCCGTATTTGAATAAGAACAGCTGGCATTTAAAAGAAATTGGCAAAAGATATGGAGTAAACTTAAGTTTTGAATATATAAATATTATTATTGTATTAACGTTTTTTAATTGTTAGTATCAATATTTTAAGGTCATTGTCATAAAAAGAATCTCGCCTATTTATTATTATAATGTAAAAGGCTTGAAAAAGATGAGACGGTGAATTATCTCCTTGAAAATTCGTTTTTTTCTGATAATAAATATAGTTTTTTGTGACATTTATTTTTGGTGGATGATGTTTAATAATATTTATTATAAAAGAGAAGATTTAAGGAAGAAGTATGGATTGTTTGTGTATAGTAATTTTTTTAATAATTTTTTTTGAAGCTTTTCTTTAAAATATCAAAATTATAAACACAAACATAGAAATAAAATTATAATTTTCCATCAAGGCAGAATATATATTAATTACTTTTTGCATATTATTTTATTTTTATATTTTATTTATTATATTATATATTATTCATATATTTTTATATTTTTTGTGTCGTCCATTATTGTGTATTTAAAACCCAATACAAATCTCAAAAAACTGTTTTTATGAATTCAAAAGTTCGAATAACATTCACGTCATCAGCAGCATCTGGTGTTAAATTTTGAAACTAGACTAAAATTTAGAAATATTAAAACGCATTATAAAAAGAAAATTTGCTCTTTTTTGTTGTAAATATTCTTTTTTAAGTTTTTTATTTTTTATCTTTTTTTAATTTCTTTTATATAATACTTTTTTGCTTTTTTTATATTGTTTTTTTATATACTTTTATACTTATTTTATATAAATAGAAATAAAAATAAAAATTAAAAAATAAATATTAAAAATAAATAGATGACAGTTATCATATCAAACACAAAACTTCCTTAAATAGAAGGATTTAATTTTGAATTGTCATTAGATAACTTAAATGATTAACGTCTAATAAGTCCTGTTTTGAAGAAAAAATGATTAAATAAAATTATGAATATATTTAATTTTATATTTTTTGTAAATTTGAAATTTAAATTTTTTCTGAAATTATGTAATATAAGTATTTAAAACTTTATTTGGAAAATTATTATTTGTAAATTCATTGATAAGATAATTCAAATTAATTAAAAAATCTTCTAATTTGGAATTAATAGTAAGATATCTTTTTAATTCTTGTATGAAGATGTTTTTAAATAAATTAAAACTAACATTACTTGTGAATTTGTGAAACCTGTTTATTCTGAAAGGGAATAAAAATGTTTTGTTAAATTGTTGTATATAAGGAATCTGTTGATGATAATATATTCTCAAATCTAAAAAATCTACAAATTTAGTATTAATATTAGTTTGTTGTAAGTTGATAATATTACATAAGAATGCCTTTTTTGAGTCGAGCTGATACTCTGGGACGGCCGTTTCGAGCTTATTAGGCTCTCCTCAGCCAGAGCTAATCAGCTAGTGCAGGACTCATTTGATTCTTGTTTTTTATTTTCTTACTTTTAGTTATTGAGGGGTCACAGTCTCCATCATGTATTAAGTTGATAATATTGTTATAAATTTTTTCTTCTATATAATCAATTTTAAAATTAGTATTAAAAATAATCAAATCATCTATATGTCTATAAATTTGAAATTGGAAAGGGGAAATACAAAATTGATATTCATAGGCCAATAAAAATAAATTAGCAAGAATTTATTATTTTTATTTTTATTGGCCTATGAATATAATAAAGAGCAAATTTTCTTTTTATAAAGCGTTTTAATATTTCTAAATTTTAGTCTAGTTTCAAAATTTAACACCAGATGCTGCTGATGACGTGAATGTTATTCGAACTTTTACATTCATAGAAACAGTTTTTTGAGATTTGTATTGGGTTTTAAATTTCAGAAAACTGTCCAGCTTAACTATAT
>JAFIDM010000002.1:33181530-33196815 GCA_023159025.1 Thereuonema tuberculata
TCCATAATTTCCCTGTAGTATTTATTATTATTTTTCCCCAAAATTAAGTATTTAGAAAAGTCAACATTGTGTCCCATTTTATACATGTGATGCGGTTTATTAGAGCCGTCGGTATTGCCCGGTTTTATGCAACTTCGATGACCACTGAATCGCTTTTTTAAACTTTGCCCGCTATTCCCAACATAAAAGCAATATTCATTATCCTGGCATTATCCTAGCTTTATCCAGATAATGGCCAAGAATGATATTCGAAGACAGATTGGTTTATTGGCGCATTCAACAATCAAAACAGCACCAATTCCAACCTTTCCCTTTAGAGATAGAGGCTTACAAAGAGTTAAAAAGGAATGACAATATTATTGTAATCTGATAAGGGTAACAATGTAGTTGTTCTAGTAACAACCAATACTATAGCATTCAGGATATTAGTACTGTATTACAGAAACTATGAATTTGATAAAGAAAAATCTTCGAAAATTGTGTAGAGAAATTCATTTGGACAAAAATATAGTTGAGAAACAGTTCATTCAAGGCGATTGGATTATCCCGTCTATAAAAGTCTTACCAAAGACCCACAAACAAACAAATTCCAATAATCTACATCCCTCAAGACCCATTATCAACTGCCGTAATTCCCTTCTTCTTAATGTAGTTAATTTGTCGCTCCAAACTTCTACAGTTTAAATGTTGTTCTGTAGATCTTGTCAGGAATAGCAATGACTTCTGCGATAATCTTAAAAAGTTCACAACATACAGACATTCACAACATACAGTCTTCTCAGGTGGGTGATATCATCCAAGGTGGAACCTTTACGTTTCATCTGTTTCAGAATGGCGCCATTTACTAACTCACTGATACTAGACACAGGCATTCGAGTCTGAGATTTAAGGACTGAATATACTTGATGACCCTCCTAGCGAGATAATGGATCAGGAATCGAATCTTCCAGTCAAAGTACGCCTGTAGCGTGAAAGTAAGATCCCTAAGCCACAAACACGACAGCGTGTATCTAAGATCAGTGAGTTGGCAAATGCCACCATTCTGCAACAGTAAAAAGCTACATTGTTTTCTTTTCTTTCATAACAGAAAAAACAGAAACGCACATAACTGAACAAAAATTCACTGAACTAATTTTGGTTTTTGTTCAGTGAATCGGAGACGGCACCCTTTCGAGTTTCAACACTCTTATCAATCCAATCCCACCCGGCATACCAAGCTCAGTGAAGAATGACAATATACACAATAGACAAACGAACAAGACAATTACCCTCATTACAAAAAAAAATAAAAAACAAATCAAGAACAAAAGGGATTATAATAAATTCACGCTAGCATACAGCTCAGCTTAATAAGGATTTTTCAATAAAACATTATAATTGAAATTAATTTAACATGCATACAAGATTATTACATAACTTGGAAAAAACAGAAACGCACATAACTGAACAAAAATTCACTGAGCTAATTTTGGTTTTTGTGCTGGGAATCGAAGACGGTACCATTTAGAGTTTTAATACTCTCATCAGTCCGATCCCAGTATGTTGCTTTTTTTTTCTTTTCTTCTTTCTCTCTATTGAATCATTCTTTGTAATGATTAGTCTCTGAATAATAATAATAATTCGAATAGGAATCAATATACTAGTAAATATAAAGCAAGGCAATCATTGTTGCTTGATATTTCCTTAATATCGAATTAAAATCAAATATGTAGAAATTAAATCAAGTAACATAACGGTTATTATATATAATCTATCATCAATTATATATAATCCTATCATCGATTCCAGTAAAGATTTCGTTTTAAATCATCGATTTCTATGCTAGGATTAAACATTTTTCTTGTCTCGATGGCCCCAAGAAGGACTTCTAAAATACAAATAAAACAGCAAGCAAAATTTGTAACATGTAATTTTTTTTAATGTTTGTTCATAATGAGTAAGATTACAAATCTTAAATACCTGAAATTCTTCAGAAAGTAATGCATCCAACTCGACTATTCATTTTCACATTCTTCCTGTATAAAAAAAAATAAATAAACAGAAATGTATTGAAAACGAAAACCTAAAACAGAATCCCGATAAACATTCAATGGGAACAATTCACATTACTAAAATCAAAATTTATTTTATAGAACATTTCATACTAATTCTCATTATTTTGGAAGATAAAACTTCTGATTCCAATTTTGATAAAGATTGTATCATTTTTTTATTCGTTATAATTTTATCATTATATTGCTACCGTATATTCGTGTTGGCATGATCGTTCGGCGTCGGGGGTGGGGGGTACGGAATGCGATGGAAACAAGGTTATAAAAATAACTGAGACTTTTATTCTCCAAGATAATCCCAAGTTCAGTATAGCTCAATCAGAATACGAGATCCACGGATAAGGGCTAGCTTCTATGTAGACTTCTGACGGCTGGCGGGGCGTCTCGATAGCTCCGCGGAAACAGGATCTTCTATTGCGGTAAGGCTTCAAGCTCTCCGAGGACGTCTGATGATATGTGCGCTGCTCTAAGCTTTTTCGGCGACAGGTACTCTTCTCCCGGCTAAGGTTGGCTTATCCGTAGCCTTCTATCGACCACAGGTCTTTTCTGAGCTTCTACGGCAACACGGACTCATCTATCGGCTATGGTTGGCTTGTCCGTAGCCTTCTATAGACCACCGATCTTCTCTGAGCTTCTACGGCAACAGGGACTCTTCAATCGGCTATGGATGCTTCGAAATCTTCGGTTTGAAGATCTTCCTGCGGCGGGTTGCCACTATTCACCTCTGCTACTCTTCGTCCGAACGGTGAACTCTTTTGCGACTCCGTGTCGCTAAAATCAACTGCTCTCTTTTCCCAGATGGGAACTCTCTCTGGGCACCTGCCCACAAACGTTCTCAGCTGCTGTCTCAGGGTGGGGAGTCTCCCCGCGGCTGCTGGCCGCCCAAACGATCTGCTACCCTTTCTCCAGGCGGAGAACCTCTCGAGGCCGAATGCCACAAAGGAACTCCCTTTCAATCGCTCTGCGTCTCTATATAAGGCAGTTGGCTGCCTCGTTCCTGCCTCTGGACTGTTCGACTTAGAACAGGTAAGCCGGGTTGGACGAGGCGACTCCGATGGCGGGGGAGTGGCCAAATCGACATGTAACAATATCATATCACATATTTTTTTAATATTTTTTGTAAAGAGTACTATGCTTTCCGGAAGGATTAATCTTCAATGATACCACATGAGCAGAGAGAAACAACAGTTTTTATCAATTTTTTTTTCAAGCTATTTAAATGGAAGTTTAGTTTACTTCTCTTGTTCATCTAAACGATGCTTTAAGTTTTTGTTTCAGCTGAATGTATTGTTTATTATTTTTTTACAGAGAATACGCAAAAATTTGGACGAAATCGTAACGATTTTTGAGGTATTTAGATATGAGAGACGATAAAGATTCGTTTGTTTGTTTGTGTGTGTGTGTTCTACCATATGACGGATATAATGACAAGTCAGCAACATACTTTGCTGTGTTTTTACTGAGGTGATTAGGTAAACATTATAGAAATAAAAATATTCAGAAACTTCAATGATCTGAGTTGGTCATTCTGCAGAAGGTTAACATCATTACTGATAGAACTGATAAATTTACATTGGTAATTCGTACTTGACCTTCTGGCATAGCCTAGTGGTCTAGGTGTCGGTTTCCCACTAGCCAATGTGTTCGACTCTCGGCAGCGGCATGGTTATTTCAATTTCTTGATGTTTGCCAGCTTCTCCTTCACTTTCTCTTCGTGTCTGAAGCCAGGCCATAATGGTTTCCTAAGAAACGCAACAGAAAACCACCTCAGTATCTATTCTGTAGAATAAAGTGAGTCTCCAAGATCGGAGAGGGCCAATTAACCTGCAGCAAAAGCATTGCTGATGAAGATCGGACCTCATCAAATACAATTCAGTTTTTGGAGTCAAACCCTTCGGACCTCATCAATTATAATTCAGTTTTCTATCGTTTGTGACAATTGGAAAATATAGAAATTACTTTTTATTTAACGAAAACTCAATCCTATAACAATATAGATCAACTTTTCAATTTAAATCTCAAGTTTTAACAATTACTTATCTTTTTTTTTTGTACTACGTATTTCCTATTTCACTGAATTTGTTTTGGCATTGGTATGATATTGGTTAACTTTGAATCGATTGGTCTCTCTCATCCGAAAGCATAATTATATATAATTTCCACAATTTTTTTTCTGTTTACAAACAATGATTAAAATATGTAAAGCAATATATGAAGACAAACTTACTTCTCTTATATCGCAAACACAATCTTTATCCTAAAAAAAAAGAGTTAAAAATGTAAATTATTAAATAAAATCAATTAAGCGTTTTCTACATTCCAAACATATACTTAGAAAGAAACATCTCGCTCGAAATTAGTTGTTATCCATTTATGTTGTCCAATAAGCTAATAAAAAATTGTAAACTTTATGTTGTAAAAAATTGTGATATTAAAAGCTTTCCTAAGAAAAATAAAGATCATTCTTTTTTTCTTTTTTTTTTTAATATGAGCAGTCCTATTTGGTATATTTATATAGTAATGTATACCACTGGTATAGGTGCTGATATTTTGATATGAAAAAAATAAATAAATAAATAAATAAAAAGGTTAGTTAATTACAATTATAAATTTAGAATTATTTTTTCCTGAATTAAATCCGAAATTGATTGTTTTTTAATTTGGTTTATTTTATCGTATTTGTAATTATCCCATTTTAATTGTGAAAAAAGCTTATACTTGATTAAGTTAATTGATTTATGGCCAAAATTATTTTTTGGTCCATCTATTTTGAAAACATTTAGCCAATTACTTCTAGTATTTATAATATTCTAACTTGCTAATTTTACGATACTTCTTCAAACTTTTGTTAAAAAACAAAAAAAGGGTGTTAAGTAAGTGATACTGAAGGAATGATCTACTCGAGTTTCGAACACTGATAATTTAAAGTAGCAATATACTTTCTTCCGTAAGTTTACATTTTTAGAATGTTGAAATGAATTCTTTAAATTTTGAACTATGATCAAATATGTAGCCAATATTTTTTTTACAAATATCAGTATTTCAACAAAATTATTTTAAATTTTGTTTAACTGATTTTTAACTAATTTTGTTTAATTCTTGAAATTTTTGAAGGCCTTCAAATTTAAGGTAATCTTTGAAAAAAACTGGAAATTTTTCTTGAGATTAAAGCTTTTTAAAAAAAAATCAACTTTTAACAGGGAGATGCTTTTATGAGGAATTATTGGCTTCAAATCTCTATACATGCAGGATCAATAGACACCTAATGTGAAATAAATATTAAATGGCTGTAGAAACACACAAAATGATGGTGTGTGTTTACTTTTGAGATATCTCTGTATAATGAGCAAAGCTCAAAAATGTCCAATTCAAACTTAAAAATTTCTCGACCAATTTGAATGCGATTTTCATCAGTCGGTTGATGTACCAGGGATGGTTCATGGCCTTGTAGCATCACATTACTACCTTAAGTATTCGAGCAGTGAAGAAAAACCTCAAGGCTTGACACGGATTATACGAATTAGACAAAACTGCTTTAGAAAATCGAATCAGCATTTTTTCATTATTCCGCTTTACATATTCCGAAAACTTTAAAATTGTAGGCACTTCATACGCATTTTTTCGAAATTTGGAAATCAGTTTTGTAAGTAAAACTTGGAAGTTTTACACATAACATTCATCCCAGATTAAGAATGAAATGAATTAAATAAATTATATACATAAAAAAATTAAATGAAATACATGTACGGCATTGAACTACAATTGCTCAAATTCAATCAGGATGCAAAAATATGGTCCAAATGATAATCTAAGAAATTGTTTATTAAATGTTTTTATAAGTAAGTAATGTACACCTCAGTATCCATTACTATACAAAAGTTTTCTATATGGTATGGAAAAGTTTTTTCTACGAAAAAGAATACCTACAATAGCGCGTTTATTTCAATTGTGAGAATTCTTAGCAAACTGTTATTTTTCTATACATTACAGAATTTTATTAATGGTGAAAATTGTGAGAAGATGCAGTGCCATTTTTGTAACTGAAATGAATTTACAAGATTTGCTATCATGATTACATCAAAGCAAAGAATAAGTTAAGAACTATTATTTTCGAGTACATATTATTAAATATTAAGAAATCATTTGTACTGAATCTACTCTTACCTTTCCTTTGCAATTTCCTAGTGCCTCTTTAAACTTATCCTGAAATTAAGAGCATTTTTTTATTTATATTTTACAATCATTAAATGTTATTGAAATAGAAACTCAGATGTATTGGAAATGATGCTCTTCAACTAATTTGAAATGTAAATAAGCAGAATTCTCTCTCTTACTTTGCCATTGCAATCCTTGTCATCAATTCTGTTCAGGATTTCATCAATGTCGATAAATGGTTCACCATTTTCGTTGTCATATTCCTTTAATTGATATTGAACAAATTAGATTAACTGCGTTGTGTTATCTGAAATATTGAAGTATTCTAACTCCATTAAACATTTCTATCATTTGTTTTAATTGTTTTATTTCAAAAATATTACTTACAATTTTGGCTTTTCTCATTACGCAGTGCTGCAAAGGAAATATGAAGAGTTATTAAAACAATAAATTTCACTTATCAGTCAAGCAAAACTAGCAAATGTTTATAACTATCAGTAAAAACATGTTGGCCAGTAAGTATGTATATAGTACGAAATTTCATGTTTTGTATCTTATGTCTTTCTTCTATTCTAGACAAATTGTAATGGCTTTTTCTTCTATCTATTTGTTACTACTTGTTAATATTTGTTACTTTTATAATATTAATATCAACGGAATTAAAGCTTTTTTAATCAATAGAATAAAAGAATTAATATTCTTTGTTTACTCAAAGTTTCATTGTTGTGTGATTCAAGAACTGAATTTGATCCCAAGTGGTTGAGCAAAAATTCGAATCACAAGAAAATACTATTTGTGTAGATTTCCCTACAAAATAAAAATATCAAATATCAAAATTTGATAAAAGATAAAATATCAAAATTTCACTTCCTTGGCATGTTAATTTTACAGCTTAAGATTCAGTAATTTATCTTTTCACAAATTAAATTAAGCAAAAACCCTGTTGGCAGTGTTCAGGCAGTGTTTTTCCAAGAACTGTTGGATACAGTCGAATGAACGAAAGTTGAACTAAAATTAATTTGTTTGTAAATATTACATTCAATAATTACAAGTAGGCAAATTATCATTCATTCCGAAATTAGCGGAAAACATTCCTTTGCAAATTTGTTGTAATTGATAGATGCTAAAATTTCAAATTTCAGATCGAAAAATAACATTTTGTTCAATTTTCGAAATGTTAAAATTTCTGAATTAGTACATCGCATTTCCTGTTTGTGTGTTTTAGTGCAGTAGGAAATAATTTCGCAATGTCTGGATAACAATGTTCTCTAATCCTTTAGAATATCCAGAAGCTCATGGTCGCTGGTAGACATGAGCAGCATAGAATAGATGAAGAGTTTGATACTCTGAAACTATGAATATTAACATAGATATATCAAAGGATAATCATGCATTCCCACTTATGAATTCGCTTTAAATAAATGTAAATCACTGCATTATTAAAGAGGCCTTAGTTTTTGGGCCTGAGGAAAAAAAGAGTCTTAATATCTATACAAACTTTAGTAGCATATAAGCAGTGGAAAAGATCCAAATATAGGCTAGGGTCTAAATAACGGCTCGTTGAAGTATTCTGGTATGGGAGGTACTGCCGCCAATGGAAATAAAGTGAAAATGTGTCTGCGTAACAAAGAGAAATGAGTAGAACAGTTGATCGCCTACAGTCAAGTTATTCAGAGGTAGTGTGGTGACAAGTGTCAAACAACCTATTTCATGACATTGGAACATTTCATAGATACGTCTTGTTAATTTCTTAATCAAATTCTATTGAATCAAAAGCTGATTTGTACAATGCATAGTTTATTTAGTGCATAAAACCACGGGGTAATGGCGAGAACCGATCTTAATATTTCTCACCAAATGGTCTAAATATAGGCTATCCTAGAACGTCTAAATACAGCATGAAGAAAAAAAACCTACTATGACCTCTTCATTTCAGAATGAGCAAAAATACTCTAAAAAAATATTTGAAATGCACTCATTAACAAAAAAAAACGACGCACCTAGAAGGAGTTGTCCGACTGTAATGAAATTTCATATGCAAAGACATTGGGACCATTTCCCAGATTACATTGGGACCGCCCATGCAAATGATTAAACTTTGGTGTCCAATGAATGAATAGCCAGAGCTACAGCGCATCGGAATTTCACACTCAGCAGATGTATATAGGAATCAATTCTTAATCTTATGGTTAAACTTTCTGTTGCGTTGCGAGTTAGGATACCTTTCAACGACTGAAAAAATGCCTCGCCGCAGGATTCGAGCTCATTACGTGCAACTGTCAGCGTTTGAAAGAGGTCGTATCATTGGATTGAAAGAGGCAGACTGGGCAAATCGGAGAATCGCTCGTCATATGGGTCGAAGTGATGCGGCAATTACAAGATGCTGGCAGGAATGGGTGGACAACGGCAGATTTCAGCGTCATGAAGGTAGCGGTTGACCTAGGGCCACAGCAGAGCTGGAGGATAGAGTGATTGTCAGATCAGCTATCACAGCGCCTGAATCATCGTTATCAATTATCAGACGTGCGACCCGCACACGAGTGTCCACCATGACCATTCACAGATGGCTGAGAGATCGACATCTACGCTCGTACCGACCGCTACGCCACCTGCCACTCACGTCTGCACACCGTCGGGCCAGATTACAGTGGTGCTTGGCTCGATCCGGTTGGAATGATGCTGACTGGGGACGTATAGTGTTTAGCGACGAATCCCACTTCCAACTGTGTCCTGACGATCGTCGTAGACGTGTCTGGAGACACCCAGGACAGCGTACCGATCCTGCTTTCACTACTGCACGCCACACAGGCCCTCAACCAGGAGTTATGGTCTGGGGTGCCATTTCCCTTGATAGCCGGAACCTTTTGGTCGTCATTAGCGGCACACTTACAGCACAGCGGTACGTGGACGACGTTCTGAGACCTGTTTTGCTACCCTTCCTTTTGCAGTACCCTGGCCTTATTTTTCAGCAAGATAATGCCAGACCACATACGGCACGTGTTGCTATGACCTGTCATGCAGCTTGTGAAACACTTCCTTGGCCAGCCAGATCCCCAGATCTCTATCCAATCGATCAAGTCTGGTTTATGATGGGAAGGCGACTGCATCCATTAGGGAATGTGGATGAACTAGCCCGACAATTGGAGCAAATTTGTCAAGAAATACCGCAGGAGACCATCAGGGTGCTTAATCACTCTATGTCATGTCGTGTGGCATTTTGCATTCAGGGTAGAGGTGGGTCAACACCTTATTGAGCTCGTTACTTTGTAACTCTGTAACTCTGAAATAAATCATTCAATTTGTCTGAAAGTTTAATCATTTTCAATTCTGTACATAATCTTTCTCTCCACCAATTTTTGTCTCCATCGGATAACTCCTTCTAGGTCGTCGTTTTTTTGTTGTTGATGAGTGTAATTAAAGAAAGTTTAAAAGTTCAATATATCTGAAGATGATAGCGACCTAGAAATTCCACAAGGGGAGAGGACTTTTGGTCAAATATATTCAGTCATTTAAATGGCTCACAGTGATTGTGTAGATTATGAAAAGGACGTTTATATTTGTGACTTTGGAAATAGAAAATTTACATTTAATTTATTTGTTTCAGCATTTATTCATTTTTTTTTTTAAAAAAAATGTAAATTTCTGTTGGTTACCCTTGTTTTGACCACAATTTCAAAAACCAAATTTCTGTAAGTTTATTTAAAAAAAGCAATTTTCTTTTTTTTTTTGTTTATTTCAATTTTTTATTATAAAGTTCTCATTTTCGACATTTAGTAAACTGGTAAAATTTAATTACCCTAATTTTTTCTTGGTGAAATTCATAAAATAAAAATGGTACATATTAAAATGTGTTTTTTAATGTGTTTATATATCTTTTAGGCATTTTTTCTTTATTTTGATGCCGTAAGAAATTCATTTGAGGCTGGCAGAGCCCAGCACATGGATTTTCTTTTTCTTTATTTTTAATGTGTTTTTATGTTTTTAGTTTATAGTCATGGAGGTTCCACTGCTCTTCCTATTCTAAAAATGGTACACAATAGATATTTGAATAGAACTTCAGTATATAAATATTAAAACCAATTCAGCTGTAATTATTCTATTTGTAATTTATTGTGAGAGTTAGTCAACGCCAAAGTAGTAATTGTGAAGTTGCCCATAAATTAAGGTCAGAACTACCAAAGTGTAATGGTCCTACTGTGCAAAAACTTTGTCCTGTTGAAAGAACTCCTATTGAGGAAAGGAATAGCCTCGCAACATGAATTGCTGAAGATCTAATATCAAATAAGCACAGCAGGAATCTAAATATTGATCAAAATATCAGTCAAACCACAGCAGCTGTCTTTGAACGATTAAGCAACAGTAGGCGCCATATAAATAATTAAGCAATTAAGGTGCCATATAAATGGAAAGTCTAGTAGGCCCAGTATCCAAGTGATGAGCCACTTGACTATGAGCCTGGAGTAGCCGAATTCAATCTCCAACCCCTTCCTTTTTTCCACGTTGAATTCTTTTCCAGATAGGTCTTACGGATCCAGCCTTCCGCGTTAGCTAGTTTCTTTCGCGGGAGTTAAAGGGAGACAAGCATCGGGCTGACTAAATCCCTTGTTTAGATAAATCTGGAAGCCTTGCTTCCCATAACTCCAATGGCATAAAGGCTTACAGTGGGATACTTTAAACTTTTATAAATTGAAAGTGCGTCCCACTCATGCGCAATGGGATTTAAATCAAAGGAGAGCGCTGATCATTAGGCGAGCTCTATGAGGTGGACCTTTATCGTCCATAAAAAGGAACGAATCATCGGATGCAGAATACGGCATGACAATAGGTCGGAGAATTTTGTCGCTATACCTCGGAGGCGATTCGGATGACCAATATTCAGTCCCTACGGAGGATCCCATACTTATGCCTGGCCACACCATAAATCTACGTCCTCCGTAATTTGATGTCTCCTGCACAAAAATGGGTTATTGTGATATCGGGTTCCTTCAATTAAGAACTCACAATTTAGTGTTCGATTGTTAGACTGTAGACTGAATCTGGACTCCTCAGAGAAAAGAACTTGACTCCAATCGGCATATCTCCAATTCCTCAGCCCATTTTCTATGGGCAGTATGATGTCGTACAATTAAAAGGAAGCATTCGATTGGTCCACATGCATAAATGCTGCCTTGGTGAAGACGACTGCAGATAGTTTTTGTTGACAACCTGCGATCCTAATGCCACGAGAAGCTGTCGCTGAACCTGAGTAGCGTTTTGAAATCTGTTCCGGTTGGCTGTTAACAACAAATAACTATGGTCGCTTGCTATAGTTGCTCGTGGAAGGCCATGACCTCTTTGAACATTTCCCGTAACCTGAAATCCATTACCCATTTCGGAAAACGACACTTCGTGACTCTCCAAGGACTTCCGCTACTACCCTCTCTGTCTGATCTGATCCAGCCTGCCAATAGCTCTCCATGAAGCTGATTTCAGCAAATCCTGCTATTCAAAACGTAGTTCGAGCCGAAGAATTCAAGAAACGAAAATGTGACGGTAAACAAGGATGAATCCAAAAATCTCCTGTAAAATCTTCGTTTTTATCCAAATCTGTGATTTAAACATTCTGATTTTACAGACGTTAATGACTATGCATGATTCTGATATCTACGCCACACTCCACTAAACGTGGAAAAGATATCATTTTCGACAAGATATCACATGCTGGACTTCCATAATGTCTCAAAATCACTTGCTCCCCAATTATTTTGACCAGTGTAGAATGGAATGTCTCTTTCTTTTTATGATTCCCGTAATAATATTTATTGGTATTATTTGACATGAATTTAATTTTTTTTTAATGATTTCGTAAATATAGTAATGAGCAAACTAAATAGTATTGAAATGCAATTTCAAGGAAAAATGATAATCCATTATCAGAAAATCCTGAGAAAACTACAGCAAATCATGATAATTATGGAATTTTAAGATGGTGCCGCTGTTAATATTGAAGTTTCAATACTCAGACGGTACACTCAGCAATCCATCGGTTGGTCAGTGATCCACGATCCTGATTGATACCATTCCTACAGTCAACCATTCAACAGTCCCTGCACAGAACTTTCTTTTAATTGATGTAATTTTGTTCAAAAGTAAGATCCCACAATTGTATGTCAGCATTTAGGAAGAAATACAGATGTAAGCATTTCAAAACATGTATGCTGATTAAATTTTAATAAGTCTTAATTTTTAAATTTGTGTGTTCTGGCCTCTTTACATAAAAGTTTACACTTATTGACGCACGTAAAATATCTTAAATAAATTAAGAATTTACTTATGGTTTAAGAAGAATACATGCTTCAAATGTTCTGAATTTCGAAATGCTTCGAAACTTTATAATGTTCTTCCAAATTGGTTATCATGTTGTGGAACACATGTTTTGCAGTCTGTGGCAGTATGCGGATGTAGTCTTTGAGAGATTGAATCGGGCTGGTTTTTACGGAAGACAAACTCCTTCAACACTTCACAGATGAACGCGTCATGAGGTGTGAGATCTGGGCAAAGAGATGGATATGGAAACTGAAATTGAGAGATAACTCTGCATTGGAAATGTTCATAAATGAAATGTCGAAAGGCCACAGCCGAAAGACAGGTACCCTTTAATGTTGGAAATATTAGTCTTGAATCGAAGATTTCGTGATCTGCAAAACCGTTTTTCGTCGACAAGGATGGTCCTCTGGTATCGATCTTGTTTGACATTCACATGAGCAAAGTAAGATTCTATGGTTCCATGACCCGATACGTGGAAGCAAACTGTGATTTTGTGTCATGTTTTAGCTTCTCCTGCACAATATCCTGACCTTCGAATCAATTTAACGATTCGTTTGTGACCCGACAAATGAGTATCAGCGTCATCTGAAACCACACGTTGCGCAAAAACTTCGGGGTTTTATATTGAATGGCATTCACCTGCACGCAATACAGATTGCATTCGTACTTGTTTGGAGGATTGAGTCTCTGCGACACCTGTATTTTATACTTGAATGCGCCTAAAGACTTATGTATTCTCGAGAGGAATCGGCAAGACATGTTCAATATCATTGACGTTCTATTCAGGCTACGGCGTGGAGACTCAAGTACCAGTTTCAAAACGCGTCTCTTATATTAATTAGTAACAAGGCTTCTTGGTCTGTCACATCGTTCTAAACGTTGTGTTAAAACGGATCCTGTCGTCGTGAATTTTTCGACCACTACCAACAAGGATACTGTTACTGGATGGATTCTTGTCAAACTGATTTAGGAACCCATTCTTCACAAAGAATAGAATAGGTCCTTTGTTACGACCTCTTCTCTATGAACGATTATGCAGTATACTACGATGACACTTTTCCTCCGTTGACAGCACCATTTTCTAATTTGCTCTATAATTAATAGAAAGTTTAACACGTATGCATCTACATACAACCACGTGACATACTGCCGTTTCCAATACAATGTTTCAGTATTGTTTATTTCGCCCAATACTATACTATCAACTGAAATTAATGCATCGATTATATTACAAAAATTATACTTACGCATTGCTCTGACATAGGGGCTTCTTTTGCGCACTCTTCCTTATATTCATTAATCTAGTCAAAGTAAAAAAAAAAATACTTAAGATTAGATGATAGTTTTACTCAAGTATTTTTTTCCATTTTTTTAAATATTATTACTTATTACTTGGGATGAATGTGGGCGGCAGGTAGCCAAGCACTGCGACCTGAAAGATCTTTTGTGCTAAACCCACGGAAATGAGGACAGATGAGAGAAAAACTGAGAAAGTGTGGTGGTAGGCTCGCAGGGGAAACGAGAGAACCCCGAGAAAACCTGGCAAGCGCGGATCGTCCACCATCACCAAACCCACATGAAAACCTTTTTTTTTAATAACTTTAATAAATCTAAGTAGAACAATTGATTCTGTATAGTTCTCGAAACGTGTAACAGCTCTGCTTTGTTGTAATCCTTACTGTATTCCTAGAAAGATAGTATAATCTGGGCCAATACAATTTCATTTTCATTAGAAAGTGTTTATAAAATAATATAATATTTTGAACTTTAATTTGAAATAAAGAGAATTTCAACTTTCAATTAAATGACAAATGTATGAAGCACGAAGCATTATTACAAAATTAATACGTCCAAATTGTTCAAATTTTAAAATTTTAAAAATCAAACAAAATTTTTGAAGAATCTAATGTCTGTTTGTGGAGTAATTAATGAATAAAGAGAATTTTATAAGTTAATGTGTTATATATGGAGATTTATTGAGAATTGAGTTTTAGTCTTAGATGTGAGAAATTAAATAGCATTCAGGAATTTTTATAATTATAATTATAATTATAATTCCTGAATTCTTCAAAGATGAACAGTTTAAAAAAGGACAGTTTAATCTTCAGAAAAAAGGACAGTTTAATCTTCAGAAAAAAGGACAGTTTAAAAAAGATTATTGATTTTGATTCTTCAAAGATAAAAATTTCTTTTACTAGACATTGGATTCTTCAAAGATTTAGTTTGATTTTTAAAATTTTACAATTTGGTCGTATTAATGTTGTAATAATGCTTCTTGCTTCATACAGGATGGAGCGTATCACGTTTTTAATTTTGCTTTTATTATTGTTGATTTAGAATTCATGGATGTTATTAAATTTAATTTTCATTTGGGAAGAAGAAAGATGTTTTCTCGTCCCGCTTTAAAGGCTTGTAAAAGGATGCCCGTTGAGGAATCCGAAATATCGCCAGTAGGAGTTTGTGGAGTTATTAAGGAATAGAGAGAGAATTGTTCTAACATAGCGGGTTTACGCGCACCGCATAACATTGATATCAAAAATAAAGCTATACACCTGATTAAGCACTAAGCAATTGATGAATATAAAGTAATTTACAACGTTTCACTGCCGAGAGACAGCCTTCTCAAGTGAGGGAACAAAAAATTGTAAAGTCAATTTATACAGAAATTTTGCAACAAGTACAAAAAACAAATGCGCATGCGGGTGATGTCATCAGAGCACAACAGGAAGCCCTCTGTCGGCGAAGTCCCGCAACCAGGCTGTCCTCAACTGAA
>JAFIDM010000002.1:33201495-33216389 GCA_023159025.1 Thereuonema tuberculata
TTAATTTTGGGGAAAAATAATAATAAATACTACAGGGAAATTATGGATAATATAGTTTGGTCCTGAAGGAGGAGTGAGACAAAATACTGTATAGGTCCTTTTATTGAGGGATTTCCTCACTTCGGGAGGAGATATAATCTCGATATTTCGGCCCCGTGCCTCGGGCCTTCTTCGGGAGATGTTTTAAAAGTTAATCACATTAAAATGAGCGCATAACGAACGACTTCCGTCGTTGGTTTCTCGGGAGAGTTGCTCATGTTGTTGGTTCCGAGCAAATGGTGACTGCACTGAGAAGGAGAGGGGGGATGACGGAAAGGGAAAAAAAAAGGAAGAAGAAGACTCCTTGGAGACAATTGCGTGAGGGGGGTGCGGGGACAGCCGGGAAGGTCTCTTCGAATTCAAAAAATGCGTTAAATTAAAAGCCAGCAAGGTCAACAGGGGGGAGAAGGATTTGAAAGATAAAATGAAATGAAATGAAACAAAATGTAAAAAAAGTGTAAAATAGAATAAAACCAAATAAAATAATTAATATGTATGAAAATATAAATAACTGCATGGAAATAATTGAGTGATAGACGTGGGAAGACTGGTAAGAGAAAATATCAATGGTATTAATAACAGTAATAATAATAGTAAAAATTCACCTGAATTATATATATAAGAATTGAAATTAAAAGCTGGATTAAAATTCGTCATGGATAGATTGAAATGTGACATGAGAAAAAAAAAGGAACAAATAAAAATATTTGAGGTTTTTGGGATGTTGGTGGAGCCATTGGGAAAAGAAAAAAAAAGGAATGAAGCTAAGACATGAAAGAAAAGTAAAGACGATGATTGTAGGGATAGAGTTATTTGGATAAAATGAAAAAATAATGCAAAGGAGAGGGTTAGATAAGAATTTTTTAAATTTATATTTCTCTTTATATATAAAATAGAAATAATTAATGTGAATAAATAAATGGAGATAAACCAACAACATGAGCAACTCTCCCGAGAAACCAACGACGGAAGTCGTTCATTATGCGCTCATTTTAATATGATTAACATTTAAAACATCTCCCGAAGAAGGCCCGAGGCACGGGACCGAAATATCGAGATTATATCTCATCCCAGAGAGAGGAAATCCCTCAACAAAAGGACCTAGACAATATGGAATCAAATTTTATTGTTTCCTTGGATTCCGATAACACTAAGATCGCAGATAATAACATTTATAAATATATTAAAAAGTTTTAATTTGAAAAGAATTCTATCAAAAGCAAGAAGATAATTTATGAAAAAATAAAGAAATGCAGAAATAAAAAACTTTGATAAACGGCGGATTTTAATGTGAGGATTATTTGGATTATTCTATTAACGTTGCTCCCAAATGGTTCCCATTGGTGGCTAAGAACTCTCCAATCAAGACGAAGCTTTTCGCTGAATTTTATTAAATCATATGTCCTGTTTGAATTTCGCATTTCATTGGTTGTTTAACAATAGTAATTGTGTATTTAACTGAACATTTAATTTGTATTTAAAAGGGATTGTTATCCGCATAGGAACCCAGAGGTAATTTTTAAGTATTTTTTAAATATTTTAATATGTGAGTATTGTGTGTGTTTTTTTTTTCTTTAAATTAAAATCTTGCCTGTTTTCAAAAATATCAGATGGCAATTCAGAACAAAATCTCAGCAACTTCATGCGTCCTCTCGAATGTAAAATCATTTTCAATAATACTGACACAAACATTTCACAAATTAAAGTTTAAAATAAATAAATAAATTTAACTGCAGAAAATACTCAAAACAGAAATCAAGGCAAATGTTATTGTTTATTCATTTGCAGCCTTGGTTTTTGTTTTGAAAGTTTAAGATTTTGGGTAGATTTACTATAAATCAGTATGAAAATATGAAACGAGGTGATTTACCTAACTAGTAATTAATATTATCTGTACAAAAGCTTAATTGAATTATCTATTCCTGATGAAAGGTAATACTTGTACATCAACGAAGATATTCTTTGATAAATAAGAATTCTCTTTATATTTTCTTTTAATTTATCTTTCTATAGATTGGGAAATCAACGATGAAATTCAGGAAACAATTACAGAAAACGAGCATCAATCAAACCAACGCTATTTCCCGTGTTTTTTTTTTTTTTTTTGAAGATCTGCTTGAAAATTTTAAAAATATTTTTATTCTAGAGATTAAAATAATATTTTGAATAAAGCTATTTTCTGTAACTATATTAATCAGTTTTATGTTTTTTTGTTGATCTTTTGTTTTAATCTGCTTTGCCACAATGTTGTATGCATAGAATTAATTGTGTCCTTATTTTAAGTTTGACAATTAATAAGCATTGTAGCGAATTTTAAAGAAATCGGTCTAGTCGTTTAAGCGTTGGATTCCAGGTGTTAATTTTGAGCGATAGTAAAGTTGGAGACAATATCATTCAGCTTACGTTTTAAGCTGGACCACAAATCAGCTACATAATAAATTTTACGGAAAACTGATAAACCTTTCAGAAGTAATGGGCTACCTAACAGACAAATGAACTAAAAGTGATGAAAACTGTTCAAGTGGAATTTATGAGTCTTGCATGCTTTAAATTATTGTTAAACCGAAGAACTACTTAATTAAAACGGTCCATTTCAGCAACATATAACGATAATATTCGGCTAACAGAAGAAAAAGCATTATGATGTTTTCAGAACATAAAGTAGGAATAAATGAATCGTAGAATATTTGATTGGACTATTTCTCTAAAATTTTTCCGTTTTTGTTTTAGGAAATTTTTTATTTCAATTGTTTTCATAATATTCTGATATTGGCTTTGATTTAATTTTTAATTCTTTGATTTTTTGTTCTACCAAAGCTTCTTTGCTTGCAATTTAATGTAGGATATGAAATTCTTAGAGTTCCTCTTCAGGTTATAATTAAGACAACGGTAGGAAAAAAAACCCTAGAAAATAAAAAGGGTAAACAACTGGAAAGAAAAGAATGAATAACTGAAAACATGTTTAGACCGAAAACACTAAATTAAATCGAGTTCTTATTAAATCACGTATGATCTAAAAGTGTAAAGGTTAAAACTGTAAAAATAATTGGAAGTCATGGCAACTATTTTTTATCTGCCAAACATGGAGCAACACTGCAATTCTAGAATATATGTTTGAAAGCTTGATTGATATTCTTCTGATTGACACCACTGATGTGGTCTGGGTCAGTAGACAAATATCATGAGAGCAAATGGGAAATACGTATTTCGAAATTATCGTTTAATAAGGCAATGCAGTGTAGCCAAGGATGAAAAAGGAACACAGAAATGTTCAATACACATTGCTAACATCCCTCCGAGTATTCTCCAAAACTGTCTACCTTAAGTTGCCAGCATTTTGGAACTGCTGTCGAACGTCCTCATTCTTCACGATAACGTCACATGTTACATGGCAGCTCCTACACCAGGCTTTGTTACATCGATGGGGGTGGGAAGTCATGAACCACCCTTCATATTCGCCAGACCTAAGTTCAAGCGACTTCGATATGATTCCAAAACTCAAGCTGATGTATGGAGGGTTGGACCACATTTTCCAGAACGAATTTTCTGATGTGAGAAGTCTAAGAAAAGTCGCGATTCCACTATCTGTTGTGCTCTATTTATCTGCCCTACATTGGATGAATGGCCCTACATCGTAGTTTCCATTGGAGGTGGCTGCGCTGCAGTGTGGCAAGAAGAATCTTGTTCCACTCCTCCTGACAGGCTTTCCCTAAACCAGTCACAGTTCGATTAGATCGGTTTCCTAAATGCCCGTTTCAACAGAACAAAGCCGTAGTAGTCCATAGGAGACGCGTCAGACGATTTCACTGGGATCGAACTGAACGGAATTGAGCGAATTCATGTTTCGCTGACCATTCGTGGCTTGAAGGAAAATATTGTTCGAGCGTATTGTCCGGGGTATGACTCGACGCTGTGTCTTTGGCGGAACCATTCTGAACGACCTTTAGTATCAAGATGACGTAAAAAAATTGCACGTGGTTTGTTACAGTCGTTGAGATAAACCGATCCTTCGTCCAACGTCATAATGTACTTCCATTTTTTGCCCGACAAATATTCTTCATACACTTTCGAATGTTTGTGTCTAGGCCACATACACTTTCTTACGGCGATGTGTCGAGGCCACAGCCTATGAACGTTTGGTTTGGAGTGCTGCTTTAGATGCAGATCCCTATGAATTATGCGTGGAATGGTTGTTTTGGAAACTCACGTTCGTTGTGCAAGGCTTCTATGGATGCTGGGATTTTCTTTCATAATGTTTTGTTGAACCTTACAGACAACAGCTGGATTAGCAGCGCTTCGTTGACGTAGTTTGCGGCCCACGGGTTTCTTCACTAACTGTCTTCAAACGTGACTCAGCAATAATTCGACTAATAACGGACTTGGAAAATATAAAATTTCGTTGCTTACACATTTCTATTGTTCTGGAATAAGAATATTTCGCAACGGAAAAGGCTACAACGTACCTTCCCATCAAATCGGTACTCGTGGAGCCATTCGAACACATAACACTGATGTACATATATTAACACTGACTGCAGCAACAGAAAGAAACAACAGGATTTCCGGTTCAATTCACGTGCGCATAACAATGCTCTGTTGAAAACGTTTTTATAAACATGGTCCAACCCTCCATAGGAAAAGCTTGCGAAGAAAGACGAACTTTTGACGGTATTTCGGCGAGAGGTCCAGCACTTTAATGACCCACATTCAACCAATGGTATGCGTTGCCTTTCCAAACACCTGAAACGTACGGTGGACAATCTTGAAGATTACTTGGAGGAGTGTTAGCAATGTGTATTGAGCAATCCTGTGTATTTTTTTTCTTGGATACACTGCATTGCCTTATGCAACGATGATTTCCAAATACGTATTTTACACGTGCTCCCATGACGTTTCTCCACTGACCCAGATCGCATCAGTAGTTCCAATCAGAACATCAAACAGGCTTTCAAACGTATATTCTAGAATTGATGTGCTCCTGTATGTTTAGCAGATTAAATACTTGCCATGACTTCCATAACGGCCCACGTATTTTCATTACTTCATTCAATACTTTTGGTTTAAGATACCAAGCTTTATTCTTTAAGGATATTTTCCATCGGATTTTGGATATTTAATTTTTCATTAATTGTTTTAGTTTCTTTTAATGGAGAATGACAAAAAAAAGAAATCACATCGTTAAAGTATCACAAATACACTGCTCAAAAAATTTAGGGGATATTGAGAAAGGAATATAATACATAAAAAAGAGGCATTTCAATTTATTTATTAAAGAACATCATCAGAGAAGCAAATAACAAGAAAAGGAAATTTTTCTGAATATGCAAATGAGGTGCAAACTCCATTTATCGGGATTGAGCAGATGTGACACATTGAAGAGGGTTAACATTCGCATGTCAAACGTCAAAAACATGTCACACATTGCCTCAGTAGGATGTAAGGTCACCTGAGACTGCTAGAACAAAAAGACAGCGATGAGGCATTGAGAGGATTAAATTGTTCAGCAGTTCCTGTGGGATTCGTGGTCACCCGCGCACCAGGTCAACTTCCAGCTGAGAAAGTGTTATGGGAGCTGATTGGTGACTGACAACACTTCTTCCTAGTGGATCCAAAGCGTGTTCGATTGGATTCAGGTCTGGAGAACGTGAAGGCCAGTCCATGAGCTCGATTCCAGCCTCTTGAAGCATGTTGTTAACGAGATGGGCACTGTCGGGCGTGCATTATCGTCCATATAAAGAAAGTTAGTCCAACTGCTCCAGCATAGGGTACCACTATAGATTGCAGAATTTCATCCGGATATCTTACAGCATTCGCCGTTTCTAACATGGAGATCGGTACAACCACCAATGCTGATGTCTGCCCACACCATGATTCAACCTCCACCAAAGGAATGTCTTTCTTGCCGGAAACGTGTTTCTCCCGTGTTCCACGTTCATGCCAGATCAGGCCACGACGATTATCCTGCTGCAGGGTGAATCTTGACTCGTCACTGAAGAGAATCGTGGACTACTCTTCACGGGTCCAAGGAAGATGCATTTCAGCCCACTTCTGGGTGTTCTGCGATGTTCAACAGTTAACGGAATTCACACCATTGGTCGACGGGCATACAGTTCACCGTGACTGAGTCGAATTCGCACGGTCTAAGTATACACCCGTCGTCCAGTAGGAGCGAGAAAATGTACCCGCAATTCAGTCGCATTTCTTCGCCGATGCCTTCGTGGTATTAGCGTCAAGTACTGATCATCTCTTGCAGTGGTTACACATTGCGGCGCTGCCCTGATCTTCTTCATACTATCCAAGTCTCTTTGAAGCTTTCTAAAGTCTGACGATCACGTTTTGGGAGGTTCAACCACTGCTGCCACTATAATCTGTGTTTCTGTAGCTTCAAGACGCCCTATGACTCTCCATGCTTCAGATTCGGGTAGAGGCATTTTCAGGTGACACTCAACAATTCTGCCACTAGTTGTTGATCCAGGAATGTGGAGATAACCCAGCGGCGCCAGCCTCTTTATGCAGGGTTGTGGTCAAACATGCAAATTAACGTTTGCATCACATTCGCATATTCAGACAACTTCCTTTTCGTGTCATTTGCTTCTTTGATGATGTTCTGTCATAAAAAAACACAAATGCCTCTGTTTTTTAGGTGTATTATATTCATTTCGCAATATCCTCTCAATTTTGTAAACAGTGTACGTACATCTGTTTCTGCCTCCAACTACTAAAATGTTCCTAAAATTTATGTTACAAGTAGTGTTATGAAAATTTAGAGCCTTGATTGATAGACAGGAGGTGTTTAGGAACTTTTACACTTTCATGTGTAAGTTGGCCCTAAACCTTAACTGCATTTCGAAAATTTGATCTATTTATATTCTTTTGAAAGTAAACATTCACTTCTTAGAAAAGAATAACTCTTTTTATTTAAACTGATTGCCATCGTACGCAATTCCGTCAAGCGGATGCGTTCACGGATGCATTTACGTATCATTGTAAGTCTTCATACCGGCAGTTGGTCCTTGCGCTGAATAGCGGATGAAGCGCAACGTAATGCCACAACCGTTGGTCGCATTTGGAGGCAGTGGCCCCAGGAAGGAAATGTGAACCGTCGTAGTGGGGCTGGAGCTCGGAGACGGACGTCAGAGCGCACAGATCGTCGCATGAATTCTCATCGCCAATCGAGAATCTGTGGGACACGATTGGACGTCGATTGAATGCCCTCTCTCCCCAACGAAATGAATATGAACTGTGGACTGTGAATATCAACACCACGTAATCTACGACACCCCAGGATATTATTCGGACACTCGATTCGATGCCACTTCGGGTTCAGCAATGTTTCGTCCAAAATGGAGGTCCCACTTCTTATTGATCATCCTGTATTTCAGTGTATATCTGAAAATTAAATCATTTGTTTTGCGCCTATTTGGCTATCTATGCAGGCAGTTTGGTCAGGTTTTGAGCATTCCTTCATGGTGTGGCATTTTTTCTGTCAGGCAGTGTATTATTTAAACAAGTGGTAAGTATTTATGTATAAGAATTTTTAGTCATTTAGTAATAAATAAACTAAATATTTGGGGACCTAAGGGAATGTTCTACTGTAAAGATATTTATTTATATAATCATTTGGGGACCTATGAAAATGGATATGCAGATAGACAATTTGTCATCGGCATGTTACTTTTCAATTGGCAAAATTTGTTTGTTAAGTATTTTCGTCATTCACAAGCATTGAAATTGAAAAGGGGATTATGTATGCGGATTCATACGAACTAGTAATTTCTATTATTTTCGACCTAATAACTTTTGGTCTATTAAATGTTGATTTCTATTAACTTATTATTATTGCGTTTACAAAAGATTTATTATTAATAAATAAAGACGTCATCAAATTTTCAAAATATATTTAAAATATATTTAATGAAAAAACGAATCAGTTTTTGAGGAAAAATAACCCAGTTCTTCTAATAACAAACAACACGGAATATATTAAGAAAGAAGCAGAAAGAAAAGTGAGAGAGGATCAAAGATGGGCAGTAAAACTACATGTAGAAAAATGATTAAAAGAAGAAGAAATTCTAAATAGAAGAATAAAAAGTAGATTAGAGTAGATTATGGCACTACAAACAATATGTGAAAATCAAGCAAAAGGCAAAGAGTAGGAAGATTAAGAAAATTAAAGGAAAGAAATTCATAGATGATAAAAATTATATAATTAACCTTAGTAATAGAATATTAAACAAAAAAGAGTTGGAACTATTAAATAAAGGTTTAGACTTTGCCTACGAAAAAAAGAAAGTCTAGACCTTATGACATTAGCAGAACTACCAGTAGCAGCGGAAAAAATGGATCAGATTAAAAAAAAAGAATTCATGAAGATAATGATAACTTCAAAAATAACTATAATAAGGTGGATAGGAACTTAAATAATGAGGAAATAAATATCTTAAGAAGAATTGGTAAGGACAAAAAAACCTTCGTATTTCTAAATCTAACAAAGGAAGCCAATTAGTCATTATAACAAACAAGATTATATAAATAAATTAGATGAGTTAGTTAATGATGTTCATTATGAAAAAGTGGATGATAAAACAAATATGAAGCTTTACAACAAAGTTAAGTTAAAATTAAGAAAATTACATGATAAAGGAACAATAAACTTTCAACAAAAAGATGAAATTTTGAAAAATGCCTGTAGAACCCCTCTTTAGATGCGGGAGTTAAAACGCACAAAGCAGACAACCCGGTGAGACCTGTGATCAACGCATTTGGTAGCCCGGTCCAAATCAATGTTGATTTATAAAAACAGACTGATAAAGAATTTTAAACTACCAACGGAAGAAGTTTTAATTAAAAACACAAAATACTTAGAACTAAAATTAAAACATTTGTATTTTGTGAATAAGAAAAAATTCTACTTATTGTCACTTGATATTAATAATATGTATACGAATATCCCTGTGAAGGAAACACTATCAATTATAGAAAAATTAGCATATAAGAATAATGAGGAATTAATAGCAAAAACCGCAATATTCCGTTGTTCTTGATTTTGTTTTTATCCCCCACTCCGTACGGTTGATTCATAAAAATATACATGTGTTTTGTAGGTAGTTAAATTCCCTACACATTTTATTCTGATACTTGTTTCCCTAGAATAGGCCATATCTGAATTACAGCGTCCTAAAGTTAGAAGTTTTATAAATTTCTGGAAATTGTGTTTTTTTTTTATTTTTTCAAAAAGTGCATATCTCCGTAACTATCAATCCTAGAAACAAAATGTTAAAACCAGATGGCGGGCGCGGCGGGGGAGGAATTGTGCATTTTGCATTTTAAACACTTACAAACCAACCTATCAAAAAATTAGAACTACCTGACCTTTTCTAAGGTAAAACACGTCTATTCGTTGGACTAATTTACTATCAGAAAATTTGAATTTCAGTCTTTTGTTTGCGATTTTTAATTATTTTAATTATTTTCTAATTTGAACAATTTTAATTTAGGAATGAAATCTTTTGAGATGTCTGAGCCTTCGAAACTTCAAAATAGATGCACTTGTTGGGTTCGGAACTTTATAAAACTTTGTCATCCATAAAGTTTGTGTCACGGTTTTTTTTTCCCTAGGTGTATTTTTTTTTCCTTTCTTTCCTTAAACCGTGCCACGTTTGTTTCAGTAATTTTGCTTTTTATTCCCAATATTTATTTTCGCCATTCTCTTATTGATTTATTCAATTTCATTTTTGTAAAATTTCTTCATTGTTTTTCCTTTGATTATTTTGCTTTTATTTTTGACTTTTTATTTTTCCTATTTTCTCTTTTGTCTTTCGATTCCCATGGTTTTTCCACTTCAGCTACATTGTATCGGTCATTTCTGTTATTTAGTATCTTATTTTTCCGTTGGTTTTTCAGTGTCACGTCGGGTAGGTCTCGTTGATTTTCCCGGGTTTTAGAGTTTTGTAATCAGTAGCAATCGGGACGTGGCCGTGCGGTCTCGGCGGCGGTCTGCCGTGGCGGCCAGTGCTCCAGTACCTGGGTTCGAATCCCGGCAGTGGCATGGCTGTTTCAATTTCCTTTCCTGTGTTGTCCAGCCTCTTCTTCACTTTCTCTTCGGTCTGACGTCATTCCTTAATGGCGTCCTGGGGAAGGCCACGGGAAACCACCTCAGTATCTTTCCCTTGAAATTCTAGTTAGTCTGCTAGGGGTTCGCCATCTTGGGAACACTAGCGCTCCCTGGAATACGGATGCTTCGGTTCCGAAGCTCGCACTTCGGTGCGAACCGGCTCAACAACAAAAGCAATCGGGGTCGCTGAGCTGGCAAGTTGTTGAGATGTAGTCTCTGGATTAACTCCATTTTCATTTTGGTTTTATATTAATTTTTTTGTTTCGAATTCACCTCAAGTTTTCCAAGAGTGGGAATTTTTGTGTATTTATTAAACACCGATCGTGTTTTGAAGCGTGCTTTCGATTTGAGTTTCTAAGTGTATCGAATGAACTTCACCCGAGGCCAGCGTGAAAGCATAGCAATGCAGGGAATGTGCTCCAGGTATCACCGTTTCATTAGCGCCGCAAAGAAGTCACCAAAATGCTTCATGTCAATTGCCGACCTCGAGAAGAAGTGTCCGGGCGATTCAGAAGTTTGTTTTGGAAAGACAAAGTCACGCCATGGTGAATCACCGATGTCCATTCATTTTTGTAGCAACATATGCCACTACTTTATCTTGCCTCTTGAAAATTCATTAACTGACAAAGAATTACGAAAAAATTCATTTTCTACTTGGTCAAAAAAGTCAACACGGCAAATAGCCTCAGAATTAAATCGTTCACAGACTGTTATTCAAAATGTCATCAAGAAAAGTGATATTTATGGAACCACCAAAAGACCAGGTAGACCTCCAAAACTCGCACCTCGGGACTACCGGAGAATTCAAGATCTTGCTGCGTCTTATGAGATGTCCACCCGTGAAATTGCTCGTGTTTTGCCAAAGACTCTATCTCACCAAACTGTATGAAAAAGCTTAACGTCAAATAATCACATAAAGTTTGTAAAACTTAAAGCTAAACCCAAGTTCACTGCCACTGATCGTTTCAGCCGACTTGACTGAGCTAAGAAAACAGTGAAATGGTATTAAAGGTGGAACGAAATATTTTTTCTTATGAAAAACGTTTCTGTCTTGATGGCCCTGACAAATATTCCGCATACTGGCATGATGTACGCACTCCGTCGAAGATAAGATTACGCAGAAACCAAGGTGGGGGTGGAGTGATGGTGTGGACAACATTTGGGTTAGGAGGTAAGACAGATATAGTGTTTGTGGAAGGCAAGATGGACTGAATAAAATATCAAAACTTTATGTACGACCAATTAATATCATTTGGACCCCTTCTAGGAGGGCCACATTGGCAATATCAACAAGACAATGCTTCTATACATGCGTAAAAATCCACCAAAACGGGGTTTAAAAATAGAGAAATTGATGTCGTTCCACGGCCCTTCCGTTCACCTGATCTAAAACCAATTGAAAACGTCTGGGGTTGCATGGCAAACATTATATCTAATATATGGCCGAAACAAACAGTATCATCACTTGAATGATCTGAAGCTTCCAATTTGGAATGCTTGGGTCCTGATAAATATATCCGATTTGAAAAAAATTAATTGGGACAATGCCTGACAGAATGATAGAAATTATAGAGAAGAAAAAAGGACCAAAACGTTATTAATTTCAATAATTTTCGAAATATTATGTTTTGAGTTTATATTTTCTTTACAGTTAAAAAGTGATTTTAATTTTTTAATTTAAAAACTACTCAAAATGTTTGAGATGTTTCAATGGTACATGAATTTATTGCTTTTAAATAGACTATGAAAAAAAAATGTGACGTAAACAAATCCTCTAATAAAAAGTTATTTGAAATACTTGGGTGAGTTTATACTTTCTTTACAGGGTGTAAGACTGAATGAGGACTTTAATAAGGCATTTATGAATTAATAATGGCAGAGATGCTATATGAAAATTAAATGTTTTGTTGGATAAAAATATAAATCGTTTTGTCTGCAATTATAAAGGAAAAATAACAAAAGGAATGAGAAAAACGGCATTTAAAAAAAAGGGAACTTGATCAAAAAAGCTTTCGACGAAATGGATTTTGGGGAAGCTTAGCAAGAATTTCAAAAAACGTAAAACATCAGAAATAATTTGATTTTGGAAAAGATAAAGAAAAATATTTCAATAGCTGATTAAGAAGTTCGTTACATTTTTTTTTGACAAAGGCAAAGTCTTTTTGAATTTCGTTTCCTATTTCACAGATCTTTATGAAATATTGTATACAATAATACACAGGATAGTGGAAGTTATGAAATTGTAACTGTTAGCAGTT
Organism: Thereuonema tuberculata; assembly: GCA_023159025.1. Classification (NCBI taxonomy): domain Eukaryota; kingdom Metazoa; phylum Arthropoda; class Chilopoda; order Scutigeromorpha; family Scutigeridae; genus Thereuonema; species Thereuonema tuberculata. The sequence continues at coordinate 33,213,907 of JAFIDM010000002.1, forward strand.
GTCATGAAATTGTATGTGTGACAACACACTTCATTGGTTTTCTTCAAAAAAAAAATCTTTTCTAGCTCTGTAACACTGCTATGGAATCACTTCCAAATTTCCCCAACAACAACAAAATAAAAATGACTGTCACTTTGTGTAGCCTCCTTGCTTTGTAGCTAGATCGAACCCACACTATGACATTGATTATGACTAAATCCTCCACCTCAGGAATTGTAATTTCCTCCGAGCATCTAAAATAGCCACTTTAAGTTTTCCAACAGAGTTAAATTGATGATTTCTGCGATATACCCGACGTGCTAATTGAGCCCTAAGATTTTCTTTTGGATTCATATCAGGGCTCAATCAAATGGATTCACCATGGAAATGGAAGAGGACTAAACCAACTTTATTTGGAAGAAAGGATGATGCAAGAAAAAGGATTAACAGTATGCGCTTGGGAAGATGCCGAAGAATTCAAGCAGGCAACAATGTTGATATGAACTAAGGAAAAGCTTGCTACAATGTAGAAAGCCTGATAAATGCATATGTAATTATAACGACTACATCATTAATCTTAAGGTTTAGGTTTAGATTTAGAGAATAATTTGCTAAACGAATAATAATAATGTAGAGAAGACTGGCCTAAATTATACGTCCTTTTAAATCGTGCCTCTTTTATATTTCGGGGGCTCTATTAAAACAAGGTCATTCGCTGCGGATATTGTAAATACCATTTAGATTTACCGTTTAAATCGAAAAGTAACTTTTTTCTACACTATATTTTGATCATACTAGTCGGCTGCCCGTCGCTTCGCTCCGGAAGCCTCGCGTATGTAACGGAAAACACACACACAAATTACATCAAGTAAAATAAAACTAAAATTTTTAAAAATTTTTTTTTTGTTTCAATTTTTTATGTCTATATTCTCTTAATCCACGACTGCTTTTAGAATCAGCGTGTGAATCATATCTGTGATATATTTTTATTTTTTATAGAGATTTTATTAATATAGATACACTTTTCAGTGGCTTTTGAGTTACAAATAGTGAGTTTTCAGTATTCTACTTATTAGAAATAGTGCTTCTTTCTTTCTTGAGTGTCTTTTATTTCCATTGTTACTTTACAGTGGTTTTTGAGTTATAAATAGTGATTGTTTTTGAGTAACAAAAAGTGGTTTTTCAGTATTCTACCTAACAGAAATAATGATTTTTTTTTTTTTCTTTTCGTTTTTATCCAATTCCAATTGATACTTTTCAGTGGTTTTTGAGTGACAAATAGTGAAAATTATCTACTAATCAAGGCCATCAGATTGTTCGATATAGATATTTAAAGAAGAGATGTTAGGATGGACGTTAGTTGATATAGATGATAAATGAAGATCATAGCTTGCATACGAAATTCTTCGCGACAAATGGATTGTGACTATTCTTTAGAGTGAAGATAACCAAATTCTGTTGAATTGTGACTCAAAGCCATAAAGTTGTACGTGAGTGAAGACAACGTTTTCCAAATATATGGCAACTTTATTTAGAGTTTGTTCTTGAGCTTTATTGATAAATATCGCATAAGAAGGTCTGATCGGAAATTGTTTTCTTGTGAAAGTGAATGGAAGTAGATTATCGCATGGTTCCATAGACATCCTATGAATGAAAACAAAATCTCCTTTGTGAGTTCTGTTATAATTTCGGTTTCTATGAGATCATTATCGAATGAACGGCATTTAAGTTGAGTTCCATTGCAGTATGCAAACTTGGGATTGATGTTTCGCAACAATATTATTGGAGATCCAATCTTCAATGACAAACGATGTTGAGGAATACCGCTGAGATTCAATGCATTCAGATACTCGGGCAGATAGAAATGTTCGTGTGGTGGATTATCAGAAGTGTCAATTTTATTCGCAATAGTTTGCTCTATAGTCTCTCCTTGTATTCTTAGACTTATAATTCGATTGATGTTATCGACACTCTCGTTCATCTTGGTTGATGAGCCGCATATTTATCGTGAGTTTTTTGACTTTGATGTGATTCTAGCTTTATGAGTTACAAATAGTGATTTTTCAGTAATCTACCTAATAGAAATAGTGCTTCTTTCTTTCTTGACTCTCCTTTTTTATTCCAATTGATACTTTTGAGAGGTTCTTGAGTTACAAATAATGATGGTTTTTGAGTTACAAATAGTGATTTTTCAGGATACTACTTAATAGAAATACTGCTTCTTTCTTTCTTGACTCTCCTTTTTTATTCCAATTGATACTTTTCAGTAGTTTTGGAGTTAGAAATAGTGATTTTTCAGTATTCTACTTAATGGAAATACTGCTTCTTTATTTCTTGACTCTTTTTGTCATTCCAATTGATACTTTTCAGTGGTTTTTAAGTTTCAAATAGTGATTTCTCAGTATTTTACCTAATGAAGTACTGCTTCTTTCTTTTTTGACTTTCATTTTTATTACAATTGTTACTTTTCAGTCAAAGTCAGTTCAGTTTTTACAGATAAGTCA
>JAFIDM010000002.1:33216399-33226937 GCA_023159025.1 Thereuonema tuberculata
ATCAGAAGGTTGCAGGTTCGATTCCTGTCGCGGATGTTTCATTGTAAAAATTCTTTCTATTTTTTATTCTCACAGAAAACTGCGCCGGACAGACAGACACACACACAGACAGACAGAGAAATAAAAGATTTTAGTAATATAGATTCGTAAGGTAGTGGCATGTTTAACATAATACTTGTATATTCTGGATTGATGTTTATCGTTAGATAGAATTTTTAATGCAATATTGATGTAAGTTTTGGAATCCCCACTAGCCGTTGTTTATTTTCGAATGGCGTTGTTTGTGTTTTTGGTGTTGCGCCTAATTCATACCTGCATATGTACTCTTTAATCGTACCATTACGATTAAAGAATAAGGATGTTTTTAATATTTATCTTTATGTCGGCTATATTTACTTTGATGAAAAATAAATTACTTTTTCAACATTAGGATCAATAAAATACTACAGATCATTATGATTCGACGAACGCAATATTAAAGAAAAGGCCTCAGCCCTTGGGCAAATGCTTTATTAAGTCTCTAAAATCCAACTTTAATCAGGCTTCGTCAAACTGGCAAAGTTACAATGCGGGGTAATATAGCAGAACTTGCAAAAGTTAACTTATCTAAAGGCAATGTGCGTGGACGCAGCATTAAACGGCTACAAGCCCTGTGGTGTTTGACCTCTCGAACGAAATATTCAGAAATTTATTCAAGACCGAAGTATCTTCTGACCTTCAGTCAGAATCACTTCATTGGATTCACTTCATTCCAATGATCTCGATGCTACTGAGGTCAATCATCACTTGACCATCAATAATCTCTCCTATTCTTCAAATTGATGCCGAATTTGTTGTCTTCAGTTGAAACGACAATATCAACTCCGACAATACCAAGAAATTTTTACGATTCACTTGTTTTCACTAAATTAATAAATTACTGAAGCCTACAGTATCATTTTAATAATTTATTTCGCCCTAAAAAAAGCTACAGCTTATGTTGTCATTCTTCTGATGTTAATTTGAAGTTAATTTTTACTTAAACCAGAAAGATGTGTATATGTGTATATTGAAATTCATTGTGACAAATTGTTTTTTTCTTTTCTATTATGCTTAGCATTTTTTTTTTGCTCTTTCTCATTACCTTTTTATTTATCTTTCTCCTTTTAATCTTAAACTTTCCTAACTATTAAATTGAAAAAAAAAATCCTTAAAAAAAAATCTATTTTAAAATCCTATTAAGATATCAGATTTATTCTCAATATTTTGTAAAATAAAATGCATTTCATTTCTTTTTAACGGCCCCGTGCAGTATAGAAAGAAGGAGCTCTTGAGAAAATTCGCTCCTCCTGTCCGTACGATCGGTCACATCTCTGTAGCCCAAATTACAAGCCGCGCAGACATGACTCAAACCTTATTTGAAAGTTTTTGACTGGTAAAAATGGGGAAAAATACGGAATTCCGGTTTGCCGTCACTTTTGTCTAAAGATAGGATGCCCATGCAGCATCTCGACGCCAGTGACCAGTTAGGGTCTTGCCTCTGAAGACCATTCCAGCTGGTAAACTTCACACACTTTGAGAGTTGTCAGTCTTGTCAATGGATTCCTTGGTGTATGTTGTTGCTTTTTTACCAGAGTAATCCAGAAAGGAAACCTTAATTGATCTAGAATGTGATCGATTGTCAAGAAGAAATTATGACAAAAATTTTTAAAATATAAAGATTTTTTGATTTATTCAATGTTTTAATGAATATAGCTTTATTCATTAAAGAATTAAATAAATCTACAAATCTTTTTCTTTTATATTATTTCAATTTATGCATTTATCATTGAAATGATGTTCTTGGTATAGATAGTTCTACGGCGCACGACGAGTGGATTTCTTTGGACTATACATAAATGTCATAACCCCTAACATCGCATTTTCCTCCGTAACAGAAGTCTTGGGATGTCCAGATTTCTGTGCATTACTCACTGAACCAGTTTCATCACATTTCGTCCTTATGCGATAAATTGTTTGACGTTACGTCGAGATGTGTGAAAAGCTTCTTGCCAGGCTGTACATATTTTCTCGGCATTTTCAAACTTCCAATACTGCTTCAATATCCATTTTCTTTGTTCTTCATTGAGCTTGGTTGCCATCACCGAGGGAATAAAAAAATTTATAAAATAAAAGGTCTGATTTACGAAAAACTTACTAAAAATTAACTGTAAACATACTTTGGGGGCCACTCTGTTTATACAGGGTGCTGCAAAATTCGTGTGTAATATTCAAACCACATGTAGGAGAATGGCTATTCCTAATGAACCCATGTGCGGAAACGCCCCATTACGGCGCTAGGTGATCCTAAAATCAGTCTTTCCGAGAGACATATCCTTTATCACACCATGCGAAATGTTTTGCAGGCGAGCCCACACATTGATCTGGGGATGCAATTTTTGTTTAGTTCAGTTTTAAGCTGGGAGAACACGCAGCAATTAGCGGCAATATTGTGGGGACAATATAGCCCAATTTTATTGCTGACAACCGTTATCAAGCGCGAACACAGAGGTTTTCCTGAACGAATATGCCGCTTCGTGTTTCACTAGGGAGCCCTAGTCATTACACACTCAGTGAGAACGCCTTATAAACACACCACACGAGCAGAGCATAAATGCACTGGGAACAATATTCCCAGCAATTGTACGAAATCGGTTTTATTTATACAATTTATTTGCGAATAAAATGGGAGCGATCTGGCGGTTAAAAGTATAAGCGTAATCTGGCGGTTAAGCCTAACATGTTACGAACGGACAGAATCGATCTAGTATTAAACGCCTTACCGCGGTAGAAATCAATTACGATTCTTTCATTATCAATTGACAACATGTTGTTGTTTGAATTATCTTGTTGGGGCCGACCTATGTTGCTGATTTTAAGCCTTCTCTCTCACAAAACATGGTCGGCGTGAGCGAGTTAGTTTCCGATTTGCCATGTCCCGCCTTCCTTTTACGTCACCATTGTCACGTGATTTCATCCGTTCATGTGATTCGCTCGCGAACCAGCAATATCTCTTGATAATATTGTCCCAACGAAATTGTTCTTTTTGTACCGACAATAAAATTGGGGCAATAGTGTTCAGTTTGGGATAATAAAATTGCTGCAAACGGTTGTCAGCAATAAAATTGGGCCATATTGTCCCACAATATTGCCGCTAATTGCTGCGTGTTCGCCCAGCCTTATTCGGTATTATGCAGTATTTGGGTAATTATTTACAATAAAATAAAAACTAACAAGATAGAGAAAAACAAAAATCGGAATAACGGTTGTAAACTGACGTACATAGTATAAATACTTACAACTATATTAGTTGAATTAATTAATTAATTTAATTATATCTACAGTGGATTGCCATCCCAGTAGGACCAGTGGTTTTTTTTTTTTTTTTATTGAATTTCGATATTTTTTAACGAAAGTCTGATAACAAAAGTGAATTTCAAAGCTTATATTTCCATACTTAGTTTATTATTTAATTAAAATAAAATAAAAACCAATCAAATTTCAGACAGCTATTAAGGTAATTTTTTAGAATAATGAATAATAATTAATAAATACTATTAATAAATAATAATAAAAAAAATTTTTTTAAGAAAACCTCAAAAGTCCCTGTATTGGTAGTTTGACTTTGATAGCTGACAGTGGGCAACCAGTGTTGCCTACGAACAATTTTGAAACGTGAAAACTTTATTAAGAATAGGATGTATTCATCATATAAAAAGAAATAATAACGATTAATATGCGAAATTTACTTATAAGCATTTGCAAAAATATTTTGTGGTCCTAATTTGATGGCCACCCACTGTAGATGCAATTAACCTTAATTAATTCATTCATTTGTTGTAAATGTTTATATTATGTACGTCAGTTTTCAACCGTTATTCCGATTTTTATTTTTCCCTATCTTGTTAGTTTCTATTTTATTGTAAATAATTACCCAAATACTGCATAACACCGAACAAAAAGAACACTCCCAGATCAATGTGTGGGCTCGCCTGCAAACAATTTCGTATGGTGTGGCAAAGGATATGTTCTCTCGGACAGGCTCACTTTACGACCACCCAGCGCCGAAATGGGGCGTTTCCGGACATGGATTCTTTAAGAATATAATGATCCTTAGCCATGCCCTACACGAGGTTTGAATATTATATATGAATTTTATTATATACGAATTTATATAACCTGCACAAAACCTATAATATATTTGACTCAACTGGTCTAAAAATCTGTTGAATTTCCTTTCTTTCCATTTCTGTATTTTTTAATACTTAAATGTACTGGCCATTACATAGATACAATCTTGTAATAGCTTAATGGCTGCAATCCGTTACCGGGAACTTCATAAGGAAATGGACAACAGAGATATTCTTGGAAATTCAGACATCCAGTGATATTTGGAAAATTCCAATTTCGGATGCATTCCAAAGAATTATAGATTTGAGGACTGAGAAGAAGATTTTACGTGCGCTGCTCATAATTCAGTAGAACAAAGGAGTAAGCCGGCACACCTGATTAATAATGCGTTAAATTTAATAACTTAACAAAAAGTACAAGCCGGTTTCGGTTATATTCTAAACATCTTCAAGTACAGAAAATTACAAATTGCGAAAGTATTTATACAAATTAATAGATATACTGGAATATTCCTGATGATCTGATTTGCATGGATTGACGTCTTGCTTGGCACGGCTCCACCTAGCGGGATCATGATGACGTTCATCGTGTAAACAATTCCCATGCGGTTACTGAGAACTGCGTAAGAAATGAAAGATTCCTGACAGCCATGAATTGCGAGGCCCATCTGCAAAACTTAAATAAAGAACAAACACTTCCAAGAGTAAAACAGAGAATCGGATATAGTAAAAAGTAAAATATCAAATAAAAACCAATTCAAATTAAAATATTTTAATTAATTAAAAATTAAAAAATTAAAAAATTAAAAAAAAAAATTTTTTTAAAAACTGTAAACAACATAGAACCTTCGGAGTATTAAATGAACATACTAGTTAAAAATTAAATTAAAAAAATTAAAAAATTTTAAAAATTAAAAATTAAGAATTTGAAATTAAATGAATTGAATTAAATGGAATTAAAATTGAATTGAATGAATGAAGAAAAATTGAAGAATCGGATTAAATATCACAATATAAAATTAATTACAACGATCAAATTATTTGATCTTACAAGGATTTATATTTTAATTTTTTTCTATGAAATTCTTCTGAAATCAAAAATAAAATTGAATTAAAATTAAAATGTGGATCTAAAGATTGAAAAACAAAGGATTTTCTATTAGATTTGATTAATTAATTACACCAATTACAGTGCACTGAAAATTGGTTTAACAACAGTTCGTATCGATCACATACCACTCCACTTTATTCACAAAATTGAAACGTATTTGGGTGCCATATCGGATCACGGTTACGTCGCCAGCCAGCAATACAATTGGAAGAATGCTAGCTGTCCCAACAAATGTGCATAGACACGAAACCACAGGATTAGTGTTTTCCATCCCTTGCAAGGACAATTCATGTGTTTATCTAGGAGAGACCAGAAGATTCTTGAAGCAGCGAGTGGGGAACCACCAGAGAGCGTATGAAGCACGTAACACGGAATACCTAACGTATAAACATTCAAGAGAACATCAGCACCATGTTCTCTTTGAGAACGCTAAGATTTTGTTTAAGAGTAATAAACAATTCCGAAGGAAATGTATGGAGACTTTAATGATGTTGTGTACTCCTAATGCATATAAAGATTATTTAGCAGTGTATTCTATGACTGAATATGATCTTCACAAAAGAGTTGAAAAAAAAAAATTGTGGGATTGAAATAACTAATTAATTCTAAGTCTCAGCTTTTCTTTCCTATACAATCCTAGTTAATTTGTACTTGATTCATAATTAATTTTCTCATAAACATAAATTTCCAATTTAGAAAACAGTAATGACTGTATTAAGTGATTTCTTCTTCCTCTTTATGCTATTGAAATAGTTTGTTCCAATTTTCAGTTCACTGTAATTGGTTTAATTAATTAATCAAATCTAATAGAAAATCCTTTGTTTTTCAATCATTAGATCCACATTTTAATTTCAATTCAATTTTATTTTAGATTTCAGAAGAATTTCGTAGAAACAAAAATAAAATATAAATCCTTGTAAGATCAAATATTTTGATCATTGTAATTAATTTTATATTTAGATATTTAATCCGATTCTTCAATTTTAATTCCATTTAATTCAATTCATTTAATTTTAATTTCTTAATTTTTAATTTTAAAAATTTTTGAATTTTTTCATTTAATTTTTAATTACTATGTTCATTTAAAACTCAGAAGGTCCTACGTTGTTTTTAGTTTTTTAAATTTTTTTTTTAAATTTTTCAATTTTTGTAATTTTTGTAATTTTTAATATTTTAAATTGATTTGGTTTTTATTTGATATTTTACTGTTTACCATGTCCGATTCTATTTTACTCTTGGAAGTGCTTGTTCCTTATTTAAGTTTTGCAGATGGGCCTCGCATTTCATGGCTGTCAGGAATCATTCATTACTTACGCAGTTCTCAGTAACCACATGGGAATTGGTTACACGATGAACTTCATCATGATCCCGCTAGGTGGAGCCGTGCCAAGCAAGACGTCAATCCATCCAAATCAGATCATCAGGAATATTCCACTATATCTATTAATTTACCGTATATGCTCCAATAAACGCCGAGTCTCTTATTGTCGCCGGTCTCTAATAAGCGCCGGGCTGCAGAGGGGACACGGCCAAATAGTAGCTGGTCTCTAATAGTAGCCGGATCTTTGATATTTGCCTACCGTTACTAGTGTAAGCGTCCGCACCTTTATAGTCGAGTATAATATCTTACGGTACATTGCCTTACAAAATGCCGCCGAAACGGTCATTTAACATTGCCTTTAAGATTCGTGCGGTGGAATACGCGAAAGAACCTTCCGGTGAGGCGGCCGCCCGTCATTGCGATTTCGGACGACGAATAGCAGCGAAAGGTACAGAAAGACATTGCCATTTATCTTTAAGAAATTGAAATAAAGTAGCTTTTGTAATATAAGCCGGTATTTAGATGTAAAAATATTGCGTTCTGAAGGTTGTTGTTAATAATGGCCGGCTTCTAATAGCAGCCGGTCTCTATTAAGGGCCGGGAGCCGAGGCTAGTTTTGCAAATAAACGCCGGTGGCCTCTATTAGAGCATTTACGGTATATAAATACTTTCGCAATTTGTAATTTTCTGTACTGAAGATGGTTAGAATATAATCGAAACAGGGTTGTACTTTTTGTTCAGTTATTAAATTTAACTCATTATTAATCAGGTGTGCCGGCTTACTCTTTTGTTCTACAGAATTATAGGTTTATTCAATGTTTTAATGAATATAGGTTTTATTCATTAAAAAATTAAAATTATTCAATTTCCGCGTCAAATATTACTATGCTAATTACAAATTGCGTTATTAAGATACTACAGAAAAGAACCAACAAAAGATAATAATAATAATAATAAAAAAAAACGGTTGTTAATAATCTTGTAGCTTTATAAAAAATTGATTTTATCTTTAAAAAAAATTGAAAATTACGAAAAATTAACTGTAAACATTCTTTTGGGCCACTCTGTATCAGATGCAAAATTCGTGTGTAATATTCAAACCACGTGTAGGAGCATGGCTAAGAATCAATAAACTCCTAATGAACCCATGTCCACCCTTATTTTTATTCCCTTATTTTTATAAATTATTACAACAAGTGTAAACATTTTAGCCATTTAGTTTTGTATCTATTTGTTTCCACTTAATATTTCATTTATTTCGATACTTTTGCTTTAGAAAGCTAAGGAAACTAGCTCAGAAGTCACAAACCACTGGTTTCTTTTCGCTTCATTGGTTAGGTAGGGAACGGAGGGCGACTAAAGCCTTTAAGGCGAATGGGCATCGAACCCCGTATCCGTCTTTCCTATCCCAAATGACGTTATTTTGACGACGTCCGTCGATTTGTGACATCAAACTCACGTCTGCCGTCACTATATGGAAAAGTTCAACGAGCTTGAACATCCCCGTATTCCGTATGTGACGTTATGTTATTGTCACCAATCAGAATGTTTCTTCTGTTACAACGTCAACCAATCCCAACGCAGCTGAGCGCTTTGGCGGAAATTCTCATTGTGTCTTCATTCCAAGATGACTGCCAATTTCAACGAGGCGCTTTAGTTCAAAACTATCCAGAGCTTTAGGCTGTTGGTTCCAAAAATTACAAAATGAAGGTACAGAGAGGCAAAGCATCGGCGCGAAAACAGATGCATTATGGGAAACGTTCATTTCCTTTTCCGGTTTAATAACAGGAAGACGGAACACAATGCGTGTTTAAAATACGGCAGACGGTTGACTGAATATGCAATTCGCAATACGGGAGATGGGAGACGAAGTGCAGTGCGTTTGGCCCTTCAAATGCACCTCATTTACTTCCCCTCTATTGAAAAACAATGGCCACTTGATCTAGGGAGTGGAGGGACTTTCGAAGAAGCAAGGTCACGGAGACGTATCAACGGTATCCTACCTCAAGGAAGAGAAGATTTCGAGATAATATTGAAAAGTTTTATTTCAATCCGATATTTCATATGATTCATATATCAATAGCTATGTGAAGTAAATATGGACTTAAAATATAAGTTTTATATTTGGAAAAAGATGATTAAAAAAAAGAAAATATATTGAAGGCATTTTCATGGAAAAATTTAAAATGTATTAAAATTGAGAAAAGATCTGAAATACATAAACAACTCATTTACCAAATGAAAAATTTAGCTCCTCAGATAGATAAAACAACGAGATAGGTTGTTTCATCAACATACGGTATGCGCCAAAATATACATTACTGAAACTCGCGCATCTCGAACTCGTGGTTGCGTTTGTCGATGAGGTATAGCTCCAGCTGCACGTGTTCGCAGTAGTGAAAGGAAGTTGTGTTGTGCAGTTATTGTTGGAAATGGGTCTCCCGACGGAGGAAAAAGTATTCGTAGATGAGTATTATTTCCGCTCATACGGAAGCGGTTATGAAGGTGGACCGAGTTTGAAAAAGGTGGCAGAACAATTCCAAGAGGAGTTTAATAAGACGGCACCAAGTAACACAGTTATGCTGTCTATTGTTACGAAATTTCGCCGTTCTGGTAGCGTACTGTAGAACGCTACAGGGGTTTAGTGATCGAGCCATTTATTCAGGATTTCAGAAGGTTCTGTCGTGCAAGGAACATTCAGATGAATACACAGTGATATCTACTGGACGGGCGACCAGCCATACCGCTCGAGCATCTTTAGCCATGCTGCAGGAAAACTTTCCAGGACGAATCATTTCACGTGGTACTGACTTCCCATACCCGTCCAATTCCCCCGATCTTACACTACCTGATGCCTACTTGTGGGGAATGTTAAAGGAGAGTGTGTTCAACTGTGAAGATCCACCAAGGACTGTGCCTGCATTACGTGAGCAAAACATTTCCTTTTGCAGGAGTCTGCAGCAACCATTGTTTCAGGATATGTTAGAGAAACTGCGTGAACGATATGAACACTCTGCAGCGAGGCGGTGCACTTTGAACATTTACATTATGCATACCGTGGTAAATCAACACGCTAATAGTGTGTGTATGTATGTATCTATGTATGTATGTATGTATCTATGTATGTATGTATGTATGTAGTGTATATGTTAATTTCTTTTGAGGAGAAATAAACTCACAGATGACAATAATATAATTTTGTTCATCTTTTCATTTCAGTACTGTGTATTTTGGCGCATACTGTATTTGTATTTGGTCAATAAAAAGATTATTATTATTAAAAGTAACAGATAGTATTGTTTTACATAACTCTATGTATCATAACATGAAAAGATTTAAAATTGTACTTTGCAATAGTCGATATATGAAAGCATTCGTTTAATTTTAAAAAAATATGTTATAAATTTGAAATAAATAAATTTTTATTGGTTAGGTAGGGGTTTAATTTTTGATAATGTTTGTATGATACTTAACGGTATTATTTTAATCAATTGTTTAAAATTTATTCTTTGTTTCGTATTGGTTTGTAATTTGCTTTTAAAGATAGGCTTGACTTCAACGTAATACTTCGAAAATTTGCTTGTGTAAGAATTATGTGGCTATGATTTAATATGATTCAGATGTTGTGTGTTACTACAGGTAACAAAAATACTTAAATATACGACATTCTTATAGAAATTAAATTTTTAAAAGGCTTGTTTAAAAGCTATTCATCTCGAATTTCCTAGATATGAATCTAGAATAAATCTGAAAATAGAACAATCGATATACGTATTTATATGTATATTTGTATATTTTTGCTGTTCTTTTTAATTCCATTGTGTTTAAATGATTCATTCTTTGAACAGCCTGTTCCATCTCTAAATACATCAGGAATCTTTTGCTCGTTATTTCATCAAATTTTATTATTTTTGTAAATAGCTAGTAATAATTCTAGATCTTAATATTCAAGCACTTA
>JAFIDM010000002.1:33250808-33272870 GCA_023159025.1 Thereuonema tuberculata
GACTTAGTTTTTGGCATAAAAAAAAGAAGTTTGATTTACGGAAGATCGTCTCATCTTAGTGGCTAGGTTTGTTTTTGTTTTTTGTTTTTTTTTTCTTTTGCCAAATTGTGTAAAAAATAAATAATGCGGTTTTAAATTAAAAAATTTTGCATTTTTTTTACCTCAACATTGACATGAATTTTATCAAGTTGATCAAAAAAAAAATGGATAAAATTAACACCGCATTATTTATTATTTATTATTTTCGTTCATAATAATGTGTTTCAAACTTCTACTTATTTGCTTAATTTTGCAACTTAATTTTGAACTATATCTTATCAAAAATTGAAATATTCCTAATCAGTAAATTTTATTTTAACAAAATGAAATTTACTTATTTTTTTTTTACAATCATAATAAAAAGAAAGTTTGCTTTTTCTTTCGTAAATCATTGAAATCAGAGTTTTGTCTCAATAACACTTCCCTGAAAAGTCAATCTGACCTTTTTATTATTATATTTATCCTTCTGCAATTTCTCCTGAACTGACAATATTCCAGGATGTAGATTTACAAAATCTTGTGGTAATCATATCTAATTGAGAATGACGCTGGGAAAGAACTAACTCTGACCTCCACCACTAGAGGTCGATCTGCAATGACCATCAAAGCAAGATGGCGGCGCTGGCCTCGTGCACGCCACACTGGACACTATGGGAACGAAGCAATGATGGCTCACCTTTGATCACGCAACCCATTCCAAGGAGACTCTGGATAAACAGTACATTACTGGTTCTTATGCAAAATAAACTCTTTCAACAGAGTGCAGTGACTCGTCATAAAACAACAACTATTTTATATCATTCAGTTTTTGAAAATAATAAGTCTATTTCATTATTTCTTAAGTTAATTGAAAAAAATATAAGTTTATTTCTTGTTAAATCAATTTATATTGTTTAAACAATTTAAAATTTATTATTTAACTTAATTTTTTAAAGTTTGAAACCTTAATTCAATTTATTAAGAAAACCTTAATTTAATAAGAAAAAATGTATTATTATTATTGTTAGTAGTAATAATAACAGTAGCATTAAAATATAGTAATAATTGTATTTTTAAAAATTAAATTATAAAAAATGCTTCTAAAGGCCTCAAATTTAATTTATGTATTTTATTTGATTTCACTGATGCATTCCTGGCCCTAACTTGGCTCTATCGTGAAGCACTTTCGCTGCCAATTTCGTACAAGTTAAAAAAACAAAAATCAACATTTTTAGACAAAAAAAAAAAACATTAACCAACTGCTAATTAAAGAAGTTGCAACTTCTTGAAATTTTTAGATGAAGTTTGAATCTTGTTAGTGGAATTGTTAGTAGTGATTTAGCTTCATTTAAAAATTTCAAAAAGTGGCAACTTCTTTAATTAATACACGATGGCTGAGTTTTTTTTTGTTTTTTGATCATCAAAAAACGGAATGTCCCAGTAAAATGCGTAAATATTTCAAAAATTCATCCATTTTTGAGGATCCTTTTGTTGAAAGCATTTATGTTTCAGTAATTGAAAAGCCATCTTGTTATAATATCATCCTATTAATATAATTGATGAATTTCTTCCTAATTGAATGTGGCAGAATAATTGAATGGAGATTGCGGATATATCACTCAAATGAACAGTACAACTACTTTGGTGATTACACCAAATTGCAGGAACTGTCTTCAACTTGTTTACATCTTATTCATTTCTTCTATGGATCTGTGTTGGATTCAATTCTCACTGCCAATGACTTCGCATAAATCTAAACATATATTACTATTTTTGCATAAGTTGAAACAATAGCCGTATATTCACCATACTTGTAAATTTCATAATAATTTTCTATAGTTCAGTCTCATTTACACTTATGAAGTTATTTACCACCAAATTTGGTATAAATACTTATTAGGGAAACTACTTTGCAATAGAATTTAGAAAGACTGACAAGCATAGATGCAAAACAGATACTGTTTGTGTGCTATTGGTAGGGTTAGAGATTGTAAATTCTCTCTCCTTTGCGTACGAAACAGCAGTGCCGGATCTAAGAAATTTATCAGGGGGGGCAAGTCAGACCCATGCCGCCCCTGTAGCTGTTTTTCACTATTTAAGGCAATAATAAGTAACTGTCAATCCCATTTTGCCGCCCCCCGGACGTGCCGCGCGGGGCAGTTGTCTCTTTCCCCCCCCCCTTAATCCGGCACTGCGAAACAGGAAGGAATGAAGCATTCTAAATCTTTTTCTTATTTTTTTTTTGGTTGGAAGTAACTGTTTTGTTCGAAATCCAGAGAGAAGAATAGTTTTTTTTTTTGTTTGGTTTAACGACGACGATCATGAAAACTTCCCTCTCCATCTGGATTTTAAGTTTTTCAGTATTTTACTGATCACATACTTTACACTGTGATCAAAAATATCCGACCATTACCTGAAACCGCAGTCAAATTTTTCCAGTGGCACAGACCCCAGTAGTAGGCATTAGTAAAGGATGGTTCCGCCTTTCGTCTTTATCACAATCCTGACTCTGCCGGGGAGACTTTTCCACCAGGTGCACGGGAAGAATGAATGCTCTTCAGCCAGAGCAAGTCGTGATGTGGGACGTTGGGGTGTGGATCGAAGTCAACGTACTAATTCCTCCCATAGGTGTTCGATTGGGTTCGACAGGTCAATCCATTTCCGGAATCTTATTGTCCGCAAACCATACCCTCACAGAACTCGCTTTATGACACCGAGCATTGTGAAGCTGATAGAGGCAATGGTCGTCACCGAATAGTCCTTTACTTTAGGCAGTATGTAATTGATCAAAATGTCCTTTTACCCTTCTGCATTTACATTGCCTTGCAGTGGTAAAGGAGGACCGAGTCTATTCCGTGAAAAACACTCACACCGTAAAGCCACCTCGTCCAAACTTCATTCTTGGCACAACACTGGATTCCCCGATATTCCCCCATAATCGCGAGACCTAAATCCTCCCACCGGACCGCCACATGGTATAGCGGATTCATCACACGTTTCTACTGTTCCACTGTCCAGTAGCATCGTTCTTTATACTATTTCAGGAGGCGCTTAGCATTCACAGAGGAAATTTTTGATTGTGTGAAGCTGCTCGATCATGAAACCCCGTCTCCTGACCTCTAGACATGATGCTAGCTAGAGTATTAGCAATACTTATAGGTGATTGTTTCAATGTCTGACTATTTGCACGAACCCCGTTCTTCAATACTCGATGGTCTGAAGAATTGTATGTGGCCTATCCAGTCGCTGTTTTGTTGTGGTTGCGCCTTCACTTCACCAACCGTCAGTTTCGACAACTTTAGAAGGGTTGAAATGTCCCTGACAGATTTATTACTCAAGTGGCAGCTAATAACCAGTCCACGTTAGAAGTCCCTGAGCTCTGCTCATCGTCTGCTGTTACTTCTATGAAATAACAACACACGACTCCCTTATACTTATATCTGACGTCGTTGTGCCATCTAGGCTTCAGTTTACTATCGCAGAAGGTGTCGGATATTTTTAATCATATAGTGTACAGAAACGGTAAAGTCCCAGAGGAATAAGGATCATTGGAGTCTACTCTAAAAAAAGACTTTAGTCTAACAAAAATTAGTGAAACCATTTCACTAATTCGCTCTTTTTGAAATTAATAGTCAACAATCTTTCTAAATTCCTTTTCAGTTGAAGCTAATTGGTAAATTTTCACTTGACTTTGCTGTATTTCTTGTAGAGGTCAAAGTTTGAAGGTTATTTCGGAATGTCGTGATATATCAACACTTAGAGGTGTGCTATTTTAATTGGAAGTCCTGTTGATATTTTTCTATCTGATAATATGAAATACTTCGTGCAGTCTATCTGTTGTTATCTACTTTAAGCGATAACAGATAGATAACGAATAATCTCACTAAACATTGGGATTAGGTTCATTTCTAATCTCCTTTCAAATACACCAAAGACGTTTTGAAAAATCAAAGAAATAAAAAATGTTAAAAGAATGCATATAAATGAAGACAAAATATGTCGGTGTTTCAATCTGATAAGCTTTCAAATCCTTCCCAACAATAAAAGAGATAAACTATTCACAAAAAAAAATGCTGACAATGTTTAACTTTCTGTATGTGTTCGCCTATAAGCGCTTATTATTGTTGTTATGTCCGTCCAGCACAACTTTACTCCAATTGTTTGGATAAACTATAAAATCATTTAAATCAATACTCATTTAAGCGCAATACTTTTCTTTTTTACTTTTTCTAAAGGAATTTATTTGCATTTTAGCTTAAAAATAGAACTATTAATGTTTAAAAAAAGCATTTTTTTTTTAGATGAATAGTTATTTTATATTTTCTGTTATCTTTTTCCCCCACAGTGAAAAAACTTTCTCAGTTCATTGATACACGCAGGAAGGCTGGATATTACAGGTTTATTGTGTATTGACAACGAAGCCCACAAAGCCAAGAATAACACAAGAATGCAGTCTGAAAAACTACAAATGATTTAGAAAATTTCACTCTCAGTTAGGCCTAATTAATATCAATTGTTATTTGCATAACTTAAATATTCATCCCTTCCAGCTGCATCTCCAAAACGGTGCTTCTTGATAAAAAGAAAATATGCAAATAAACAATATTTCGTTGAAAGGACCCAGGGAAAATATTGTTACTTATTTTGCAAGTCTTAAATTATCAAAATACTTTAGCAATAATGTAACAATAGGTTAAGTAATAATAATAATTAACTGATTTTCTTATTATCTAGAATTGACATTAATTAACTAAATAAATTTTAAAAGTAATTTCTATATTTCCAATCAACTAACTTTCTTATAAATTAAGAAAGATTATAAATTCTTATTAACATACATCATAAATTATAATTAATGATTATAACTTATTATTATGTTAAGTGGTGGAAATGAAATGAGAATCAATTATTAAGGCAGAGCTCTATTTATTATTTAATAAAATGTTCTTAAGTAATTATTATCTGTTTTCTTTATTAAGTAACTCATTTTGGAATAAATATTTACCTTTGATTAAATAATTTGTTTGAATATGATAAGAAATGAAACAACTATGAAAAATAACAAATCTATTACATTAACAAAATATAAGTCAGAAAATCTTATCTACCTTTGCTTAATATCAGTTACACCTGTTTCCAACGAATCAACAATAATCAATCGTTTGATTTCCTGGCGTTTTAGTTTTCAATGATTTTAAATGATCGTAATTGTGTGGATAAATCTCCTATAAACCCAATAGTCATATTCAATATTCGTATCCTTTCAGAATAAGAACAGACACTGTAAACCGTAGCATTTACTCTCTTTTAATTGTTCTAAAAGCAGCTAGTAGATGAAGAAGTTTTGTTTGTAAAGTACCATTAGATTACATTTCTTCTTTTATCGACAACGGCCAACTGTGGACCACGAGCTAGCCCTACCTGACAACGTCAGGATGAGGCTAGGAAATTGAAGAAGGGGGGCGAGATTCACATCTCAGCCAGAAATAACCCTGAAATTGTAAGTTCCAGGGAGAAACGGACGAAACACAGAAGAAGAAAGAAACAGCCATGCCCATGCCGGGATTCGAACCCGGGTTCCGACATATCGACCACACGGCAGACCGCCGTCTAGACCGCTCGGCCATGGCGGAACGGCTAGATTACATTTATTATTCATAAAAAAGGATAAATATCAAAGGCGCAGTGTATGCAATCCAGTGTATTCAAAATAACTGTATCGACATTGGAGAATCAGGAAGAAAGCTTAAGGACCGCATCGCAGACCATAGAAGGGCCATAACTAATAGGAACTTTGAATATGCTACTTATCGGCACCATTTACGTTTTTATCATGGGCTCAACCATAAACCATTACTATTGGACACTAGCCAAATAGAATTCAGAAGAAAGTGCATTGAATCCGTTTTTATAGCCACAGTTCCTAACGTATATAATGAGAATTTATCTGTTTCTAATATTGCTAAGTATGGCCTTAAAAAAAAAAAAAAAAAAAAAATTTTAAATGCTAGGCTCAGGATTTGAACTGATTCTCACCAAATATTATCAATATACCTTTTCAATTTTTCAATTTCAGTATTTTAAATTTTCATGATTAGAATTTTATATTGAGTTTCATTAGCATATTTTTTATTAGTACTTAAATTTTGTATTTAAATTTTCATGATTTATGATTCCTTGAAACTTGTAGACTACAGTTTATGTATGTTTGTTTGTTAATATTATAATCTATAGGATTTCTTTTTAATTTAAAGCATTTATTGTTTTCTTATAATGTTCATAGGAAAAATAAATAAAAGAGAAGGATGGAAAACTTATTTAACGTTATTATGGTTTTTTTTTTAATTTTTTACTATATTTTTGAATTATTCATTCCATTTCTTTTAATTATTACTTCCTATTATGTTCACTCGTGGCCGTGCGGTCTAGACGGCAGGTC
Source organism: Thereuonema tuberculata (assembly GCA_023159025.1). Lineage (NCBI taxonomy): Eukaryota > Metazoa > Arthropoda > Chilopoda > Scutigeromorpha > Scutigeridae > Thereuonema > Thereuonema tuberculata. Next base: position 33,257,266 of record JAFIDM010000002.1, read on the forward strand.
TGCCGTTGCGGCCAGTGTGCCAGTTCCCGGGTTCGAATCCCGGTCGTGGCATGGATGTTTCTTTCTTCTTTCTTCTTCTGTCCGTTCTCGTTTCTTTACCCTGGCAGTTAGGGTTAAAATGCATCTCCCAACCCGCAGTTGAAAGTCAGCGTGGGAGATTAGACTTTCATCCCCCGAGACAGTGAACTGTCTGAGGGAGGCCTTCGTCCAGCAGTGGGCTGTTAAAGGCTGTTAGATAGATAGATAGATTATGTTCACTTATTACTTAATTATTACTTCCTATTATTATGTAAGCATGAATACCTGCTTACGTTTCCTTTTCTCATAGAACTATTTACTGTTTAATCGAGAGAAAAATTAAAGGAATAAGAGAAGATTTAAATTTAAATTTTATTTATAAATCATTCAAGTTTCCATTTGAAATATCCTGTTTTAAAAATATATATTTCATATGTATATCATACTTTTTGTTTCAATTTAATTTTGGATGCTGTTTTTAATACTATTTTTTAAATTTAATTTATGACTTTATTTAGTTACCGGTATGGACAAACAAATATCTTATTTTCTTATTTACAAGTAGTTTCCAGATTTCTTCGTTGGGGGCAGGCTGAACCATGACATCAAAGATGAGCCAAGATACTTGGAATTTTCCATAAAGAATTATGGGAGTTACGTAAATAGAAAACCTAACTATGCATGTCAAATTTTATAATCCCTCACTTGAAGAAAGATACTCCCATTATGTATCTGAAACTGTCGTTTTTATTAAAATAGTTTTTTATTCTTAAACACTTCATATTGGATTAAAAAAAAAAATACCATTAGATGTAGAACAGCTATGGAAAAGCAGTTTCAGCCTTCAGTTCAGCCATTAAGGATCGGCCGTTAATTTCAGTGGGTTCCTTATTTAACATGTTCGTCAATCTCAATCTAGTAGCAGTCGAGGTTGTTCATTGATAGGCACAGTATAGATAGCCGACAGTAAGGAAATCGCCTGAAATTAGACTTAATTCTTATTCTCTATCGATATAAGTTTATATACCCTTACGCCTTCATTTTTTTCAGATTTTACCATCCTTGTATTTATAATTATTCAGGATAATTCTCTAAACGTTGACTGTTTCTATGTTTTTGTCAAATTTAGACATTTTTTTTTTTCGAAATTTTTATTAATTTCAAAATAAAAGGGGAGGGAGAATATTAGAGAATATCAACAACCTGAGATGATGTTATTTGTGCAGTTTACATATAGAGTATCTTTATAACAATAAATTTACATTAATTTGGATTTAGTGCTCAATATTGTCCTTCCGACGTTCAGACACAGACTCGTGGTCAAGCCGACAGCCTGCCACGAGGTTGATGTGTCTGAACCAAGTTCGAATCCGGAACCGGCATGGATGTTTCCTTTGTTTGTCTGCTTCTTCTTATCTTTCTCTCCAGGTTCGGAGTTATAGAAAACACTTCAGTAGCTGTTTCAAGAAATATGGCAAAAAACCACAGCAAGCTATTATGACTCTGCTGATTTGCCATGAGAGAACAAAAAAAAAAAAAAAAAAAGGCCTTCCCTCCTGCCCTAATGCGTCACTATCTGAAGTGAAATCTTAATACATTGATGTTCATGGGGGAAATTTTGAAAATATATCCTAAACTGTGACAAAGCTGTTATTTGAACAATAAATGTTAGAATATATATGTTATCAGTAATGCTGAAACTGCATATTCAAATAGTTCTATCTCGGGAACCTTTTGGAATAGGACATATGTTTCTTATAAATTTTTCTCCCACAGAATGACTGATACTTTGGCTTTCCAGAACATTGACCTTTCATACTGACATATCTATCCACATATCTATCTATACATTTGATCTACTATTAAATTTATAGGAAAAACAATTTTTTTCCTTAATCTAATACGTAATTTTAATTTAAGCTGTCCATTTTGAAAACAAACAGTATTACCGTAGGATAATCAAGGTGAGTTCGGAAAGTTCTGCAGTTTCTCTGGAAAACTAACATTAGTGTAGACCTAAGGGAAAGATAAAATATCTGTTATTTATAAAAGTACCACTAAAATTATTATCTTTTAGGTTAAAGAATTCTATTAGCAGTAAATGTAGTCGTGCTGACTCAACATGGAAGAAAACTATTACAACGATAAAAAATCAGAAGTAACTTTATTATGCAGTAACTGTTAACGTATTTAGAGAAAACTATTTAGTTAAACTAATGTTGTAAAGTCCTTTCGAAAATTCATTTCAGTTTCTTTCGATTCTATACGGAAATTTAGTTGAACATAAGATTAAGCAAATAAACAAACTCTGTCTTCTTCTTCTTTCTTCGAATTTGGCCGACTATGGACCACGTGAAATAACTCATGATTATTTTTCTACTTTCTTTCTTCTCTTCCAGTATTCTTTCATTCTTTCACTATGTTGTTTCATTCTTTCTTCCGTCCATTTTGCTCCCGTCTTCTTCTTTGCCTTTTCTTGAAAACCCTTGAATCCCCTGATCTTTTTTCTGAATTCTTCTCTTCTCTCCATCTCTTCTCCATCTATTTTCATTTCTTCCATGTCTTTTCTGACCTCCTTGATCCATGTCATCTGAGTCTTGGGGTTTCTGTCGAAGAAGGTGAATAATCTCTTCGTCAGTCTACCTTCACTCATTCTTTTAATGTGTCCGTAGAAAGCCACTCTTCTTTTCCTCTTTGTGTCAGTTATTTTTTCTGTTTTTGCGTAGATTTCTTTGTTGTTTCTCAGTTTCCATTTTCCATCTTCATATTTTGGTCCCAGGATTTTCCGTAAGATCTTTCTTTCCTTTTTTTCTACCTCGTCTAATTGTCTGGCTGTGTTATGCAAATAAACCAATCAAATAACTTTAATGATGTCAGTTATTGATACAGAGAGAAATTACACAATGTTTGTAAGTGGACCTTAATTCTGTACAGCATGTAATACCTAAAATACATCTCAATGGATAATAAGTAGGTCTTATGAAGGAAATCACTTTTATTTTGTACAACATAATCAGAAAAACATATTTTATTTTGAAGAAATGGCTATAACAAAAGTGAAAATAAAAGTAAAAATAAAAAATTTCAAAATTTGTTTTGAAAATTGAAAATAAAAAAATTACTTGCGACCCTAAAAAAAATCTTTCTTTCAACAATTTAAAATGACTACTTGTTAAAAAATGTAAAATGACCATTTATACCGTTCCGCGAAATTTATATTTTTTAATACTATTTCATGGGCCTTATTTCCTGCAACGACCACATGAGTTAATTAAGGTTTTCCATAAATTGTTTTCCATCAAAACTAATTATAATCACATCAATGTATTATTGAATTAGTAATCTATAAGCGGTAAATGTTATTGAATGTTAATCCTTCATGAATAGTGAAACAATAAGCCTGAATTCCAAAGAAAAATTAGAAAAACAGAACTGCACTTTCCTATGCACTCCTTTCGTTCGAGCTGCTACTCACACAATGATGTTCAGATGTTTCTGTCTCAATCGTTACATGGCAGACCAGGACTGCTCCCAGATGGGGAGAATACTGACGGAAAAATAAAATACTGACGGAAAATAGGAAAATCAGCGTTTGGGCCATATTGGCTGTGGCCTTATTACCTCCTCTCACCATAATACTTGTACTTGAACAATTTTCTTCTTTATCTGTTTATTTGTAAGCGCAGCACATTTACTGACAAACTGAATTGATTTTCTTAAAATTTCCTATGTTGATTTCTTACAAAAGACACCCTTTCCTCAAAATAACGCCATGATTATCCCTCGCTAAAACGACTGGTCAGATTACCTTAAAAAATTTTGATAACAATGGCTGAATGAATTTCCTTTAATTTTGTACGATGCTTATTTAAGAAGCAATTAAAAATATGAGCACAATTAGATTGCTGTTCAGTTCCACCTCCTACGACTATAAAACGGATAACTGAGATTATACTTAGTTGTAATATAGAAAATGTCCGGGTACTTTTGATAGGGCAGTGTACTTAGTTACAACTCCACTAAAATCAAAACAAAATAAACTGATTCAAATTATAAGTTGTCGTTTACAATAACTGCTTTATAATTTTAATACAACAAAGTCCCGAAAATCTAATATTTTGTCAGAATTCCGTGTATTTCTCTACAGATTGTTCTGGAATTGCTTCGAATCAAAAGGGCAGAAAAAATTGTTAATTGAGACTAATTGAAGAATGCTATCGGAATGTTGCCGACATACCTTCATCGTTCAGGGAACACGAAGTCATTCATTATAATCAACCAATCAGAAAATACTGTCAATCAAACCTGACACTCGCCACGTTCCCTTATCGGGCCTAATGTCGGGAAAAATAATCTATATTTTTTTTGTCTTGCTGATTCGGCATTTGATAAGGATCTAGATTATCGGAAGTGGTTGAGATTAACACCCAAGTTGTTGAACTGAGGTTAGGATATTTTTTTGTGTGTGTGGTTTTATTTTTTTATTTTCTTTTATCTTTTCTTGGAAAAAAAAAAAATCTTATTTTTTTCAGTCTTACGTGAAATAGAGAAGATTTTTTTTTTTTTAGGGAATTGAAAAAATATATAAATAAAATCAATTGTCGCTGATCCTATAATTCAGTCTGTATGCTTGTGTCTGATGGATCTCCTTGAAATGTAATATGCTTATTTAAGGACCTAATTTGAATATTTGAGATGTTTTTCACGTATGTCCTTATCGAGAAATCAGTGACAGAAGTCGACAAAAAAATTCTCATAGGAAAGCTTAGGGATCTACAGAATGGATTTATAACTTAATTCTATTGCCATTTTATTGTCTTAAGCAAAGAATAATAATGATCCTTTTAGCTAATCCAGTAATTCGATATGATTAAAATTAATTCTATGCTTTAAGTTTTTTCGAAGTTACTTCTTTCGTAATTTAACAGGCTTTTATTAACGGGCTACTTATTGCAGTAACAACATCTCAATGCTGATAGCTGACAATTATTCAGCATTTTTATACAGATTGACTCCCTGGTAGATTATTAATATGCCTTTCACTTCCTTGGCTTTCAGACCACATTTGTCTAAAAGCCAAGGAATTCATAGGAAAAGACATCTCTGTTCTCTGTAATTCTCTTTATGCTGCTTCTGGCTGGCGAGAAACCCTCCTACAGTATCATTATTTGTGCCTAAAAGTTCGGCTAGACACTTAACTACTAGAGAAACAGTCATACATTAAAACTATATAAGAACGACCGGTTTCATATTGACAAGCAGGACATCACTCATAATGTCTTGCTTGTCAGGACGAAACCGGTCGTTCTTATATATTTTTAATGTACAAAAACTTTTTAATAGTTCAGGACACTTTATTTTACTTTACGGAAAAAATGCGAAAATTTTACTTTAAAATGTTTTATAATTTCACAGTTTTCACAGTTCTATCAAAAGTTTACATTATTAAAAAGTATTGCTGATTGGCGTGCAAAACTCATTTATTGGGCCGTTGTAATTTATGAGTTAAGTATAATTTGAAGCGATGTCCACATTGAGCTCATTTAGTATTTTCACCATTCGGGCGAATCGAGTAAGTGACCAATGACCACATTGGCAAGGATGTCATATTCGTTCTCAATAGTATTCAGTTTATTTAGTTTCAAGTTTGTCCAGTTATCGCTATTTTCTTGACCCAACTAATGGTCACCTAACACCGGAAGTGTCCTGAACCGGATTTTTACCCAAAACTTAAGGCCATGAAAAATCTAACTAGTTATGACTCATGGGGCTTCTACTCCCGGTTTCAGCTGTGGAGGACGTTACACACATACACACACACACAAACACACACGCGCGCGCGGGAATATTAACAGCTTCTCTCTTTGTGGCCGCTATAAAGAAAACACAATGGCTACCTCAATAACAATTAGACGTCTTCATTCAATAAAATATTTCTTCCAAGTTTTTTTAAACAAAGTTTGTTTCATTAAATGTTTTTTTTTTTTTTTTTTTGTATTAAAATTTGAATTACTTAAATGTAGGCAATATTATGCAATGACGTTATTATTCTGTTATTTTGTCAGCACCTGATTGACCAAAGTTGAAACTCCAGTGAACGTGTACTTGTATTATCAGCAACTAATCTGACACTTGTCTCAGGATTAACAAAAAAATGATGTTTGTGTTTACAATTTGGTTGACTCCACCCTCATTTCGATAACCATTATTCAATTAACCTTTATTTAAATTCTTTTTCATTTTTCTTAATTGGTTGGACACCATTCATTAATTGAGATATGCTACAGGGCGAGTCAAAAATAAGAAGATGGAATTTCGATGTGTCGTAGAGCGTTAAATTGAGTTAAAATTTTACAGTTAACGGTATTATAGAAATATTTCTGAAGAAATGTTTTTGTTAATATTGATGGATCATTGGAAATTTTATTATTTCAATTAAACAATTTTAAAGGAAAAAAAAAAAAAATTTACAAATTTATCTGTTTGTACCCCCATTACGCTAAAACATCTGCACGGATTTTTGTTAAAATTTGATCCTCAAAATTGAACTCCTGTGCTTCATGTTATATTTATTTATTTATTTATTTATTTATTTATTTATTTATGTATTTATATATCCATTCTTCGGATTGGGTTTTAACAAATTTCACATTTCTATTTGGTTTTATATAGTTTTGTAATTAATATAAAAGAATTTTATTCTTATATTTTTTACTACTTCGAAATTGCATTGATTGCATGAAATTTTTGTCACGCGAAATCTTTTGCCATTCGATTTATAATTGCCATCTAAACTCGAAGTGGCATGGATCGGAAGTAGGATTTTTATCCAAACCTTCAGTCTATGGGGAGTCTATCAACAAACAACTCTTAGGGTTACGACGACGTTTGGGCGTTATCGGACACAGACACGGCTATCCTAATATCTCCTAAGTACTGGATTGCTAAAAAACTTCAATCATATCTTATAAACGAAAGAAATAACTACTTACACATTTATTTATTTATTTTTATTGTATTTGAAATGATTCATTTGTTCTTCTACAGGGTCGTCCGCTGTGTGGCTGATCATGAATATGATCTAAAAAATTATATCTTGTTGGCAAACATATATTCATTCTGAAACGGGTAGACAAATAGATAAATAAATAAATAAATAAATAAATAAATTAACTTTAATTTTAGACAGAACAAAATTTGCTTCGTGTTTTGAAGTAAGGATGTTTTTTGGTCGGGAAATTTATCTTTAAGACATACGAAACATTTTTTTTTTTTAAATCAGTTTTTCTTATCGTTTTATAATCGGAGATAACTAATCTGTTGTCATCTCAAGTATGATTATCAAAAAGAAGGTTAAAAAAATAAATAAAATGTATCACTTCCTCCGTTAACTGTGATAAAAATGAGATTGGATGTCAATCAAAAACATTATCAGCGGACACATTTATTACTTAAAAACAACTTTTTCTTAATTATTTTTTTTAATGAAAGTAGTAGCACCAATTATAATAATAAAAAGAAATCCTTAATTCAATGAACCATCAGTAATTTTAAAAATCATGAAAGAAGTTTATCACTTAATAGATAAAGTCTTGCAGTCCTTGTATGTAAACTTTATACGTAAGACTTTATATATAGATACGTTCGTATATTTACATAAACATATTAAATAAAAGAAATAGTTTTTTTTTTGTTTGTTGCCAGATTATTAGGCAACAATAATAAAAAGATTATTAGGTATCCTATCTATTACCTAAGACCAATAAAATCAGATATATTTATCTATCTATCGAGATGTTGCTGGTTACCTTTAATAAGAATACTTTCCCTATTTACTTATATACTATATGGCCAAAAGTATCCGGACATCCCGTGGTCGGGATTCGGAGGCTCCTGAGGCACATATTAATATGATGTCGATCCCCCTTTTGCATCGATGACAGCTTGTACACGTCTATCTTCTACCAGGTTTTGATAGGTGGTCGCAGGAACTGACTTCCAGGCGGCCATGACAGCTGAAGTGAGTCCGGCCACCGAAGATGAGCGATGTGAGTGGGCACATAATCTGCGTTTTATTTCGTCCCAAAGATATTCAATGGGGTTGACATCGGGGCTCTGAGACGGCCAGTCAAGTTGTGGAACACCCATGTCGTCAAACCATGGTCGTATAAGCTTCGATGTGTTTACGGGACAGTTATCCTGCTGGAAGAGTAACGGGCATTCCCCAAACTGTTGCCACAGAGTTGGGAGGGCAGCATTGTCCAGAATGGCCCGATACATCGCAGAGTTCATGTTGCTCGTCACAAGAACTAAAGGACCCAGGCCGAACCACGAAAAACACCCCACAACATTATGCTGCCGCCACCGAACTTAACAGTTGGCACAAAGTAGTCGGATAAGAAGCGTTTGCCGGGCATCAGCCAAACCCATATGCGTCCATCGGATTGCCAGATCGTGAAGCGACATTCATCACTCCACAGAATGTTCTTTCACTCCTCCACACTCTAATGGCGGTGAGCTCTGCGCCATTGCAACCGACGCTTCGCATTGACGGTGGAGATGTTCGACTTGTGAGCGGCCGCACGGCTGTGGAAAGTAGTCTAGCTTTCGGCGAACAGTCCTGCAGCTAACGCCCGACGCATGCTGGAACTCTGTCGTCATCACTACCAACGGATTTTGCTTCCCTACTCGACGACTACGATCAGTCAGTTTTCTCGGTCTAGCACTTCGTGCAGCTATCATTTCACTGCCTGGACGTCTCCAGTTTACAATTACGTCACTCCCAGTTCATTTCGACACGTGCAGCATGTTCTCAATTTCACGAACCGATTTCGTACAACCGTGGCTCCAAATTATCATGCCACGTTCGAAGTCACTGAGCTCGCCTGACTCATTTTATTTACGGTGACGAGAGAACAGAGAGCGGGGAATCCTCGCTAGGAATTTGTCTCCATCTAGTTCTAGTTCTGGCAGACTTTGCCTAGAATAATTCTGAAAAAGTGGAAAAAAGAATGAAACATTTGTAATATTATGTTTATATATGGTTTACACAACTTCTAGATATATCTAACTCAATCTGTAACAAAATATTCGAAGAATATTGGAAATATTCATTTATTTTTTTAAATGTTCGAGTTTTTTTTTGGTATTGTGAACATTTTGGTGGGAATGTTGGTAAGTTTAAGTCGGGGACTAACTGTACTCCTACTCGAAGGTTGCCTGTAAATAAGAATGAAATGCAGACCTAAGATCAGATGCCTTTAGGATGATGATTGGAAACTAAAATATTTACATTCATTTTTTAAATTAACACACAAATAGGAATAATACAAAGTTTTAAGAAAATCCCTTCAGACATTTTACCATAGAAAGGGAAAGTCGGTTTTGAGCGATTGGTGAGTGGTGATTAAAATAATCGTGCTTATGTTTTTTTGGTGATAAATTAATTATCATAAAATATTTGGTAGATATTTTAAAATATCTAGCAAAATAGAAGCCCCATTTTAAAAAATAACTTCATGTTTTCAGGTTTCATTTAAAAAAAAACCGAAATCGTTATTTTTTAAAGGTATTTGTGTGTTGGCTGATACTTATTTCTTCACTATTAATAATTATTTCTTATAATAATCATTATAATAGAATACCTAAACCTTTGAAATGCCAATAATTTTCTTTTCACGGAAGGAAAATGGCTGACATATTGTAAATATTTTTTTTTAGTAAAATTCAACATGCAAATTTTTTTGCAATAAAACAAATTTAGAAAAAAACAAAAATAATAATAAAAACAAAACAAAAACAAAACAACATAAATTTAAAATTGTGGAGTTTTTAAATTTTTTTTTAATTTTGATGTTTTTAAATTTTGAATAACTGTTCAGCAAAATTATCGAATACAAAGATTTGCCCTTGAACTGAAATGCGGAGTGACACAAGGTTATCAGGCTTCCGGCTATTTATTGCCACTTTAATCTTCCGCCTAAATAGCCTATAAGATCACTGAGTTCATGTTTGAGCAAATAAATGTTCCGTTTAAATTGCAAAGAAAATTACAGTTGAAATAACAAGAAATCATTAACATACCTCGCATTTCCTTTGATGAAAATATTGATAAATTTCTTTCGAAGGATTAAAAGGAAATGAATCATTTATATTACGAATAAAAGACTATAAAAGTTACATATACTGTCATGTAAAAAGAATCTTACACTGTGTAATGTATTAAGCTTACAATACTTTTGTATTGTATTAAATTGCGAAGATACAGACTCTGAGGTTTCAATGACCATCGTGATTAGTTGAGATTGAATAATCAGTACAAAACTCACCTATTCTCCGGGAAAGAAATTCGGTTCCCATTTCACAGAAGGCTGAGTGAAACCTAAGCCTCATCCTACCTCTGATCACGATGAGAATCAAATCCGACTCCTCCAGTCTGCAACTCAGTGGCTGCACCAATAGACCACCGGACCCAGTTCCTGTAAATATACTAGATGTAAACTAGAAATTCATACACCTTATAAGCTAGAATTCATTTGTATACAGTGTAAAGGAAAATGCTCGCAGAATATAAATACAATTTAAAATTTATTTCTTAAAATTTATATTTAAAAAAAAAATCCCGATATTAAAAATATTTCGAAATTGTCATCAATTGTTCAGATGTCAGTGTAATAGTTTAATATGTTAAAAAAATAAAAGCTCCAGGATGAACCATTGCAATGCACTGGATGAATATTGTTAAACTTGTGAAAAACATGTGAGGACAAAAGGGGATTTTTATATTTTAATGTTTTTTCCTTCTCGAGAATTTAGCGAGGTAAGATAATCAAATTTCCCTAGGAAAAAAAACAAAAACTCTTTAGAACCGTAAAATTGTATTGAGGTCTTAGTAATCCTGCTAATATTTGCGCAAGCTTTGATATGATTACAATGAATTTGATTCAGAGAATTTAAGAAGGTATTTGCGAAAATGGTTTTCTTCAGGAAATGAAAAACAATAAATAAATAAATAAATAAATCTAAAGTTTGTATTACTAGATACAAATTAATAAAACGAAAGAAAAGAAAAGAAAACGTAAAGCAAGTAGGCTTCAAGTTCTTTCAGGAACGTTTGTTTTACCTTTAGACAATTTATAAGTTTTCCAAAATCTAATGACGTTTCAATATTTAGCCGAAAGAAGAAATATCCCGATAATGTAATACGTTAACAATAAACAAATAGTCTAATAAAGAACATTCACTGTAGCTTATTAAATGTTAACTGTACCGTAATGTTACATTTTCTGAATCATTATTACACGTTCAGATCTTCTACCAATAGATATAAAATAATTTTTTAAAACTGAAATGGAGAATATGGTGATATCTTTCTATGTTGATACAGTTTCAATAGGTCGGTTTCCTCTTTGGGATCTTAGATGCTAGCAAGTATATTTCTACAAAGATTAACACTACTGATTGAAAGTACGTGAGATTATTAAATCAGTACTTGCGAACACCACGTGATGGTTTACGACCTGCCGTTGTCAAGGTTACATTCATGTCAAAGGTGCTGCGATGTGATGCAGGAAATGGTGAGGCGGGAGTGGGGTTATTAGATAGTGGTGGACACATTCCCTCCCTTGGGCTCCATTTCCGCGTGCTCTCGAATGCCAAGTAGGGCACGACAACAGCGCTCTCACCAAGGTCCAGGGAACCTGTGCCGCCGCAGGGAGAAACCGGTTGAAGTCGGCACAAGAGAGATTTTAATTTCGCTCGATGTAAATCAGTCCCGATTGAACAGCCTTCAGGAATAGCTACTTCGGAATAATAAAACGTACAATTCGTAATCGTGATCTCTCAGGCGAGAAAATTAAATTGATATCTTTGAAATTGAGGCGGAAAAGAAATTAACCAATTGAGTAAATTATAAAATTAAATTGAATTATGACGTCTTTGTTCATTTGCTTTCACTGATAAAAACGGAATTGCTTTGGCTTCATTAAAAAGGTAATATGCGGATCTTCAAATGAAATAACTTTATCAAATACAAAGACTGTGTTTTTATGATTGAATAAGAGAACAAATTGATTCTATTTTTATTCTCTACAAAGTTTTGTTTAAAGTTGTTACAAAATATAAAACTCTTAAAGATTTAATAATATAAAAAAATATAATACGAGTCAGTGGCGTATATAGAATATATTTTCGGGGTGGGCCCAAGATTAATGCAAGGTTAAGTTAAGTAATTTTAAGTAGACACCCCATGAAAACCTTTCTGTTCAACCAAAAAAAACCGTTGGGAGGACATACCTTCATTATTTCGGGGGGGGGGGCCTCGGCCCCTGATACGATATATATACGCCCCTGATACGAGTATTTTTAAATTGGAGTTTTTAACTTTTAAGTGGTCGTGTCATTGTCCATTTGAAGCTCTGTTGGATGTAAATGAAGGCAATAGATGTTATTATTTAGAAATAGATGTTGTATTTCATACATGTAGTAGATACGAGGATAACTGTACATAATTGGAATCTCGTTTCTGATTCAGTTTGGTGATTCTAGCTTGTGTGGGATCACTGATGTAGATGCACATCTTCCATAGGATTCCATTCTCTGTCACGTCATACAGTCCTAATGCGTCATACTTCCTGTTTGCTATCGGTCTATCGAAGTAAACTCATTCCGATTCAAGGAACACAAGAATGACGCTTTACCCAGAACCGCATATGGACCAAGCAAAATTAGTTAAAAAAAAAAATAAAAAAAAAAATAATATTTTTAATTAATAAGATGACGTAAACAACAAATATAATTCATCAGTTCTTTTTTTAAAAAAATATGATTAAGTAAAAGTTAAGGTGTTCGGCTAAGTTGAGATCGGGTGGGTCAATCTGACCGTGTTTAACTCTGGAAAAGAACCCAGTATCCATTTTACAGAAAGCGGAGTGGATCCTAGGACCAGTGTAAAAAGAATTGAAAGTGCAAAAATCCCTGAGGATCGAATACAGCTCCCTCAATCCACAGTCAAGTGCATGGCCAATTGAAATCTAGGCCCAATTAAAATTTAAAATACTTCTTTATAAAGATCTAGGCTACTTTTCGTCATTCACAATTTTCGGAAGCCTTCCCAAATGGTTGCTTTTTATTTCCTATTTCAGAAACTTCCCTGCAAAGTTTTGCTAATTGTATGTTATGAGGTATTTGCAGATGAAATGGGAACATATGGCGTTCGAACTTTGAAGTTGCGTAACTTCATTAGTAATGAACAAATTCAGTCAAAGAAGAACCATTGGCATCCACATATCTCTGACAAAGACCCGAAAGCCGATAGTTGTCCCTTTTAAAAAAATTAAAAGCACAGGAACTGATAAACTCGTCGGAAGCCATTTTCCAGCTGGGTCTGGTTCTGGAAACGCTTGTTCCTCAGGAGTTCCAAATGATGAAAGAAATGGTAGTCTGTGGGTGACAAGTCTGGTGTTTATGGTGGATTCTGAAGAACTTCATATCCCAGCTTGGATCTTCTCCTTGGGGTCTGCTTTCCAACGTGAGGACGTACATTGTCATGGAGCAAGAGAACTCCAGAACTACGGTTTCACCATATCCCGATGCTCCTTCAGCAGTTTGATGTGTACCACCTCCAAAATCTGAGCTGTATAGAGCAGCGGTGACCGTCTGGTCTGGTTTCAGGAAGGTCCGATCGATCAAACCTGCAGTAGTCCACCATTCTTCACTTTGCCGATTGCCTCGAGGTGGCGAGAAATGGTTGAAGAATGAACACTGAAGCTGTTGGAGGGTTTGTCGTGTATCCTTTACCACACATGCCTTCAGTTCGTCATAGTTGATGATTGACAGTGGCCTAGCGCATTCTTGATTTTTCAGACATTTATCACCGGTCTGAAACTTCTGGAATCTATGGTACACCGTACTTTTGGATGTTGTTCCTTCCCCAAACGCCAAGTTCGCTCGCGAAGCCCAGCTTCAACTCATCAAGAACTACACCAATATTCTGACTCTCCATCTTGGGACTTAAGGAACTTCACAGTGCCTTCAGGGACCACTGAGATGCTTGGATAAGGTCGGAGGCTTATCTACCATTATAAGCTTTATTCTGGTCATACGCCAAACTTTCATAGTCCTTCCCATCAGCCAAATGCGAGGAATTTAAAATTTCCATTTTCCTATTTCATCTGCAACTATCTCATAATTTGTATCGAGGAACCTATGATAAAATTATACTTGACTCTTAAATTACAAGGGCTTGTATTAATGAGTTTTGCGTTACTTTTAACAATGATAGATTGCAAATTGTAAGAGATCGCTTGGATTTTAAACAAAATTTACTTGTGATAAAACTATAAATGGTCTTGTTTGGTCAATGAACAACTGAACAAAGCTCTTTTTCTATAATTTTTCGATAATTTATTTTTAAACAAAAAAAAATAAAATAAAATAAAAAAAAAAAAAAACCGTCGTGATTCCTCCTTATCATCACAACATCTCGCATTCTCAGGTTATACAAATACCCCAAACCAGAAGAAAGAAATTTCAGTCATGGACAGCCTCTGTTTATGCCTGGTGCAGAATTTTCTATTTTGTACTTCGAGAACTCCTATAGGGTGACCAAAAAAATTTATGAAATGGCGCTTTTTGGAGGGGTTGGAGAATATGACTGGTAATTATTTAGTTTTGTTGGATGGTTGAAGGTTTTAGATTAAAAATAAAAAAGATGCAAGAAGGGATTCGCCAAACAGAACAAGTTGTAAACCACTGATCTAGAGTCATTCATTTTCACACAAACAAAGAAGAGATGTAGCTGGAGACTTTAAATAAACGTATTTTGAACGGGATGTTACGAAGCCTAAAACCACTTCTATGATTCAATGCTACAAAGAAATAGACTATGAGTTGATAGGGCAAAATTAATGTTGAAGCACTGTCAAATGCTCATTTGAATTAGAAAAGAAATACTTTAAACAAATCTGGGAAGATGCGATTTTTTTTTGTAATTTTTATTACAGTAGAACCCCGCTATTCCGAACTAATTGGGACCGAACACTGTTCGGTTTAGCGGGAATTCGGAATAGGCGGATTTCATGAATAAAATCAACGTATTGACTTGTTAAGGCGTAAATTAAGTGCGGTGACATCTGATAGTGTCGGATCTATACAGCGTTGATCGGCTCGTGGGAACAGATTCAGTGAAAGTCGGAAGGGAAGGGCAGTGACCTTCGACGACTCATCACCCCCTACCCCCCCTCTCCCTCCCGCGATCCAAGAATTACTACCGGGTTACTGCATTTCTGCTGTTAAACATTAAACATAACAAGTAAACGAAGTCGTTCTTCGTGTACTTTAAAAGAAAAACTTGAAGTGTTGAAAAGACTGGATAAGGGAGAAAGTGCTACTAATTTATCACTCGAAAAACTAAAAATCACTCGAAAATTATTAAATTTTCCGATATGGTGTCGGAAAAGCAACAATTAGTGGCTGGAAAAAGAATCGCGTTAAAATTGAGCGGTTTTGTTCTGCTTCAAGTGAAAAAACTCTTGAAAAACTGCAAAAAACTATGTATGTCTCTATTTAACTTCTTTGTATAATAATAA
>JAFIDM010000002.1:33285182-33299866 GCA_023159025.1 Thereuonema tuberculata
TTTTGGGGGGGTTGGGGCCATTCCGTTTTAAAATATTTTAAATTCTGGTAACTTTGCAAAATTTCAAATCCCCAAAATATGAATGTATTAGCAACTAAACAATCATTTAGAAAAAGGCTAT
Source organism: Thereuonema tuberculata (assembly GCA_023159025.1). Lineage (NCBI taxonomy): Eukaryota > Metazoa > Arthropoda > Chilopoda > Scutigeromorpha > Scutigeridae > Thereuonema > Thereuonema tuberculata. Next base: position 33,285,304 of record JAFIDM010000002.1, read on the forward strand.
TTTAAAAAGTTCTTAACTGATTTCGAGGATAAGACCGCTGCATGCAAATGTACAAGTTGTGCACTGCACAAAAAGCGCCAAATTAAGCTTTAAAAATCCATTCTCAATTAATATAGGTGATTAAAAAACAGCTATACTTATTCCAAACTTTCCATCTAGTCTTAACCACTTTCTTATTTCTCAATAAAAAAATTTTAAAAATTTTTTTAAAAAAAAGTTAATAAAATTATGAAGGGAAGGAGCGGTAATTTTTTTTTTTTTTACAAAGATTAGCGGTTGTCATGTTCCAGGATATTTGGAATTGATTAATCTTAGTAATCTTGTGGCACACTTAGTATGTCTAACCATACTAAGAAAATTGCTGAAACTGTAAATGAGTTGTTTAATGTGTGAACAGACAGACGGACAAAACTAATTTAGCAAGTGCTCTACGCCAACATGAAAGGAGCTTAAAACAATCAAAGAAACTGCAAGTAAATACTGTTGCCTAAAATCATGAAGAAAACGAAAAAGGGAAAGGATTTTTTAATATTTAAATCTTTTAATGCAAGAAAAAAAAATCAAAATACTTCAGGAATACACGAAGAAAAATTCATGGTAAAGTTGATGAAAAACGAAAGGAAATAAGACAATGACCCTGTCCTAGTTGGCAAGATAGGTTGCTGTCAATTTGAAGCAAGAAGAAGAATATTTTAATAATTTATTTAAATTAATATGATACATAATATATTGCGGAAACATATGAACTATTTCTGATAACTATTAGGAAACTTTATTTCATGTTTATTCAAAATTGAAATTAAAAACAAAATAAGAAATCCGAATCGAACACAGACATACAGATCACAAATGTTAGAACTTGTTTGGAAAACAACCTTCATGAAAATTAACTATTAGTTAAGTTAGTTAATTATTTTTAGAGTAATATAATGAGTAGTTATTTAGTATAATTAAGTTAATATAAGAGTAATAAAATATGGACTTTAATGTCGATTGAAAAAAGTTACTTTTTCAATCAATTCTTAAAAATCTATATTACTAAAATGCGTGTACACGGCAGATGTTGGAGTAAAGAAAAGAGTCAAGAAACAAAGAAGCACTCTTTTTTTGAGGTGGAATACCGAAAAAATCACTATTTGCAGCTCAAAAACCATCAATATTTGTAACTGAAACGTCACTGAAAAGTGACATCTATATTTCTAAAATCTTTTATTTCTCTGTCTGTCTGTGTGTGTGTCTGTCCGGCGCAATTTTCTGTGAGAATGGAAAATAGAAATAATTTTTACAATGAAGCATCCACGGCGGGAATCGAACCTGCAACCTTCTGATCCGAAGTCAGATGTCTTATCCATTAGGCCATAGGGACTACAACTCTCTTTATATTGTTTTTTGACTTATATCTCCTTTCCTTTCCCCCATCAATAAGGAATGTATTCAATGTTTTTTTTTGAATCTCAAGATTGTTTATTTATTTCCCATCCGTCAGTTTATTTGTAATTCGAAACTGACAATTTGAACTATAATTGCTGAAACGTTGCAATATTTTAAATATTCTTACTTAATCAAATTCGATGTGATATTGAAAAATATGTGCGCGTACACGGCAGATGTTGGAGTAAACAAAACAGAGTCAAGAAACAAAGAAGCACTTTTTTTTTGCGGTGCAATACCGAAAAAATCACTACTTGCAGCTCAAAACCGTTAATATTTGTAACTCAAACGTCACTGAAAAGTGGTAATTACTATAAAAATGAGAGCCAAAAATGAAAGAAGCAGTACTTTTATTAGATAGAATACTGAAAAAACACTATTGTAACTCAGAAACCACTGAAAAGTAACAACCTACAGTATATTACTAAAATCTTTTATTTCTCTGTGTGTCTGTATGTCCGTAGCAATTTTCTGTGAGAATGGAAAATAAAAATAATGTTTACAATGAAACATCCGCTACAGGAATCGAACCTGCAACTTTCTGATCCGAAGTCAGACGTCTTATTCATTAGGCCATGGGGATTACAACTCTCTTTGTATTGCTTTTTGACTTATCTCTCCTTCCTCTTCCCCCATCAATAAGGAATATTTCAACCTTTTTTTTGAATCTCAAGATTGTTTATTTATTTCCCATCCGTCAGTTTATTATTTGTAATTCGAAACAGACAATTAGAACTATAATTGCCGAAATGTTGCAATATTTTAAGTATTCTTCCTTACCAAATTCTATGTGATATTGAAAAATAAGCGCATGTACACTGCAGATGTTGGAGTAAAGAAAACAGAGTCAAGACAGAAGGAAGCACCCTTTTTTGTGAGATAGTTTACTGAAAAACACTATTTGTAACTCAAATACCTGGCATCACGTCAAATTTAAGAACTTACCAAAGAACGAGATTGTCGATAACATCAATCGAGTGATAAGTCAAAGAATACAAGGTGAGACTAGAGAGTATTAAAGTGAGAATAAGATTGATACTTCTGATAATCCACAACACGAACATCTCTATCTGCTTGAATATCTGAACTCATTGAATCTCAGCGGGTATTCCTCAACATCGTTTGTCATTGAAGATTGGATCTCCAATAATATCGTTGCAAAAAATCAATCCCAAGTTTGGACACTGCTACGGAACTCAACTTAAATGCCTTTCATTCGATAATGATCTCATAGAAGCCGAAATTATAACAGGAACTCACAAAGGAGATTTTGTTTTCATCCTTAGGATGTGTATGAAACCAAACGATAATCTACTTCTATTCACTTTCACAAGAAAGCAATTTCCGATCAGGCCTTCTTACACGATTTTTATCAATAAAGCTCAAGGCCGTGCTGGCATGGCCGTGCGGTTTAGCCGGCGGGCTGCCGTTGTGGCCGATGCGCCAGTACCCGGGTTCGAATCCCGGTGGTGGCATGGCTGTTTCTTTCTTCTTCTGTGTTTCGTCCGTTTCCCACCTGGGACTTACTATCTCAGGGTTATCCTGGACGGGATATAATTCTCATCCCCACTTTCTTGAATTTCACTAGCCTCGCCCTGATGTTGTCAGGTTGAGCTAGTTACGTGGTCCCTAGTTGGCCAAATTCGATAAAAGGAAGGAAAGCTCAAGGACAGACTCTAATAAAATTGCCATGTATTGGAGAATGTTGTCTTCACTCACGCACAACTTTATGCCTTTGGGTCACAAGTCGTCAGAATTTGGTTATCTTCACTCGAAAGAATACTCACAATCAATTCGTCGCCAAGAATTTCGTATACAAGGTACGATCTTCACTCATCATGTATATTAACAAACATCCATCCCAACATATCTCTTCTTCAAATATTTATATCAATCAATTTGCACACGGGTAATGGTTGTAATTAAGAAAAGAGATTCAAGAAAGAAAGAAGCACTATTTCTATAAGATAGAATACTGAAAAATCACTATTTGTAACTTAAAACCCAAGTTCTTTGTAACTCAAAAACCACTGAAAAGTATATATATATTACTAAAAGCTTTTATTTCTCTGTCTGTCTGGTGCAATTGTTGTAATTTGTGAAAATAGAAATAATTTCTACAAATTCACTATTGTAATCGAACATGCAACCATCTGCTCCGAAGTTAGACGTGTTAGCCATTAGATCACGAGGACTACATTCTCATCTTCATAAAAAATAGAAATATATCATAGATATATGATTCACACGCTGGTTCTAAAAGCAGTCGTGGATTGACAGCATATAAACATCAGAAATTAAATTTAAAAAAACTTTTAAAAAATTTTAGTCTTAGTTTACTTGATGTAATTTGTGTGTGTCTGTGTGTGTGTGTTTTTAATAAATAAAAATTTGTTTTCCGTTGTATATGCGGAGGCTTCCGGAGCGAAGTGACGGGTAGCCGAATAGTTAGTACGAATAATCGTAGTATATAATTAGTATGAGTTAAATTTGAATAATAGAATGAAACTTACAGTTTGAGATACTAGCATAGAGTAGCCTTTCAAGTACATTTATTTTGTTTGTTAGATCGCTCAGAATACAATAAGCTTTTCTGATTTTGTAGCGTACATCATCATAAATTTTATTGTATATTTAGCATTATTAATATCCCACAATAATCTCAGAATGTTATTTCTGCCTCAGAATGTTATTTCATTGTTACTTGACTCCTAATGATATTTATGCTTAGTTTCTTTTTGTTAGAGCACTATAGCAATTTCAACGAAATTCATTTTGTGGCGACCTGTGGAAAGAAAAAACTATGAATATCATTGAAAGCTCCTAAAAATAGTCACAGAAAAGCAAAATGGACTGTGGTAAAAAGATTTTTCAATGAACGATCTTCCTTTTTTTTAAACTGATGTTATGTCTTCGTCGCCGTAAAGAACTATATGAGTTAAATTACATTTGTAAACGTCTAACGTTGTTGTCTAGTACCGCTCCAGTGCTTAGAGAAATTTCTTGAATTATTGAAGTACTTCGGCTGTCATTCGATATAACACCATCTTTCGGTGTAATTCATCGTACAGTATTACGCAAAACAATATCCTCCAAATTTTACAAATAATTTTCATTTCCATACAGACTAATGCTCAATAATGACGCTTTGGGGTGATCATGTTAAAACATATCCATGGGGGGTAGATGTTCAGTTTCAGAGAAAGGTGTGTTGTATTTTTCACATAGAATTTGGAATCATCTGAGAATTACCTTCTACATTTTTCGTTTTGCTAAAGTCTAAAGTCTTTTGCTAAAGCCTTCCAGAGTTTATTCCAGTGTTAAAAAAAAGCTATCTCCGGTACTCTGGAAGGCATAGGAAAATCACTGCTGGTCCATCCAAATCCGACATGTTCCACAAGGAAATGCAGTGGTTGTTTACGTCAATCGAGACTACGACAGGTCGAAGACGAAAAGAAAATAATGTATAAAACTTACTATTGAACAGTCGGAATTAAATCACCTTTTTCTGTGAACTGTGCGTCAATTTTCAAGGGAATGATCTGGAATTTTGTCGTAATGAAACAGGAACATTACTTTTAAGATATTTTTAATTTCCACTTTAATTCAACTTCTTACAATTGGACTTTGGACAAGTGTAAACCAGACAAACCGGAGAAAATCTCATTTTGACCAATAATAAAACTTGACCATTTAAAAAATTTAAATTTAAACACAAGAAATGGGAAGAAGAATAAACATAAGATCACATATCAAAGGAGAAAAGGATTTAAATAAAATTACAAGCTTCCTAAAATCTATTTAAAGTAAGAATAAAAACACACACCAAAAAGGAAACAAAAGTACACAGAAAACCGTGACGATAGGAAATTTATGTTTACAAATTGCTTCAAAGTGATTTTTTTCTTAGTCTTAAGAACACTTTCTATTTAACAAAAAAATCTCACAGACTGTAAATCCAACTAGCTGATTCTCCTGATGGTAGTTATATTGAATAGTGGAACAACTTTATGAGTGTTACGAATTGAAACAAGGTAGGGATAGTGATCAATAAACCAATTACAGTGCTTCGCAAGTGCTTCTGAGTCACCTTTACTTTAGAATAGACTGCGCCGGGTGGTCTAGAAAATGCGCGCGCGAGTCTGTTGGCGGCCCTATGCTATCTTAACCCACCTCTATTTATATGGAATAATCGTCATTCTTAACTCAAACCTTGTTAATACACTGCATTCCTAATAATGATTTAAAAAAAAACAACTGAAGTTGAGAAAAAAATGAAGAAAAAAAAATGCCCATGACGGGATCGAACCCACGACCTTCGCGTTGTTAACACGACGCTCTAACCAACTGAGCTAACAAGCCATCTACAACTGAGCTAACAAAAGCCGTTGCGAAGCATTGTGGGATATGTGTTCACTGACAGAGAAACCGGAGATATAAGGCGTCTTTCAGAAGCCTAAAGCTGACATACGGCACATATATGTATGCGTAGCACCATATACCACTAACCTTTTTAATAGAAATATTCATACAATAAATTCAAGTTACATGATTTAAAATCTCCGTACTTAATTTTATTTGCTTTTTTGAAGCCTCATTCTGTGCAAGAATGAGATGATTTTCAAAATAAGTTTGAAAAACATAAGCTTACTTTCTAATAGAAAAATGAGGATGTTCATCAGTCAGGCTATGTATGTGTAAACGTTAAAAAAAAAGTTTTAGTTAAACTATCCCACTACAGACTTATGTGGCCCTTGAGGCGTTATGTACCTGTCTGTAGTCTGTGTAGATAGGTGAATTCTTTGCTTTGGGGTCGCGGGAGATAAGATCCCCTGCATTTCATGACGAAAAACACTAATTGAAGTTGGGTGGTCACTTTGATGCACGTCTACATTTAACCGTAGGGAAAGAAACCAGGGACCCATTCTTCATAAGGCTGGCTAGATCCTAGGACTAGTCCGGAAGCACAGTCAGTGTAAAAATCCCTGACCTCCGCTGGGAATTGAAAGGGTCCACTTGTGTGTCCCTAATAAGTACTGGATGGATGTTCTTGAAACTTGATATGCTTTTTTAAGATTAGTGACGATCTAACATTATATATTTGAAATCTTGTCCCTGTGGGTCCTTCTCGCTTATACTTTTTTGTATTAAATAAATACAGGTAGCCCTCGTTTTACGCCGATGTTCCTACAGAGGCGTCGTATAATTATGTTACTATATTTTATAACATAGTACACAAAAAAATACCCTTTTTTAAAGTTTATTAATATACTATTTGAAATGCGATGGTTTGCATTTGTAATAATCTGTCAATTTCAGAATTTTCAGGAACTTATTAATTTAAATTTTATTCATTTTCTTTGACCTTTAATTAAAAAAGAGGACGATGAAGAAGTTTGAAAACCTCTTCGCACCATTTCATTTTTTATAAGTTTTTTTTTTTTTCATTAATTTTAATTTTATAAAACATTTTTTTTGGGGGGTATAAAAATTTCAAATCTTTATGTCGTGTAATGCTCAGTTGATATTTACTTTATCATTTAGTCAAATTATTTTAAATGTGAAATTTATATATAATAAATAAAATAATTACTATTGAGCTTTACAATCGCAATCTTTTTGTGTTTTAATAAGACTGCGATGGTAAAGGGATACATATATAAAAGTTATGTAAAAAGTTATAAATCAGATGCTTTTACTGAAATTCTGTTTTTGAAATACTTAAGAAAGAATAACTTGCAGTATATACTTCAAATGTTGTAAATCATTTTTAAACTTGATGAGGTACTAGGTTTTTGATAATGCTCGGGCAAATTGGAGCGAAGCGCGATAGCTTGGACGTTCAATAAATACAGTAAAACCCCGTTATTACGCTCGTCAAGGGACCGTGACCTACAAGCGTAATAAGCGGGATAGCGCTATAAACGGGGAATGATTTATATGATGGGGAAACATTTAGACACCATTTTACAGGAAAGATACTTGATTCTGAAATAGATATAGTGCAAATGTGAGCTTATTTCCTATTAAAAAAATCTTTGATTGTGGTTTGCCGTGTGTGTATGCTACTGTTATAAATTACGACATTTTCAATGCGGTTCAAGAAACTATTAACATCAATTGATACTCCACTAGGAGCAATACAAATATATTTTCGGAGCAGTTTTAGTGTACTGCCCGCTATTTCACGCGCCTTTTCTTGAATGATTGGGTCATTTAATGGCACTGATGCATCACGGGACTGATGAATCCATTCAATTAGAATTTCCTCGGCATCTTCACATTTTCCACACTACTTTTTTACGTTTGCAACCATCCTTCGCTGAATTGATAATTCCATTCTTGTTTTTTATTATTGTTCTCAGACTGGATCAGGGAATTCTTAGATTCTGCGAAAACCTTCTGATTTAGTGTAGAATTCTCGTCGTACTTACGAAGAATTTGCAATTTTTCACTTATAGAAAGGGATTTCCGCTTCAAAGAGTTCGAAGATTCCCTCCTACCAGGGAAAGAAAAGAATCGTTACAGTGTTCCATTTCTTTTCGATACAAAATTTCCGATATAAAAAAGCGCTACAAGCGGGATTTGAAGCGTTATAAGAGGGTAAAAGTATAGAGAGTTAAATAGAAAATTCCAGGGACCGCATGAAAGGAGCGTAAAGAACGGGATAGTGCTATAAGCGGGAGCGTAATAACGGGGTTTTACTGTATTTAATTAGCTGAAATGATAACACAATTCTGAAATATAAATTAATATAACCAAAGGTGTTTATGGAGTTTTTTCTAATAAGTTACAAGATGTTTTAGGCTTGGTATTTATAGAAGATGTTACAATTCTGTAATCTTTATCATTAGAATTGTAGTTAAGAAATCTAACTCACTTTCATTGCAATTTCTAAATTTAGTAGATTATTAAATTTTAATTTGGAAAAAAATAATAATTTACTTTCAAAATTATAATTTGCTTTAAAAATTGTAATAAAAAGGATAATTGTTTAAGTTTTCCAATTTTATAATTTCTTTTCTTAGATAATTCATTAATTCGTATTAGAAAACGTATCAATTGCACAGCATCTACTGATAGGTTTTTGCCAAATTTTGTAGGACTAAAATTTAATAAGCAATTGAACATATAATAATAAATAAATAATAATAAAAAGCTTGCTAGTGTTTCGATTCATTTTGGTAAAAAAAAAAAAAAATTGTTCAAAAGCATCTATGCTCAGTGAATATTCTACCTCTTAATTATTTTATTTGTCCAAAAAGATTTCTGAAGAAAAATGATCGCATTTTAAAATGCAAAATAACTTGGCTCTCATAGACCGCAATATCATAAACTGAAATAAGCAAGTCAATTTACAGTTTTATAGTAAACACACAACCTTCGTACAACTTACTTATCAAACGCTTGCTTTGTTAAAAGTGACTCAATTACTGACTGGCGCGCAGAACTCATTTATTCAAGCCGTTGTAATTCAGGGGTCAAGTATAACTTCCATCATGGCCTTCTGGGTTCATCAATGGCGTTTAAATGGGCTTGCAGGAGAGTTGTTGCCGCCCAAGCATTTCCAGTGACCTGGAACTGGAACTGGGACCGGCTGTGTTGTAATCTATTCTTTGTCAGTTGGCAACGGATGATGACAGATCTTGTGAGGCGAAGTGTTGGTGAATGTACATAATCGCAAAGAAGATAGTGGGGAAAAAAATTCAGGATAAAATTTTGGAAAGTTTTGATAAAAATTCATGATATTAAATTAAAATAGAAACACTTATTACTCTTCATTTTTAGCGAATTTTCGAGAACTCTCATTTTATTGTTATTCCTCTCTTTTAAAAAAAAAGCTCAACAGGAAAAAAAAGTAATTAAATTTTTTTTCCTATTGTTTTATTAATAATAATGCAATATTTTTTATATTTTATATTACATTATTATTATTATCAATGTTCATATTATTATTGATAATAAATTTTTACGAGAATAAAATATTGTTGATGTTTTCAAATTTTTTAGTTTTTTGTTAAGTTTTAGTATTTGACTTTTTGCCATGTGGATTCAAAAAACGATTTATTTCTTCACTCGAATTCTGTTGTATATTCTGAATTTCTGTTGTACATTGTTGTACATTTCTCATATAATAATGAATGAATATTTATAAAAAAGAAAAAAAAAAACAATAATAAAGTAATGAAAGCATAAAGTGACACTATCACGTTACTATATAAAAAAAAAAAAACAATTTATAGAGAAATTTGAAATTTCAGTGTTTTTTTTCTGTAAAGAGAAACAGGATTAAAAAGGAAAGCCTTCGAAAACTCGTTTTAAAATGGAGAGTAAGTGTTTCTATTTTAATTTAATATTAAGTCTAATATTAATATTAACATTAATTCCAACTAAAAAAAGCAAAAAAACAGATCCAAAATCCTACAGTCCGACCACGATAACTTGACGATCGGAAGGAACCCCATGTATTATGACATATCTATTTTTCAGCCAATCACAAACAAGCGCGACTCAAAGCACAGGGCTTTACAAATATACAATACTAGACGAGTACCGTCGCCTCGCTCCGGAACTCTTGCATACATAACATAAAAAAAAAACTTTATTTTTTTAGCAAATTAATATCGAGATCGGAAAATATACGAGTTCCAAACCCGTTGTGACCTTCTCCGGATAACTCAGATCTATTGCGGGTTGGCGCCACGCATCTATATATCGAAAAGGAGCTTTAAAGCGAAAATATAAATCCTCTTTATTCCCTATCCCGTGGAATTTCGAAAAATCCAGCCTTATTCCTTGTCTTCATCATAAAGGGAACCTCGTGAAACATTTCAGTTTTCTAGGTCCAAGGGTTTGGGCTGGGCGTTGATGAATCACTGAGTGAGTGAGTCAGGACTTTTCTTTTTATATAGATAGATTTTAAAAGAAATATATAAAACTTAAATATAACAGTTAAATCTTATTTTCAAAGTCAACCTATAACTAATAATATAACATTTTCTTTAAACATCATTAAACTAATTTTTTTATTTTGTTTATGTTTTACAACTGTAACTTAACAGTCTTCGGAACCTCTGTGAGAGGCTGGTACTGATGTCATGGGCTCTGGAATTTTTCCAATCGTCAAGTTATCGTGGTCGGACTATAAATTTCTTCAATTTTTCGATGCAATGGGGTGGGGGTTGGGGTTGAGTTGCAAAATAAGGAATCCATGCTCGTAATGCAGCTGTGCCACCAACATTGATGAAGCTGCAATGAATGCAACATTCGTCATGATTTTAAGATGAACCTAAATATTTATTGAATAAAAAATATATCCTTGATTTAAAAAAGTCTTTATTTTGATGCTTCTTTATGAAATTGAAGTCAAATATCAACCAATTTCTTTAAAAGTTGTAATATTGAGAATACTGAACTCAGTATAGGAATAAAATTAATAAATTTAATTAACTAATTAGTAAAGCTAATTAACAGTAATTAACGAATATTTGATTGACTTATTTATTTTATGAAGACAGAAGATAATCGATTACTGTAAAATATTCTTAGAAATTGGTCTAAAAATATATTTATTTTTAATCATAAGAAAAGTAATTAATTACAGTAATTTATATATCATTGCTATATAAATCAAATTTAACCAATACAAAGTATTTTGTGAATTAGAATTTTTAATTGTTAGATGCAGTTTATAATTTCGTATTTCCTAGGCCTTGCAGAAACCTTAAAAACCTTAAAAACCTTATGACCTTTTCGTATATTTTTCTAAGAAATAAATACAGAAAATTAATAAAAAAAAATTACTAGAAAATGTAATTTTCTTTATTAATAAAGATAAGAAAGATTTTAGTAATTATTAAAATTATTAAATTAAATTATTAATTAAACAATTATTATTCAAAAGGTACTTAGTAGATATACAGTACTTATGATATTGTAAGTATAAATATAAGTATAGGTATAATTGTAAGGAAAGATATTTGCGTAAGTATTTCTATACAATTTTATGTGTAAAGAAAAATAGCTGAAAATTTTCTCGATTAAAATATATAAAAAAAAAAGATAATATCTAGTTATTCGTAAAATTAAGTCTATTTCAAATTTTTTTATTAGATATATAATAGTAATAAAAGCCCTTTTTTTCTACAACTATAAGCCTTTTTTTAAAATTATAATTTTATTATCGTACATATCTATATATATGATTTTATAACCAGTTAAATGATTTTAAATGAAAAAAGAAAAAATATAAAAATGTCATGATCTAGTGTAAATATAAAAAAATGCATAATAGATATAATTTATTTGTAAATAAATATTAAAATACATTTTATTTGTGTAAGCGATTTTTTTAAAAAAAAAATTATAATTTACTTAAGGTTTGTTACCATTTAAAAAAGAATCACTTATATTATTTCGAAAAGAAAAAAAGATATTAAAACATGATGATCTACTCTGTATGTAACAAAACAATAGATAATCTCAATTTTATTGGTAAAATAACGTCTTTCTCACAAATGCTATTTGTGTAATTTTAATTACCATTTTATTAACATGCATTACTACATAAAAACCAATTACACTATTTAGAACAGCACAGTGGAAATAGAGTGATTCAATCATTAGCCGACGAGGTTGTAGCATCGTAGAAACTGTCAGCTGCAATTAGTAAGATTGGTGTGAGCATGCGCAGTCAGTGATTGTACCTTTCAGTTATAGTTGTTTGTTTCCCACTGCGTTTCATTCACAAACCCATTCATACTGCTGCTACAGCACGCACTTCATCTGCCCTCCCTCAAAAAAAAAAGAACAACAACAACAACATATAAACGTGGTATTGCGATCCAATTAAAAGGATCCTCCACTTCCTGTGGCTTCGCTAATCCTCGGGATCTTTGTTGGGAGCCCTGAGGCAATCGGTTGGCTTATCGTGTTCGTAAAGAAAATTACCCTGCTATCACGAACAGCCTCTTCCGTGCTGTTATTAGCCGAGGTATATGGGAATATGGAATGCCAAAGAACCAACAAAGGAGAAGAAGGGTAAAGAAGAGGAAAATCTGCTGAGAAAAACAAAAATACAGAATTCTGTTTTCTTAACTTAATACGTCAGTTTTTTTTTTTTTTTAATTTAGTCAACCAGTCAGTCCCCTACTAGAATTAATAAAAAATACCAATAAAAAGAATTAAGAAATATTAATAAAAAGCTGTTTTTTTTTTATAATAATAATTACGTTAGCATTTATTAAAATAGGCTAAAATATGCGAATTCTTTATTCGAATTTATATATAAATATACCGATTGGAAAAACTCTTATCCTTTATTTACGAGTTTCTTATTGTAGTGACTTCATTGTAATTTTGAAAATAGCAAAATAAAAATAAGAATGAATTAACTTATATTCCTTCATTATAATAAGCAGGACAGAAACATGGGATTTGTAAAATTCCAATTCAAAACCTTATGTATAGGTTATATTATTATATGATATAGGCTATATTATTTATTAGGGTTATTTCAGTCCTACCAGATGATATATCATCTGCAGATGCTATTGATTGTAACAAAAAGACCTAAGACGGATTACATCAATTGTGAATACACCGTATTTTGAATAACTGGAAAACATTGAAATGGCAGAATTTATGGGCTTATCGTTAATATAAAAGTTGAAATCCTATTTTGTTTAGATATTTTTAGACCCTTTTTCTTATTTACATGCGCATAAGAAATTCATTGGGCTGGCAAAGCCCAGCACATGAATTTCCTTTTTCTTTATTTGTAATATGTTTTTAGTTTAAATTTGTGGATTTGTGGACATTTCTTTTCCCACTTTACCTCAATTCACCTCCGTTATGAGAGCTGCTTTGTTCGTAGTGACTACAGTCAACTGATGATCGCCGTATTAGCGTGAGACAGGCTGTCTTGAGATGTCACATTGGTCTCGCTTTTTAACCTTTTTTTTTTCTCTTACTAAAAAAATAAACGTACTTCAGAAAGACAAATTATGAATAAACCTAGCTGTTTCTCTAAATAGTTGTAACTACTCCTGAATTAAGTTCAATTGAATCCAACAGAGTATGACAAGAGCTAATATTAATATTTTTAGTTGGAGAAACCGGCTATAGAAAGGTCCGATTTATTGCTACACCACTAACAGTTTTTCTCAGCGCACTGTGGAATAAGCTGAAGACAATTATCTTAAATGCAATGAGATTTTAAGAATAAATCTCTTAAAAAGACTTCATGTGTACACTATTCATTGCAATTTAGATATTGTTTATTGTTAATCTTCGAGCCCAATAAGAAAAGCTTCTTTTTGTAAAGATATTTTGGAAAAGACAAAAAACAAAAAAATAATAATAATAAATAAATGAATCTAAAATATAAAAAAATCATTTTGTCTTCCTTCACATCCTATTTTACATATACAGATTTCAGGAGTTCCTGCAAATTCCACTATATAAAATTCAGATCAATGCACGACTCGTAAATACACCCCTCCAGTGAAGGACTTAAATGTCCTTAAAATGTCTTGTTAAATGCTGGAAATATAGAAATATGCTCGTTTATTTTATGTACATTTCTTCCAAAGGCTTTTGAAACTAACTTTTCAAGTTAGATTAACTAAATTAAATTAAATTACGAGTAGGCCTATTTATTAATGTTGAATTGTCATAAAACTAGCTATTTGGAAGCCCTTCTCACCCTTTTATTTCACACTTAGATTCGGAAATGGACGAAAATGAATATAACTTGCTTTTCACTACTTGACTGCTATAAAGCATATAAGTATATAAATAAATAAATAAATTATAGATAACAAAAGAAATATGAGATGCCAAAGCACACATTTTGTTATTTAATTTCTTATTAATGTAGATAACGTAGATGATTCAACATAAGTAATGGAATCATTTGTTTTTAATGTAATTAATGAATTGTAGAAGTAAAACTTTAAACTGACAGGCAAAGCTTGTAATGCTAAGTTAATAAGGAATTAAAAACACAACAATTTCATTATTGATGCAACTTAGCAGATGCGATTAAATAATTAACGAAATATTTTTAAAAATTTGGTATATAAATGAATTTGCATATAACAAAATAATGGATTTCTTTGGATTTAGCATA